>SJXQ01000252.1:0-27882 GCA_006408695.1 Aepyceros melampus
ACAAGATTAAAGGTGTGTTTGCATATTTGCCTTCTCCCTGCATTTAAGAACAAGTATCCAAAGAGAAGCGGCTCAAAATAGCAGTTACATACAGGGCAACACAAACTCGGGAGCCAGACTCCTGATTTGGGGTCCAACTTTTGCTATTAAGCTGTGTGATGCAGGCAAGTTAGTCAAACTCTTAGAATTTGGGGGAGAATGGATACATGTATCGGAGAAGGTGATGGCACCCCACTCCAGTACTCTTGCCTGGAAAATCCCATGGATGGAGAAGCCTGGTAGTCTGCAGTCCATGGGGTCGCGAACAGTCGGACACAACTGAGCAACTATGATGGAGTCGGTTTCCTGTCCACATGAGACTATCACAACATTGTAAATTGGCTATACTCCAATATAAAATAAAGTTTGAAAAAATTACTCAAACTCTCTGCTTAGGTGACTTCACATGTAAAATAAGAGGTAATAGCTCCTTCCAATTAAGCAGGAAAATTGGAATGGGGGTTGACCCAAATCAATGAGAAGTCCTCATCTTCCCATTTCCATACACACACCTTTTGAAAGTCCACAAATAGAACATCCCTGGAGAGTTCCTTGCCCTGCCTGAAGTTAAGGAGAGGTGTCTCTACTTTGGTATTTTACAGTTGTTGCTATTTAGTCACTCAGTCATATCCAACTCTTTTGCAACCCCATGCTCCTCTCAGGCAAGAATACTAAAGTGGATTGCCATTTCCTCCTCCAGGGGATCTTCCCCACCCAGAGATCAAACCCACTTCTCCTGGGCTCCTGCTATGGCAGGCAAATTCTTTACCACTGAGTCAACAGGGAATCCCACACCCATATTTTTCCTTCTTGACTCTCTTTCCTTAAGGGCTATCAAATGGCCAAGAGATGTAGCCACACACACTGAATACACCACTATCAAAATATGCACAGGAGTTTCTCTTTCCTGGGGGCCTTTCCAAGGCCCTCCCACATAACAACAAAGAAATATAAGAATGTGCGGGAAAGATGAAGCTTTACGGTCCAGGAATGAAAGATATAATAATCACTCAAGCGTGATTAAACCCAAAGGTTCCACCCCACTTAGTTAGTGGTCCCAGCTACCAGAAGGTGGAGAAGGGAATGGCACCCAACTCGAGTACTCTTGGAAAATCCCATGGACGGAGGAGCCTGGTAGGCTGCAGTCTATGGGGTCGCTAAGAGTCGGACACGACTGAGCAACTTCATTTTCACTTTTATGCATTAGAGAAAGAAATGGCAACCCACTCCAGTGTTCTTGCCTGGCCAATCCCAGGGATAGGAGAGCCTGGTGGGCTGCCGTCTATGGGGTCGCACAGAATCGGACACGACTGAAGCAATTTAGCAGCAGTAGCAGCAGCAGCAGCTACCAGATGGAAAATTTCAGTTAAGAGCTTCATCTCTCTGAGTCCCTTTTCATTCCTAGTTAGTGGTCCCAGCTACCAGAAGGTGGAGAAGGCAATGGCACCCAACTCGAGTACTCTTGGAAAATCCCATGGACGGAGGAGCCTGGTAGGCTGCAGTCTATGGGGTCGCTAAGAGTCGGACACGACTGAGCAACTTCATTTTCACTTTTATGCATTAGAGAAAGAAATGGCAACCCACTCCAGTGTTCTTGCCTGGCCAATCCCAGGGATAGGAGAGCCTGGTGGGCTGCCGTCTATGGGGTCGCACAGAATCGGACACGACTGAAGCAATTTAGCAGCAGTAGCAGCAGCAGCAGCTACCAGATGGAAAATTTCAGTTAAGAGCTTCATCTCTCTGAGTCCCTTTTCATCTGTGAGTTTCCTCCCAGCTCAGGGACCCTTCAGTGGTTTCAGGACCAGAGGACTCCTGGGCAGGACCACCTGCATCAAGGCCATGCACTGCTTCTGGAAAGGCTAGAGATGCAGATAAGACCCCACATGCTTCAGGGACCCCATTCCCAGGGAGACTCTCAAAGGTGGAAGCAGAGACATTCACAGTTACGTAAATAGCTGGTCAAATACATCCTCCAGTCCTCCCAATCTATCCCAGGTAAAAGCAAAATGGGTTCAAGAATCATGTCCCCGTTCATTAAATAAAAAAGTGTTCTTACACACATGAAATGTGTCACAACCAGATACCAGGATGTACAGTGAGAGATGCACACGGAGAGAAAGAGGGAGGCAGGGAGACACGGTCACAGACACAGGGACAAGGGAACCCAGTGCGGTTGGACTCAGCTGTCACCTAAGGAATGTGGGGAAAGGAGGGGACACTACTGGAAGATGGCAACAGGAGCAGAGCACTAATTAGATAAAGGAAGCTGTTCAGGGCTGTTTGCTTAGTGGGGAAAGTAAGAATTAGTTCAGAACTATGAATCCATAGCCGTACTGGGGAAGCCGGCTAAGGATGGCGTGCGAGGTCCGGTCCTTCTCCTGCTGGCGGTGACACCATTGGCAGCCTGCGTTCTCGCCTCCCTGCCTCCTGCTCCCGCTGCCCCTCCTGCTCCCGGGACTAAGGAGACTGATGGGGCAGCGAGCTGCTAGCCAGGGAGACCCTGCGCCCCGCCACCAGGTCCCTCTTCCCGTTCCTGCTACCCCTTCCCGCCGCCTCACCCAGAGTGCGCAGACAGGGACCCCTGCGGCTGGCGTGGGGAGACCACACCGCTACAAGCAGCCATCGGGAAGCGCTCCCTCGCCCTGAACCTCGACCCTCAGCCCCTGAAAGACGCAGCTCAGGCACTGGCCTGAGGCGGTGGGGTGTCTCAGCCCAGGCGGGGCTCACCAAGAGAACAGCCGCGAGCAGAAGTTCGCGTCCTGCAGCGGGTTGGGCTTCTCCTCCCGGGACACCGGCCCCATCTTGCCAGCTTGGACCTGCGCGGGCCGGGGACGTGGGGTGGAGGCAGCCGGAGGCCACACGCAGGTGAGAGGCGAGGCCGCAGGCGCCGCTGATGGAACCAATGGGGAAACCGCAGGGCGCGGGGCACAGGAACCCAGGCGCCCTCGTTCCCGCGCTGGGCTGCAAACTCTACCAGAGGGCGAGCTCTGAGCTCTGGTTCCCACCCAGAAGGTGGAGAAGGAGGGGCAGGCTGCAGCAGAAACGCCCCTCAGCTGTGGTGAAGATTGGAGAAAGCTGGCAGAGGGAGATAGCAGCCCGCCCTCTGGGCACGCTGCCCTCATCAGGACCAAACAAGGGCGCTGTGGGAAGGTCTCCAACTGGCATGGAGCAGGACGCTGGGGGGCCTTCCTGGGAGAGACCTCACCCCACCGCGAGATGCCCTGAGCACAGTTCAGTTCAGTCGCTCAGTCGTGTCCGACTCTTTGCAACCTCATGAATCACAGCACCAGGCCTCCCTGTCCATCACCAACTCCCGGAGTTCACTCAGACTCACGTCCATCGAGTCCGTGATGCCATCCAGCCATCTCATCCTCGGTCGTCCCCTTCTCCTCCTGCCCCCAGCATCAGGGTCTTTTCCAATGAGTCAACTCTTCACTGAGGTGGCCAAAGCACTGGAGTTTCAGCTTTAGCATCATTCCTTCCAAAGAAATCCCAGGGTTGATCTCCTTCAAAATGGACTGCTTGGATCTCCTTGCAGTCCAAGGCACTCTCAAGAATCTTCTCCAACACCACAGTTCAGAAGCATCAATTCTTCGGCACTCAGCCTTCTTCACAGTCCAACTCTGACATCCATACATGCCCACAGGAAAAACCATAGCCTTGACTAGACGGACCTTAGTCGGCAAAGTAATGTCTCTGCTTTGAATATGCTATCTAGGTTGATCATAGCTTTCCATCCAAGGAGTAAGCGTCTTTTAATTTCATGGCTGCAGTCACCATCTGCAGTGATTTTGGAGCCCCCCAAAATAAAGTCTGACACTGTTTCCACTGTTTCCCCATCTATTTCCCATGAAGTGATGGGACTGGATGCCATGATCTTTGTTTTCTAAATGTTGAGCTTTAAGCCAACTTTTTCACTCTCTACTTTCACTTTCATCAAGAGGCTTTTTAGTTCCTCTTCACTTTCTGCCATAAGGGTGGTGTCATCTGCATATCTGAGGTTATTGATATTTCTCCCGGCAATCTTGATTCCAGCTTGTGTTTCTTCCAGTCCAGCGTTTCTCATGATGTACTCTGCATATAAGTTAAATAAGCAGGGTGACAATATACAGCCTTGACGTGCTCCTTTTCCTATTTGGAATCAGTCTGTTGTTCCATGTCCAGTTCTAACTGTTGCTTCCTGACCTGCATACAGATTTCTCAAGAGGCAGGTCAGGTGGCCAGTGTTTGTCAGTGGAAGTAAGCACAGATGATGGGCACAAAGCTGCCAGGCTACTGAGATGACAGCACCAGGCTCCCCAGTGTCTGTTCTACTGCGAGGCTGGCCCTAAGGAATCCTGTTTTGTTAAGAGGAGGGAAAAGGAAAGAACACAGCACATCCTTCTCCTGGCATGAAAGACAGTTACTCAGCAGTGAACTGATGCGCAGAGAAAAGTACATAAGCAAGAAGTCAACATTACTTTGTTTATCCCTCAAATAAATAAATTTTGAATCAGCCAATAAGCAGGTATCAGTTCAAGAGGGAAATGAATAACTTCAGACATTTTTCCCATACATGAAGCCCATATGAATATATATGAAGAAAATAAATGCATTGAAAGAAATATTTCTGGAATGAATAAACAAAGTTTGGTATAAACATACAATGAAATATCACTCAGCCTTAAAAAGGAAGGAAATTCTGACACACGCCGCAGCATGGATGAACCTTGAAGACTGTGATGTTGTGACTTATAATTAGAATATGTATTTAGTCTTCATGATGTTGCTGGCACAGAACTCCTAAAACCCTTAGGTGCTTTAAGGTAAGAGTGAAGTATCTTTTGATAATTATAACAGGCCCCTTTCAACTACACTTGAGTTTTAGTGAATTCATCTGTTTGTCAGAAAAACCAAACACCTGATTAAAGGGTTGGTATTTTCAGCTGCACCCTACCATGTCTATGGAGAAGAGGGACTGGAAACAGTTGAACTACCAATGGCCAATGCATTAACCAGTCTTGCCTGAAGTATGCTTCTATGAAGCCTCAATAGGATGGGGTCCACAGAGCTTCCCCAGCTAGTGAACCTGTGCTGGTGCAGGGAGGGCGACTCACCTGGAGAGGCCTGGAAGCCCCTGCCCCTCCCCCTACCTTGCTCTCTGCATCTCTTCCATGTGGCTGTTCTGGAGTTGAATCCTTTTATAATAAACTAGTGATCTAGTTGAGTAAACTGTTTTCCTGAGCTGTAAGCCACTCTAGAAAATTACCAAACCCAAGGAGGGGGTTATGGGAAGCCTGATTTATGATCAGTCCATAAGATAAACAGGTAACCACCTAGACTCACCACTGGCTTCTGAAGTTGAGAAGACGGGGTAGTATCGTGGGACTGGGTCCTTGACCTATAACAAGGTCTAACAAAAACTCCAGGCAGACAGTGTCAGAATTGACTTAATTGTGGGACACAGTTGTGTCTGTATAGTCTGAGAGCTGGTTCAGTTCGTTGCCCAGTCGTGTCCGACCCTTTGTGACCCCATGGGCTGTAACACACCAGGCCTTCCTGTCCATCACCAACTCCAGGAGTTTACTCAAACTCATGTCCATTGAGCTGGCGATGCCATTCAACCACCTCATCCTCTGTCGTTCCCTTCTCCTCCTGCCTTCAATCTTGCCCGGCATCAGGGTCTTTTCAAATGAGTCAGTTCTTTGCGTCAGCTGGCCAAAGTATTGGAGTTTCAGCTTCAACATCAGTCCTTCCAATGAATATTCAGGACTGATTTCCTTTAGGATGGACTGGTTGGATCTACTTGCTGTCTGAGGGACTCTCAAGAGTTTTCTTCAACACTACAGTTCAAAAGCTTAAATTCTTCAGCACTTAGCTTTCTTTATAATCCAACTCTCACATCCATACATGACTAGATAAACCACAGCTTTGACTAGATGGACCTTTGTTGGCAAATTAACGTCTCTCCTTTATAATAAGCTGTCTAGGTTAGTCATAACTTTTCTTCCAAGGAGCAAGGATCTTTTAATTTAATGGCTGCAGTCACCATCTTCAGTAACTTTAGAGCCCAAGAAAATAAAATCTGTCAGTGTTTCCACTGTTTCCCCATCTATTTCCCATGAAGTGATGGGACCAGATGCCATAATCTTCGTTTTCTGAATGTTGAGCTTTAAGCCAATTTTTTCACTCTCCTCTTTCACTTTCATCAAAAGGCTCTTTAGTTCCTCTTCACTTTCTGCCATAAGGGTGGTGTCATCTGCATATCTGAGGTGACTGATATTTCTCCCGGTAATCTCGACAGAATGAAAACCACAATCACAGAAAACTGAAGATTAGCTGTAATTAAAACAGTCAAGGTGACACTGGTCAGACCACCAATGACTAATTTCAAGACAACTGTCAGTGCTGATTCTGTTCTTTATACTCATAGCCCTCTCCCTGTCTATAAAAGCTCTTGTCCACTATCAACAGTGGGGACAGTCAGCCTTTGGACAGGTGCGCACCCTACCCCCACTGATATTACTGGCATCTAAAATAAAGTTATTTTCCACCAAGCTGGTCTCTTTATTGGCTTTTGAGCAGCGAGCAACCAGACACCCCTCACCCCTTCAGTATCACTTTTTGGCCTTCTATGGTCAGCCTTCAAACTATCACAGCACCAGCCATGGTGAGAGGGGAGTGACTTTTAGTGTTATAATGCAGGATCAGAGACCAGACCACGGTCAACACCATCTTGATTAGCTGGTTCAAGCCAGTTTCTGTGGGATCCTGTTTTTCTCAATATATGTGCCCCTCTTCCTTCCTGTCTCAACAGCATGGACACATTGTTTCCATAGTGATAAGGCCATCTTAGCTTGTCATCTTGAAGTCCATACCTGTGTATGGGGTTACACAGGGTTCTATGTGTACCCTGATGCCTATGTCCTTCCCTTTCCCATTTAAGCAATACCAGGTTGTCTTCCTCAAATGAAGGGCACCAGGAACTCCCACTTATTTCAGGTGCAACATCAAGCCCCAGCCAAGAAGGAGTTGCCTTATGCATTAAAACAAAACAAACAAAACTGATTATATCAATACGTTTCCTATTGAACCTTCAGGCATAGGGAGAAATTGGTCTATTTCATCAAGATGATCTCCACAGGTAACAAAGGAAAAAGCCATTAAAGGTAAGGTGGGGCCCTTAATATTCAGGGAGGCTGGGCTGTGATGGAGCACTCACTGACAAAGCCCATCAACAATTCCCTGGGAGTAAAAGTAGAATCTGGGTAATGAAATAAAGTGTCACCTTTTTTCGCTCGCTTTGTGCTGAGTCTTGTTTCACTTGCTCACAGGGCACCTCGTGTAGAAGCCTCATACCTGTCCCTTCAGACGAAACTCCCTCGTGTGAAAAGTCTACCCTGACACCTCAGCTCTGAGGGCCGTGTGTCTCTGCACACGGCACTGTGGTTCAAGATGGCGGCAAGTGTCTATTTCATCAAGATGATCTCCACAGGTAACAAAGGAAAAAGCCATTAAAGGTAAGGTGGGGCCCTTAATATTCAGGGAGGCTGGGCTGTGATGGAGCACTCACTGACAAAGCCCATCAGCAATTCCCTGGGAGTAAAAGTAGAATCTGGGTAATGAAATAAAGTGTCACCTTTTTTCGCTCGCTTTGTGCTGAGTCTTGTTTCACTTGCTCACAGGGCACCTCGTGTAGAAGCCTCATACCTGTCCCTTCAGACGAAACTCCCTCGTGTGAAAAGTCTACCCTGACACCTCAGCTCTGAGGGCCACGTGTCTCTGCACACGGCACTGTGGTTCAAGATGGTGGCAAGGGGGCCGTGTGGAGAGATGCTGAGCCCAGCACGGTCATTCAAGATGGCGGCCCCAGGGCCGAGTGCAGAGACACTGAGCCCAGCTCTATGATTCAAGATGGCGGCAACGGGGCCGTGTGCAGAGATGCTGACCCAGCATTAGGACCTGGAGCCATGAGCAGCACATCTGAGCCTGTCCTGTGAGAACCCCTCCATCCCCCAGCTGACAGGAATCACACACAGCAGTCCCAGGAGAGCTTTTAGGAGAGAGTGTGTCCTCTAGAGCACATTCTATTGGGACAAGCCACACCTGGCAGAGGGGCTTCCAGGTGGCTCAGCAGTAAAGAACCTGCCTGCCGCAGGAGATTTGCGTTGATCCCTGGATCAGGAAGATCCCTTGGAGCTGAAAATGGCAACCCACTCCAATATTCTTGCCTGGGAAATCCCACGGACAGAGGAGCCTGGAGGGGTGCAGTCCATGGGGTTGCAAAGAGTCAGACATGACTAAGTGACTAAGCACACACACAAACCTGGTTAAAGGACTCCCAGCCTCCCGTTTGGGTCTGACTGGGGAGGGTCAGTAACAAAGTAGGAAGAAATCAAACCATCTTTGGTTTTCCTGGTGACTCAGATGGTAAAGAATCTGCCTGCAATGGAGGAGACCTGGGTTTGATCCCTGGATTGGGAAGATCCCCTAGAGAATGGAATAGGCAACCCACTCCAGTATTCTTACGTGCATAATTCCATGGAATTCTGGTGGATGGACAGGGAGGCCTGGCGTGCTGCAATTCATGGGGTCGCAGAGTCAGACACAACTGAGCGACTGAACTGAACTGAACTGATAGTCCATGGAGTTCCAAAGAGTCGACAAGATGGAGTGACAAACATTTTCTAGCAATGAAAGCTGCTTCCATTTGGGAAGAAATGATATCTTTTGCTTCCAACAGAGGTCCTCTCTTAGCTGCAAGGTGGAATTACCTGTGGGGTTTTAAAAAGCGTGCCTCCTGCCTTCCCTCTCCCGAGATTCTGATTTAACTGAGATGAGGTTTCAGCACTGGGATTTACAGAGATCCCCGGACAGAGTTGGACACGACTGAAGCGACTTAGCAGCAGCAGCAGCAGCAGCCTGGTGATTTTACAAACCACAAGCCTTTGCCATGTTTAAGCTATAAGGACTCTATCTGGACGAGGAACAGAGTAAACAAATCAGGTGATTCTGTAGGAGCAGGAGTGTGTTCTTCTGTGTCTAGGGTGTAGATGAGCTGGGTGAGGTGGGGGCCTGTGATACCTCTTGCCTGCTGAGAGGTCTTCCTGTCCCCTCCTTCCATGGCCTTTCCACGCTGCTCACCTGGATACATGGATTCGTCTGCCCCCTGGTGGTGATGTTCAGTATAGCACAGTTGTCCTTGGAGGTTTCATACCAGCCCAGCCTAGTTGGGCTTCCCTGGTGGCTCTGGTGGTAAAGAATCTCCCTGCCAATACAGAAGCTACAAGTTTCAATCCCTGGTTCGGGAAGATCCCCTAGAGCAGGAAATGGCAACCCATTCCAGTATTCTTGCCTGAAGAATACCATATGGACAAAGGAGCCTAGCAGGCTACAGTCCTTGGATTCACAAGAGTCGGACATGATTTAGTGACTAAACCACCACAGCCTTAGTGCATCACAAACCTGAGCCTGAGTCCCAGGGTGTGGCTTGCTGGGAGGGAAATCCTGGGAACCGTACAGGATGAGCAGCTCAGCAGTAACTTCAGGAGTCTCTCCTGCGCAGGGAAGCTCAAGGAGCTCCGGGCCACTGGCCAAGCACGCGTCTATAACAGGGCTGTGACTGGAGTCTTCCTGTGCCTGGGGTCTGAGGGGTGTGTGTGTTCAGTCATGATGGCTTTTTGGACCCCATGGACAGAGGATGGGATTTCCCAGGGAGGAATACTGGAGTGGGTTGCCATTTCCTCTTCCAGGGGATCTTCCTGACTCAGGAATGAAACCTGCATCTCTTGGGTCTCCTATAGTTGCAGGCAGATTCCTTACCACAAGCACCCCCTGGGGTGTTGAGGAAATTGATCTTATCAGGCAGTGACAGGTGCTTCCCAGCCTCAGTGGCCAATGCAGGAGACACAGGAAAGGCAAGTTCCTTGTCTGGGTTAGGAAGACACCCTGGAGGAGGAAATGGCAACCCACTCCAGTATTCTTGCCTAGAGAATCCCATGAACAGAGGAGCCTGGCAGGCTACAGTCACAGGGTTGCAAAGAGTCGGACGTGACTAAGCACAGCCAGTAACAAGTGCCTATGATATGGAGCATCAAGACGTGCAGAGGTGTAAGGTGCTCAGCACCCCAATAAACAGCAGCCGCCCCTTATTCTGCTCTGTGTGCCAGGATGTGTTTTTACTTAACTATCACATTTAATTATTTCTTGGTATATAAAAATGTATTACTATCACACTTCCTTCATCAAAATTTATGATCTTGGTCTTTCCTTCTTGCTTTTGTATAAGGCCAAAAGAGAGACACTGGCTAATTTGACAACCTTAAAGCAGATTCCAGGAATGTCACCAACAGCATGACCTTTGCAACCAAATCCAACAACCAGAATGTCATCATTTTCCTCAACAGAAAATAGGAAAAGGGTACAAAGGCTGTGATTTTTTGCTATTCTTGATGAGCTGAACCCTGACACATTTCCTGATGGCAGAATTTGGTTGTTTGGCTTCAATCCCTACTTTTTCAAGCACAATTCTCTTGTCATGAGAAGCGCCTCCAAAAGTGTTGGCCTTCAGGGCTATGCCCAAATGGGCTTTCTTGTACTACTTACCATGCCGCTTCTGGGCTTGTTGGTGGCTATAGAAATTCCTAGCAGTATGAAGAGCGTGACATATGCCCATTCTGCCAGTGTCACGGGCCTGAACAAAAGACATCATGTTTAATTTTAACACAAGCTTGGAGGGTATTAGAAGCCCCATCTTACAGCACTTTAGGACCTTGATCAATATCATAGGACTCCTAACTGACAGATGCAGCCTGTGAGCCAGGCAGGTGGAAGCCCACAGCCTGTCCCCATTCCACCTGTGTCCCCCAGGACCCGGAGGTCTCCCTGCCCAAAGACCTGCTCAGCAGCTTCAGCCTGACTCCCCGGGTGGGTCCGTGAGATCCCTCCAGGCACTCACAGCCCCTTTGCTCCTACTGCCCCTGACTCGGGTCCTTCCTTCTGCTAGGGCAGCCCCCGAGAGACCCACTATCGGCAGGAGGATACCCTTGTCCCATCCTAATAGCTTCTCCCTGCAGCCAGCTCCCAGGGGTGGGGTCAGGCCAGGGTGTGAGGAGAATAAGGAGAGAAGCAGGAAGGGAGTGAGCTCGTGGTCAGCACTTACCTCTGACCTGGGACCTCCCTCCCTCTCCCTGACACGTCCCACCACTCGTGGCAGCTCCCCTACACACCCCTCCCTTCATTACACAAGCTCCTGTAGCTCTGCTGTGGATCAGAGTCACCAGAGGAGGGGTCAGAATGCAGGTCTGGGATTAAGTATCAGTTTTATTTAATTTCACATTTTCAGTGCATTGCTACCTAATCAGTGATCCACTGTGCACTGCTAGTGTGCAGCTCAGCCCTGTGCCCCTCCCCCTGCAACAGTCACACTGGTCTCTGGGATGTTCAGGATCCCACCATCCTAAGGGTGGACGTCACAGCCATAGCTGATGGCTGTTTCTAGCTTTCTTAAATTTCCTGTGTGTACTTCTAACCTAGTTATGAACAGTTCAGGGACTGGCACTAGTGCACAGATCACATTGGGAGTGTCACTGTCACAGTTAATCTTTGCAACAGCCCTCTGAGAGTCATACTATCCCCACTTCAACTTTCAGACAAAGACACTGAAACACAGTGGGCTTCCCAACCTTAAAAGCCCATGATTAGCAGGCGGCTGAACTCGTATCTAAACCAGTCAAGGTCCAGAGGAGCCAGGATTTGCCCCTGGAAGGCTGACTCCAGAGCCTGCGCTCCTCCCCGTGTGCTGGTGTCATTTTAACTACATGAGGAGGAGGAACAGTCGGGTTTAGGCCATCAGATGAGGACCTCCTCAAATACACCTCTACAGTCCACACACCTCCTTCATCCACACCCATTTTGCTCTTTTCTCTTGGTGATTAAGAATCACCAAAGTCAGTGATTGTACCCTGACTTTGGATGCTCCTGGTCCATCCATCATTCCAACCAAAGCAATGGTTCAAGAGCAGGAATTATATTCATTTTCCAGACAAAGAAGCTGAGAGGCAGAGGTTAAGATACTCTCCCAAGCATGAAACTAAGTCTGCATGGCTGTCCAGAGCCCGCTTTATCAAGCATAGTGCCAGTTTATTTCCCTGGAATCTTGCTGGTTATCAGTTTCCCATCACTCTCAAGTGTCCCACTCTGGACAGTACATTCTTTGGACACTCACACTGCTGGTGAGAGCAGAGAATGACCTGACAGGCAGGTCAGTGTGACTGATTCCAAAACCAGGGCTGTCTGTTATCCCAGGCTACCTCTTAGAATTTCAAAATTATAAATTTGAAAAGGAAGGTTTGTTCTCAGTCAACATTTATTCATTCAACAAACATTTACTGAACACCCCCCAACATGATGCACACTGTGCTGGAAGACATAATTAAAAAGTGGATAGGGCACAATGCCAAGCCTTTTTCTCATTTGATTTAATGAGAAAACAGACCACATGTGAACACTCACAATCAGGGTGAAAGTGAAGTCGCTCAGTCATGTCCAACTCTTTGCAACCCCATGGACTGTGACCCACTGTCCATGGGATTCTCCAGGCAAGAATAGTGGCGTGGGTTGCCATTTCCTTCTCCAGGGGATCTTCTCGACCAAGGGATCTAACCCAGGTCTCCTACATTATAGGCAGACGCTTTAACCTCTAGGCTACATCATATAGAAGCAGCGCACCATGGAAAGAACAGACCCCTTTTTACAAATGAAGTGTCTCAGCATGGTGACAACAGGACACTAACCAAGCATGGTTCAGTTTAACAAATGAGAGGCACTCAGGGTCCTACAGAAATACGAGTTACCTAGGATGATGGCTTCCTAGAGGAGGTGACAACTGGGCTGACCCTGGAGAATGAGGGTGTCTCCCCTATATGGACCTTCTCCTCTATTGTTTAGACCAGAGGGTATTGAGGAGAATCACTAAATCACTGTTTTGACTTACACATCAGTCATCAAGACTTTCCCCCACAGTACACCCTCATCACCTACCTCTGGAGCTGTGATACATGCTGTGGGGGGAACATGGAGACATCCTGTCCTGACCTCCCTTCAAGGACTCACTGTCCAGCTGCTGGAAGTTTAAACCACCAGGCCCTCCAAGAGCAGCCTATGTGCACTACCCATCCAGGGGGAGGTATGACAGCCTGGCCAGTGGACGTGTCAGGACAACCCTGGGGAGCCCTCATCACTCCAGACCCCCGTGTGGTCAGCTAAGGCCATCTGGCCAGTGTTCCTCTGCCCTATCCTGTTTCGTCCCCCCTGATTCCACAATGTTGACCCCAAGGGCACCCCTGATACACATCCCAGCACTAAACTCCATCCAAGTCTGCATCCTAGAGAACCAGCCTGCATGTATCAGAAAACATTCCAGTATTCGGGGAGGATTTTTACTTGAAAATTACTGGTTACATACATATTTATAACATTATAAAACCCCCAAATAAAATACAAAATGATAGAAGCAAGGATTTTTTGTGTGAATGTGGTTACCTTTGGTTTAAAATCCACAGTCTAATGTTGTCTGACCCAAATGAAATTAAGTTATATATTAATAACAAAAGAAAATTATTATGTTTAACCATATAAAAGTGCCATTTTATAGCTTATAAAAAGACTGAATGTTAGCAGTTCCACATGGTTCAATCTAATTGAAAAAAATCCATTAGCATTTGAAACTTAGAAAACATTATACTTATGAATAACCCATAGATAAAAGATAGGTTAATGAATTAAATTAGTATTGAGAAAATACATAATACTTTGACTATTGATTGCACTAAGTATCAAAACTTGTAGGTTGTGGCTAAAGTGGATCTCAGAAAAAAATGTCTGCTTTGTATACTTATATTAGAAAAATAATGACATTATTAATGTTTCCAGTTTAAAAGTTTAGAGAAAAAAAATCTCAAAGGAAAAGTAGAAGGGAAGAAAAAATGATGTGAGGAATTAGAAAAAAAAATAGAGCCTCAATAAAACAAAAAGTTGATTTTTTGAAAATAGGAAAAAGTTATGCAAGATTATTAATAAAAAACTGAAAGCTTAAAGAAAACTAAAAGCCAAAAGGACAGAGAGGCTGCAGAGATTAAGCATCTAAGATACTGTGAGTATATTTATGCCAGTCAAGCTCAAAACTCACAGGAAACAAATCCACTTCTAGAAAAATGAAACGTACCAGAATGACTCTGCAGAAATAACAACCTTTACCAAAAGTTACCTAGACAGTGATGGTTGCACAACCTTGGAAACATGATTAATGCCACTGAATTGTATGATTAAAAGTGGTTATATGGCAAATTTTATGTTTTAACACTTTTAATGTAAAAAAAAAATTAAATCCTGTATCTAGAAGACAGTCATAGCACACGTTTGTCCTTCATGAGCAAATCCCAGGAAGAGTTCCTGCTTTGAGAAAGCATATTTTCTCTTTCTTCTCTTTCAGAGGGCTTCCCCAGTGGTTCAATGGTAAAGAATCTGCCTGCAATGCAAGGGACACAGGAGATGAACAAAAAATATTGTCCTATATTTTAACCATAGTTTTTTTGGAGGGCAACATCTCTCTTTCCTATAATGTCACTTAAACTACATGTATTGTATGTTTTTCCTATTAGTTATGTCTAGTATTTTAACCAGAGATCTTTGAGTGGAAAAATGGGTCACAGTTTTAAAGGAAGTAGTAACGCAAAACAGCAACTTCACACTATCTTCAAGTAAACAGAAGCCTTGACATAATTGGAAAGTAATAGTAATTCTGGAAACAGTAAAAAAAAAAAAAATGTGACAACTTGGTCTCAAATCTTAGAAAATGAGTTTGGCTCTGGAGTCTCTCAAGACACAAAGCTGGGAGACAGGTTTATTGGTGGCCTGCACTCTGATTTGGATAAGAAAGAAAACACTGTAACATATAAATAAAGATAATAAATCCTTTTGCAAGAGCTTGAAATCACTGAGTGAAGGAGGAAGAAAAAATTATATAAAAAATTAAACATCTTGTGAAATGTAAATAGTTGTTGTTAATGCAAAAAAAAGTACAATTTATACAGTGCAAAAACCTATTGGAAAAAATGCCTTTGGAATAGACATGAACTCATGGTAGAATCACAGAGTTGACTCAAAAATTGTTAAGGCTGAGGGCTGTCCCCTGGACATTCATAACATTCATAAAACCACAGTCACTGTGAGTGATATCTGGCTATTTCCTTCAAAATGCACCTGGGGGTGGGGAAAGACAAAAACAAAATGTTTAAGAGTTTTAAAGGCCTTCTCCTAAGCCAACACATTTCTAGGTGCCTTCTTCATTTGAAGCAAATCATATCTACTAGAGACACAATTAAAAAAAAAAAAAAAAACAGGTGTGTTTATTCTATGGAGAAGTAGCCCCATTAGAACCCTCAGTGGGGCTGAACTTAAATGCCAAACAACCTATAGATCCACTAGAGTTCCGATCATTCTGATTAACAAATAAGTTTTATCACTAGAGCAAATTGATAAGTAAAATCATTTTACCAATTCAAAGCCTGGAGATAAACACAGGATGACAAAGAGGCTGGGAAATCTATTAATACTGTCTGCCCAAGGGTTTCTCATAATATGAGCACAACAAATTTGGATGTTAATATCAGGTTGTAATCCCTCTGTATTAAAAACTCTGCTTGACAAGTAGTGAAAATAAGAAGTAGGAAATGGAGAAAGTGTAACACTATGTAGCATTAAAATGAATGAGACTATATGCATTGATATAAGCTGAGATATAATATTAGCTGAAAAAGGAAAGAAGAGCTACCATCTGTGCTTATAAACAGGAAGACCACATGTTCACAGTTTCTTCCTGATGCACAGAACAGTCAACAAGACAGTCAACAGAGGTGCTGGGGCTCCATCTGGGGAGGAGCTGTGTGATGACAGGAGTGGAGGGTGATTTACTTTCTGTTCATAAATCCTTAAAAAGTATGTTTAAAGGATTTTAAATTTTGTAGCAGTATATGTATCATTTGTTTCAAAACATTATTAAAAATACCTTTCAATCATTTGCAGCAGCAGTCCCCAAACTTTTTGGCACCAAGGACCCAGTTTCATGGAAGACAAGTTGTCCACAGACAGGACAGGGGTGGGAGGGG
Organism: Aepyceros melampus; assembly: GCA_006408695.1. Taxonomy (NCBI): domain Eukaryota; kingdom Metazoa; phylum Chordata; class Mammalia; order Artiodactyla; family Bovidae; genus Aepyceros; species Aepyceros melampus. The sequence goes on from SJXQ01000252.1 coordinate 16,185, forward strand.
AGGAGGTTCAAGTGCAATGTGAGTGACGGGGAACAGCAGATGAAGCTTTGTTCACCAGCCCACCACTCACCTCCTGTTGTGCGGCCCAGTTCCTAACAGCCCATGGAGTGGTACAAGTCTGTGGTCCAGTGGTTGGGGATCTGTGATTTAGTCTCTGAAGCTACTTAGAACTATGGGTATATTTGTTCCATTGCTGGGAGGCAAGGCTTCTGACTACAGCCTTTAAAAAATGACCCCTATTAATTTTAACTTTTTTAATTGAAGGATAATTGCTTTATAGAATAGTGTTGGTTTCTGCCAAATATCCACATGAATGAGCCTTACGTATACCTATGTCTCTTTCCTTCTTAAACCTCCCTCCCACCTCCCTTCTCATCCCACCCCTCTAGATTGTTACAGAGCCCAGGTTTGAGTTCCCAGAGTCATACAGAAAATTCCCACTGTCTATCTATTTTACATTCAGTAATGTAAGTTTCCATGTTACTCTCTCCATACATCCCACCCTCTCCTTCCTCCCCCCACCCCACAAGGTCCATAAGTCTGTTCTCTATGTTTATGTCTCCACTGCTGCCCTGCAAATAATTCCATCAGTACCATCTTTCTAGATTCCATATATACATGTTGGTATATGATACTTTTCTCTTTCTGACTCACTTCATTCTATATAATAGGTCTAGGGTCATGATAACCTCATTAGAATGGACTCAAATGTGTTCTTTTTTATGGCTGAGTAATATTCCACTGTGTATATGTACCACCGCTTCTTTATCCATTCATCTGTCGATGGACATCTAGCTTGCTTCCATGTTCTAGCTATTGCAAATAGTGCTGCTACAACATTGGGGTACACATGTCTTTTTCAATTTTGGTTTCCTCAGAATATATGCCTAGTAGTGGGACTGCTTTGTCACATGGTTGTTTCATAGTTTTTTAATGAATCTCCATACTGTCTTCCATAGTGGCTGCATCAACCTACATTCCCACCAATAGTGAAAGCGGGTTCCCTTTTCTCAGTACCCTCTCCATCATTTAGTGTCTATAGACTTTTTGATGATGGCCTTTCTGATGGGTGTGAGGTGATATCTCACTGTGGTTTTGATTTGCATTTCTCTAACAATGAACGATGTTGAGCATCTTTTCATGTGTTTGTTAACCATGTGTTTGTTAACCATCTGCATGTCTTATTTGAATAAATATATGCTTATGTCTTTTCCTCACTTTTTGATTGGGTTGTTTGTTTTTCTGGAACTGACTTGCATGGAAGTGTGGTAGTATTAGCATCTCAGTCATGTCTGACTCTTTGTGACTCCATGGACTGTAGCTCACCAGGCTCCTCTGTCCATAGGAATCTCCAGACAAGAATACTGAAGTGGGTTGCCATTTCCTACTCCAGAAGATCTTCCTAAACCAGGGATTGAACATGGGTCTTGCACATTGCAGGGTTCTCCCTCATTGCAGGCAGATTCTTTACCGTCTGAGTCACTAGGGAAGCCTTGCATGGGCAGCTTGTATATTTTGGAAATTAACCCTTTGTCAGTTGTTTCATTTGCTATTATTTTCACTCATTCTGCACGTTGGAAAAATGATCCCACTTTTATACTGTAAAACACTCTATAGTCTCAAAACATTTAAGCATCTGCTCTCTCATCTGATCCCTGTAATGAATGTGAAGAAACTGGCAGAGCTGTAATCCCTGCTCTACACACAGGTGAGGACCCGAGGCTCAGAGGCCTCAGGGGACACAAGGCCACATGGATGCTAAATGCCTCCTCCGTCGATTCAAACTGGTCCAGGCGCCTAGAACTAGGATATTAGGATTTTGTAACTTCTGGGCTGTATTAAGTGATTTCATGAATAGCCTAAAATAACACCTCTGTTACACACCAGGAGCAAAGAAACTTCAAAAAACTCAACCAGGTCTGCTTAATCACAAAACAGAAAATGAATGACAGGCATTTATTCTTTGCTTGAGTTGAACTGTGTCCCCTCCAATTTTACATGTTGAAGTCCTAAACCTGCCAGTACCTCAGAATGTGACTGATTTTGGAGACAGGCTCTCTTAAGAGGCAAAAAAGTGAAATAACTTCTGGGCTGTATTAAGTGATTTCATGAATAGCCTAAAATAACACCTCTGTTACACACCAGGAGCAAAGAAACTTCAAAAAACTCAACCAGGTCTGCTTAATCACAAAACAGAAAATGAATGACAGGCATTTATTCTTTGCTTGAGTTGAATTGTGTCCCCTCCAATTTTACATGTTGAAGTCCTAAACCTGACAGTACCTCAGAATGTGACTGAATTTGGAGACAGGCTCTTTTAAGAGGCAAAAAAGTTAAAATGAAGTCAAACAGGTAGGTCCTAATCTAACAGACTGGAGTTCTTACAAGAAGAGAAGATCAGGACATAGATACAAACAGAGAGAAGGCCCTGTGATAACACAGAGGGAAGATGGCATCTCCAAGCCAAGGAGAGAGACCTCAGAGGAAACCAACCCTTCTGACACCTTGAGCTCAGACATCCATCCTCCAGGGCTGTGAGAAATTAAATTTCTGTTGTTTAAGTCTTCTACTCTGTGGTACTTTGTATGGCAGTCCTAGCAAACTAATGCCCCTTCAGCTTTGTGTATCTGAAAGGTAATTTCTCTGCTATTTCATGGATCATCTAAAAGGGTCAATCAGACAGTGATTCAGCTCACCTGAACTATGTATTTTTTAAAATGTGACTTGGAAGCACCTTTTCTCAGCTGTTGAGTATTCTTTTCAGAATAATGTATTCTGTTCTATTAGAGTGAAAATTTTGTTTACTTAGACTAATACTCCTGGTGTTATAGCTCTGAACAATGCATTGGTATCTGATGCTTGCATATCCAAAAAACTGATAATCTGACAGCTTACCTAAGAGGATACAGAGTATGCAGAAATAATGTCAAGAAGATGTTCAGCTAGGATGAGTATCAAGAAATGCATTTTTTTTTTTCTGTAGAGGTAACCTGACCCAGTGGCATGACTGCAACTCAACAGTGAGGTTCTGCCACTCTGTGAACTTGGGTGATGGCCCCATCTTGGCTACCATGTGAAAGAAGCAGTGTTGTGTTATAGCTCTGAACAATGCATTGGTATCTGATGCTTGCATATCCAAAAAACTGATAATCTGACAGCTTACCTAAGAGGATACAGAGTATGCAGAAATAATGTCAAGAAGATGTTCAACTGGGATGAGTATCAAGAAATGCATTTTTTTTTTTCTGTAGAGGTGACCTGACCCATGGCATGACTGCAACTCAACAGTGAGGTTCTGCCACTCTGTGAACTTGGGTGATGGCCCCATCTCGGCTACCATGTGAAAGAAGCAGTGTTCTCAGAATTGACACAGTACCTAGGGTGGCCCTCAGCCTCCCCCAGCAATTGCCCCTATGTGCTCCCTGGATCAGCTTTGTGACCTTAGGTGAGCCCTGAACCCACTCTCCTCATCCATGACATGGATAAAAATGGACCATCATGAGATTAAGTGAAATCATACATGTGAGAGCAATATAAAATAAATTACAGAGAAGGCAATGGCACCCTACTCCAGTACTCTTGCCTGGAAAATCCCATGGGCAGCGGAGCCTGGTAGGCTGCAGTCCATGGGATTGCTGAGAATTGGACATGGCTGAGTGACTTCACTTTCACTTTTCACTTTCATGTATTGGAGAAGGAAATGGAAACTCACTCCAGTGTTTGCCTGGAGAATCCCAGGGATGGAGGAACCTGGTTGGCTTCCATCTATGGGATTGCACAGAGTTGGACACTAGTGAAGCGACGCAGCAGCAGCAGCAGCATACAAAAGTAACTTACCCTGAATACTGTCAGAGTAGGTGCAGGATTACTAGACCAGGAAGCACAAGATTTCTAATTCTATGACCCAAAGCGTCTGCCTGCAATGTGGGAGACCCAGGTTCAATCCCTGGGTCAGGAAGATCACCTGGAGAAGGCAATGACAATCCATTCCAGCACTCTTGCCTGGAAAATCCCATGTACAGAGGAGCCTGACAGGCTACAGTCCATGGGGTAGCAAAGAGTCAGACACAACTGAGCAACTTCACTCACTCACTCACTTATACTTGATTTAAAACATTTACTGAAAGAAAATATTTTTAACTCTGTATCTGCTGCAAACTAACTTAACACCAATTATATACATAAGGCAACCTTCCTTCTAAGGGGCCTTAGTTTCATCACCTATAAAGTGAGGTTCTTGAAATCTATTAACTTATGTTATCTGGACCTATCTATCAGAAGTTCTGTGTCTACTTCTCATTACTGAATGTCTTGATAATACATAATGATAGCATAGTGTTTAAATGAAGACTTTGACACAGGTGGGCACACCTCTTTCTAATGTGAATGCCTAAAGTAGAAAGACCAAAAGAGTTTGATTCCTGGCAGTTTTGTGATTTTGTCATACAGAAAATGACAAATGCTTATCAAGTCTTTAATGACTGGCAGACACTTGAATTAATGCAAGTGCTCTGTGAATTTCAGGCATAAAAAAATATAGGGTGATATATGGCTCGGATGGTAAAGAATTTGTCTTCAACATGAGAGACTGGAGTTTGATCCCTGGGTTGGGAAGATCCCCTGGAGAAGAGAATGGCAATCCACTCCAGTGTTCTTGCCTGCAAAATTTCATAGACAGAGGAGACTGGCAAGCTACAGACAACGGTGTTGCAGAGTCAAACATGACTTGACAACTAACACATTCTATACTTGCATACAATATAAGTACTTTGGAAATGTTCAGAACACAGACTTCCTTGTCCCTAAACCTAAGTACGAACTCTAACTCTGCCACCTCTTCAGCCAGCTCTGCAACCCAGGAAGTTTCCTACACTATGAGCAGCGGAAGGTACTGCTCTGCATTTCCTCATTTCTAAGGTGGGCTGAGATGAGACAGTGATGAACTAAGGCCACATTTTAGACAAATGTTTCATATAGCAGTACTTAAGATACTGGGACATGTTTTCTTTAAGACATTTAAAATATTACACTAGTCCTGTGGTCACGTATGGATGTAAGAGTTGGACTGTGAAGAAGGCTGAGCACCGAAGAATTGATGCTTTTGAACTGTGGCGTTGGAGAAGACTCTTGAGAGTCCCTTGGACTGCAAGGAGATCCAACCAGTCCATTCTGAAGGAGATCAACTCTGGGATTTCTTTGGAAGGAATGATGCTAAAGCTGAAACTCTAGTACTTTGGCCACCTCATGCAAAGAGTTGACTCATTGGAAAAGACTCTAATGCTGGGAGGGATTGGGGCCAGGAGGAGAAGAGACAACAGAGGATGAGATGGCTGGATGGCATCACTGACTCGATGGATATGAGTCTGAGTGAACTCCGGGAGTTGGTGATGGACAGGGAGGCCTGGCATGCTGCGATTCATGAGGTCGCAAAGAGTCAGACACGACTGAGAGACTGAACTGAACTGAACTGAATCTTATTCTACTTACAAGTGAAAATCTGGGAAATGCACAAAAGTATGAAGAATAGAAAACATACCCATAATTTAATACACAGAGATAAATTTTCTATGGGGAAGCCTCACCACAGGCCACTGGAAGCCTCATCCTATCCCAAACACTGAACGTCAAGGGTCAAGAACACCAGACCTTCCTTCCCTCCATCTTCCCATCAACCCTACTCCCATTCCCACCTTCTTCCATAAAAACTTACAGATAGCTGTATGACAATGGCTAAGTCTCCTAAACTAGACCTCAGCTACCATCTTACCTTTGTTTGGAAGATGTCACGTGACCTGAGTGTTACCCATTGAGCCCCTTCCTTGCACCATGCACAGTGCTTAGTGGTTTACACACCTCCCCTCTGAGAAAGTGCTCTGTAAACCTTCAGGCACCATTCAGACTACAGTGTGAAGGTATTGTGAGTTCTTGATTTGTCCTGATGACAATTTCATTTTCTAGAAGGTAGAGGAAGTCTGGGGGTGGTGAGTGGCAAATACACCTAAGTCTAAACACTAAAAATTAGGGAGAAGCTGACAGTATTATATAGATGGTTTCTTTACAGATTAGAAAACAGAAGAGACCTACACCTTTCCCTGGAGGATCTTCCTAGAATCAAAATATTCCAAAAATTATCTCCTGAACTCTCAAATTTCCTGGATATTCCTTGACAGAACTTCCATCACAAATATGCTTAGCACCAATCAGAATGAAAGTAAAGAGGAAATAAAAAGCCTCTTGATGAAAGTAAAAGTAAAGAGTGAAAAAGTTGACTTAAAGCTCAACATTCAGAAAACGAAGATCATGGCATCTGGGCCCATCACTTCATGGGAAATTGTAATATCTTCAAGTGCCCCATTAAGCATAATTTTCTAAAATACTATTAAATGAGATCAGAAGTGAATAACAGTGATTTTCTTATAGTGCTTTTCCAATTTTTTGTGTCTACTTTAATCAGCATTTCTAGAAACAGTAATTTAAAGTAGATTGTCAATTATATTAAACCTTCCAGTTTCAATCTTATGGTCACAATTTCATATATATTTTATTGTAACAATTGTTATGAAATGTTTCAAATACTAACATATGTATTTATTTATCTACCTCCACATGCTGACTCCTGGAGAAGGAAATGGCAACCCACTCCAGTATTCTTGCCTGGAGAATCCATGGACAGAGGAGCTGGCAGACTACAGTCCATGGGGTCATAAAGAGTTGGACACAAATGAACAAATAGCACACACACATACTGACTGGGGGCTTTCCAGGTGGCTCAAACAGTAAAGAATCTGCCTGCAGTGCAGGAGACCTGGGTTCAATGATTGGGTTGGGAAGATCACCTGGAGAAGGAAATAGCCATCCACCAAAGGGATAGGGGAGCCTGGTGGGCTGCCGTCTGTGGGGTCGCACAGAGTCGGACACGATGTCTATGGGGTCACACAGAGTCAGACACAACTGAAGTGACTTAACAGCAGCAACAGCAGCCACTATGCTTGCCTGGAGAATTCCATAGACAGAGGAGCCTGGTAGGCTATAGTCCATGGACTCACAAAGATTCAGACATGACTGAGCAAATACACACGTATACACACATACTGACTAGAAGGTTCTCCCTCCATTTCTAAGATGTGACCTTTTTTCAACACATGTGAGCAAGATTAACCAGTCTTTTGTTATCCTATTCTAGTGGGCTGATTATGAGCCATTCATTGGTTTGAGGTGGCATACCACACATTTTTTTCCCTGCTCTTATACCTGTTTTGAATTCCATGACTTGTGAATACTGTTGAAGTGGCATATAAGTTTATCAAGTAGTAGATGAAGTGATGATGTATATTTATTTGTCTAAGTTTATCTCATACAGGTTTCACCCTGCATGCATGCTAAATCCTTTCAGTCATGTCTGACTCTTCGCAACCCTAAGGACTATAGCCCTCCAGGCTCCTCTATTCATGGGATTCTCCAGGGAAGAACACTGGAGTGGATCCTGTATCCTCCTCCAGGGGATTTTTCTAATCCAGGGTACGAACCTGCCTCTCTTGAGTTCTTTACCACTAGCACCACCTGGGAAGCCCACCCCAGGCCTAAACAATCAGGGTGGGTTCTGAGAATGGGACCCCAGAACCCAAAACTTGAATTCTCTAGGGAATTTTTACATGCACTTACATATATGAGAAGGGCATTAGGATCAAAGTGTCATAAATATATGATCTATTTAAACTAAATAACAACAAAATAAAAAATTGATAGATTAGGAATGCAAACTTTTTTTTATTTAAAAGATTTTGTGTATGTGATATTTTTGTTTTATTATTTTTTGGTCTCTTAAAATTCATATGCAAGTTCCACTGAAAATCTAAGATTGCAAACTTTTACCTGATTTTGAAACTAACAATCTTAGGGACCCAACTATTGTGAAACACCTACATTCAAACCATGTTAATTTATTTTCATGCATTATAAATTGAGAAAAACATCTAGATTAAATATCTAGATAAGAGTAGTGGTAGAAACTACTCTTATTGGAGAAGAGTAGATGATGTTTGTTAGGAATGCAAACTCATTTTTTTTATTTAAAAGATTTTGTGTGTGTGATATTTTTGTTTTATTATTTTTTGGTCTTTTAAAATTCATATGCAAGTTCCACTGAAAATCTAAGATTGCAAACTTTTATCTGATTTTGAAACTAACAATCTTAGGGACCCAACTATTGTGAAACACCTACATTCAAACCATGTTAATTTATTTTCATGAGTTATAAATTGAGAAAAACATCTAGATTAAATATCTAGATAAGAATAGTGGTAGAAACCACTCTTATTGGAGAAGAGTAGATGATGTTTTCACTGATTTAATACACTTTCATTGTGAATTTATAAAGTTCTTGGAGTCTAGATATACCAGAGGACAAAATGACCAAAGAAAAGACTCTTGTTCCTAGGGCTTATGGTCTATCTAAAAGATAAGTTCATGAATGGATTTATAAGACAGATTCCATTTTTAGTATATAGGTGTGTTCTTATAAGTTTACAAAGGGCACTTAAGCAGGTAGATACAAAGGAAATGTGATTTTCATATTCCAGAATAAAGGAGAGAGGTGTTGTGGGTGTTTTCAGAACATTTAGCAACTTAAAGAGAGGGAAACCTAAGGAATAAACATCTCCAGCATGAATTAGAAAGATACTTAACCTAGCATTATAAAATAATGACACAGAGAGACCTAACATATTTTACTATGTACTTCTGAAACATACAGGCTTCCCAGGTTGCACTAGTGGTAAAGAACCTGCCTGCCAATGCAGGAGACATAAGAAGCAGCAGGTTCAATCCCTGGGTCTGAAAGATCCCTTGTAGGAGAAAATGACAACCCACTCTAGTATTCTTGCTTGGAAAATCTCATGGACAGAGGAGCATGAATTAGAAAGATACTTAACCTAGCATTATAAAATAATGACACAGAGAGACCTAACATATTTTACTATGTACTTCTGAAACATACAGGCTTCCAAGGTTGCACTAGTGGTAAAGAACCTGCCTGCCAATGCAGGAGACATAAAAAGCAGCAGGTTCAATCCCTGGGTCTGAAAGATCCCTTGTAGGAGAAAATGACAACCCATCCAGTATTCTTGCTTGGAAAATCTCATGGACAGAGGAACCTAGTGGACAACAGTCCATAGAGCCTCAAAGAGTCAGATACGACTGAAGTGACTTAGCACACATACAATGAAATCTAAGAGCCTGTCAATGCAACATTATAGAAACAGATTTTCATATGATTTTGTTGCTCTCATCTCTGGTACTTTCTCATGCTTCCTTATCAACTGGTGGAAAGTTGTTGATAAAAATACTAATGTTAAAGTAGTAATTAATAGTAAGAATTTATCATTAAGAATAAAAATTTGGTCTATTTTTAATATATTGATTTGATTTAAACCATAATAATTCTAAAATTATCTTAAAATTTCCAACTCATACTTAAGAGCTTGACATCTAGATTGTAAATGTTATGATTTTACTTTTGTAATCTGTTATACTTTTACTGTTTACTTATAATGCATCTGATAAAATGCTACTCAACTAATAATTCAGTGATAAAAAATATTTTTTTCTTTTCTTGTACTTTATATCCGTCAAGTTTTCAAATGGAAAACACTCGATAAATTCAACTGATTTAATTAAAATTATGTCATCCTGTAGTTGCAGCTGAACATTTTGCTGTCTTGTCCTATGTGCGTCCTTAGTGAGCTTTTTAGTATGCAGCATAGGTGTTTATTGAATACACTAGCCTCTGTGAGAAATTTCCACGATGGTTGGCTGTAATATTTGATTAAAATAAATAGCTCAAGAAGATGAAGCTGAGTAAAAGGTTAGCTTACTTATTAAGATGCTCACTGTCATGCACTTCTTTAAAGTTAATGCAGAGTATGTGTTTTTACCTGATTACTAGGTGAATTATTTACACAGAACAGCTGCAAAAGGTAAGGTCTGGCAGCACTTATGCTGAGATTATCTATTTAAATTGGAAATGCAATTCATTTGAATATTTCACCACATTTTTGCATTCATATAAATTAGACATTCATATGTACACATATCCATTGATCCAAAGGGAAACACATAATTATAATAGCTATTGTTATTAGGTACAATCGATGTGCCAGACAATCTACTTGATGCTTTACATACATTATCTTGAATCACTTCCCCAAATATTAGAGGATCTGAACTATTGTGTGAATTTTATGGTTCAAATCTCATAGAAAACCTGAGTAAACCGAGGGTGGGTTTTTCACTGTTAAGAGTCAGGATTTGAGTGGGGTCTGTGAAAACACATGTCATGCTTTTCTGCAAGTCAGTTTTTGAATGTCAGTTCTAAGCTTGGCACTGGTTTTGTAGTGAGGATATGCATACAATTATGAACAAAAGATGCATGTCCTGGCTTTGAGGAGAATGTAGGAACTTTTTACTCATCACCTCCCTCCCATCAGTGTCTTTCTGCTTTCCTTCAAAGGTGCTGTATGATTGAAATATTTGCTGGCTCTCCTCTCTTTAGAGCACCTGAGTATGTCTGGAAGTGTTCTTATTGGAAAGAGAACATATTTCTAATACTCTGCTGAAAGACTGTGTTTCATTGATGACTACTATTGAATATCTTTATATATAATCAGGGAATTCTAGATGCTATTATAAAATATTTGTGAAGCATATACTTAGTGTGCTAGACTCTTTATTAGATGGTGGGTTTCAATGGTTTCTAGAATTCCACGGGCTGTACAGACCATGACGTCACAGAGTCAGACATGACTGAGCAACTTTCACTTTCACACTTTACAATGGTCTACAATAGCAGATATGGCCCATACCCTCAGGAAGTTTTCAGTCTGGGGAAATAAGAGATATATAATTACTCTTATGCAATCTTGGACTTTATATACTATACACAGCAAAATGAAATTTTGTATTCTCCATCTTCCCTTGGTTATGTTGTTGGAGACTTGATCTTGGTTTCAGCATAACTAAGCAGTAGGTGGAATGAACCAAAAGTTTTCTAAATTGAAGGAGATGTAAACTTCAGTTCAGTTCAGTCGCTCAGTTGTGTCTGACTCTTTGTGACGCCATGAATCACAGCACGCCAGGCCTCCTTGTCCATCACCAACTCCGGAGTTCACTCAGACTCACGTCCATCAAAGCAGTGATGCCATCCAGCCATCTCATCCTCGGTCGTCCCCTTCTCCTCCTGCCCCCAATCCCTCCCAGCATCAGAGTCTTTTCCAGTGAGTCAACTCTTCGCATGAGTGACCACAGTAGTGGAATTTCAGCTTTAGCATCAGTCCTTCCAAAGAAATCCCAGGGCCAATCTCCTTCAGAATGCACTGGTTGGATCTCCTTGCAGTCCAAGGGACTCAAGAGTCTTCTCCAACACCACAGTACAAAAGCATCAATTCTTTAGCGCTCAGCTTTCTTCACAGTCCAACTATCACATCCATACATGACCACAGGAAAAACCATAGCCTTGACTAGACGGACCTTAGTCGGCAAAGTAATGTCTCTGTTTTTGAATATGCTATCTAGGTTGGTCACAACTTCTCTTCAGTTTACTAAATAACACAATGCTAATGTATTTTGTATGTCTTATAGTTAAAATAATGCTTGCTATGGCAATGTTTATTCAAAAAAATTTTTTTTCAGAAGAAGAAATATG
>SJXQ01000252.1:36858-67453 GCA_006408695.1 Aepyceros melampus
ATAGATGGGGAAACAGGGAAACAGTGGCTGACTTTATTTTTCTGGGCTCCAAAATCACTGCAGATGGTGACTGCAGCCATGAAATTAAAAGACACTTACTCCTTGGAAGGAAAGTTATGACCAACCTAGACAGCATATTCAAAAGCAGAGACATTACTTTGCCAACAAAGGTCCGTCTAGTCAAGGCTATGGTTTTTCCAGTAGTCATGTATGGATGTGAGAGTTGGACTGTGAAGAAGGCTGAGTGCTGAAGAATTGATGCTTTTGAACTGTGGTGTTGGAGAAGACTCTTGAGAGTTCCTTGGACTGCAAGGAGATCCAACCAGTCCATCCTAAAGGAGATCAGTCCTCAGTGTTCATTGGAAGGACTGATGTTGAAGCTGAAACTCCAATACTTTGGCCACCTGATGGGAAGAGCTGACTCATTTGAAAAGACCCTGATGTTGGGAAAGATTGAGGGCAGGAAGAGAAGGGGACAACAGAGGATGAGATGGATGGATGGAATTATTGACTCGATGGACATTGGTTTGGGTGGACTCTGGGAGTTGGTGATGGACAGGGAGGCCTGGCGTGCTGTGGTTCATGGGGTTGCAAAGAGTCAGACATGACTGAGTGATTGATCTGAACTAAACTGAACTGAAGTTTCTTTTCAGTTCCTGGTGCAAAAGAAAGAGGAAGAAGAGAGAGTATTGCGATGGAAAATGTTAAAGACTGTTAGGAGACAATACAAATGACCATCTCCACTGGGTTTTAGATAGAGTCCCATGAATTCTAAAGGCTCTGCAAACCAATGTGTTTATCAAATCAGCCTGCAGAGCAGAATCACTGGGGGAGCGTTTACACTGATGCCTGTGTCCTACACTGGGCACAGATCAGAATCTCCAGGGAGGTGGAGCTATTGTGTGTATAGGTGCATATTTCATGCCCTAGTTGATTTTATTCTGCCTCAGAAAAAAAGGTTGAGACTCTCTGCCTGCAGGCCTGATGATCAAATCTTCCCTACCTTCTCTTTCTCAACCTGATTTCTCAAGACTCTGCGCTCTCCAGCTAAGGACACCTGCTCGCCAACCACTTCAAATGACTGGTATAATTACAGTGATGAGTGGCACTTCCCCAGCATGTCTAAGAAAATCTGATGATGCCTCTGGCTTCTAGGAGCAGAAGAGTTGGGGGTCTTTTTGGGGGGATGGGCTGCACCACATGGCTTGCAAGATCTTCGTTCCCCTACCTACACCCCAGTGATGAAAGCACCAAGTCCTAACCACTGGATGCCAGGAAATTCCCAAAAGAGTATTGAATTAAGGCTTGAAGGACAGAAGTGCATATAAACGGGTGGATTTTCCATACACGGAGCTCAATTAGGATGCTGGTTGTGAGTATGCCCTAAATAACATGTGGAAACATCAATTAACTGGAGGAAAGAAGACAGCCATAAAGGTGAGAAACAGTGAAGCACGATGCTTTCTCTTTGGAAAACATGGTGCAGTGGGCCCCGGAAATCAATGAGGTTAACAAAAGCTAAACTACTGCAGAAAATGAATTAGGTGAAAATAGACTAGCCTCTAAATTATAGTCCCTCCTGTATTTGCACCTGTTTCTAATAGCCAGTGTCTGTTTCATCCCCACAACTGCCTACACTAAACCGAAAATGCAAACTCCCCCAGTTCCTTGACCCTCAGCCAACCCCCATCATTTCTCACCAACCCAGGTCCCCAGAATCCTTACAAGTCTTAGATGAGATTCATCTCATTACTTTGAATGTGTTTAGAGTCAGTGTGTGTATTTAACTTAAATGCAGTCACCCAATAAATATATCCCATTCATTTTTACCACTAAGGACCTTGTCTGTTGGGAAGATGGGGAAAATACCAGTGCGTTCATCAAAGAATAATACAAGCCAATATACAGCTAGAGTAGACTCAGACAGATAGGTTGTCATATGAGGTGTAGTCTGGAAGGCTTCATGGAATAGGTAACCTCTGTACAAGCCTTGCAGACTATCCCGTAGAACTTGAAGAGGTCACAGAGGTCACTGGGCGAGTGGTTGAAAAGAACATCACAAATATGCCAGCTTTCATTGGGAAATGCTTGGCTTCTCGTGGTGCAGGAATCTATAAAAGGATGGTGATAGCTCAAGTTCCATCTGATTGTTTTTCCAAGTGAGGAAGATCGAGCCTGGTTTGTTTTTTTAACAAACCATATTTTTAGTGGAGTCCATTATGAATCTACATTTTTCAAGCTGTCTCAAAGCTTATTTTATGTTGACATATTTCAAAGCTTGCAAAATTCTTGCCCAGCCGAGATGGGGAGTTCAAAATAAAAGGAAAGTGCATAGACAAGAGCATGACTTCATAACCCATTTAAGAAGAGAGAACTTGAGAGAGAAAAGATCATTTGTGGAATCCCTCACATTATCATCCTGCTATTTTAAAACACAGCTGTTTATAGTAGGCCCTGCTTGGTAAGAATTCATTGCAGCCCAGGTGGCCACCTCCTCCTCAATCCCCTCCTCCCAGTCTACATCATGACAAGTCACCCACTCTGACTGTTGTTAACAGATTGGAAACCACGAAACAAAGGGGGCCTTATGATTCTTGTGTCTCAGTGTCCTGTGGCCTCACGTACCGCCGGGCAAAAATACATACCCCTGGCCTAGACACAAAACTTGCCTCTTTCCATATATTTTGGCTCCTAATACCTGTTCCTAATTGATTTGCCTGATGATCCCTTCAACAAACGTTCAGGGATGAACTGCCATATACAAAGTATGCTGCTAAGTGCCCAGAGAGGGATGAAGATGTGGCTTTTATCTCCAAAGAACCCAGGACCCTCTCTTCCCTTGGCTTTGAGGTTAGGTCCAGAGGTTGGTCCAGATCACTGCTCAGGTACATTGGACTTTCCCTTGTTAGCGTGAGAAATCAAACTACATACTCCGATTTTGAAACTACGCCCTTTTTGGGCAAAAGCCAAGTGAAAGTGTTGGCCACAGCCAAAGTTGTTCCCCTTTCTTGTCCCAAAGACCCAGAGACTGCTCTGAACATCCAACTGTCTCACTGGGCTGTGAAGCCCATTTGGTCACCCCTGATTTTCACACAAAAGTAACTCAAGGGAGCTGTTCTCTGCTGCTGGTCTATTGGATGCCGTTTTAACTCAATCATCAACCCAGTCAGTTATCAAAACTCACAGCTAGGCTTGGCAGTCTGAATGGAGCTTACCCAAACAGAGCTCTGTGGTACCCAGAGAGAAGAAAACGTTCCTCCTAAAATCTGATAAGTGACAGCCTTAATTTAATAATCAGAAACAGAGAGAGCGATACTCGTTTCGAGTCCTCTGCTCAGCTTCCAAATACACCTGGCTCTGATATTAACGAAAAAGAGAGTGAGGTTGGGCCCAGTAGAAGAAACGTGCCATTTTAAGGCATCTGCTAAGCAAGCCAAAACACTAACAATAATCTATCACATAAAAGAATGTGGGCTTTTATTTTCAGCTATTATTTTCTTGAGTCCAAAACTGCATACATTATTTTTAATATAATGGTAAAATGCATTAATGTCACAGAAAGGCTAAAATAAGCAATCCCAGCTAAGGGAATAATGGATGATTAGTGAGCTCCTTATTCAGAGCCTTCTCTTGGGACTTTTCTAATCCATTTTGGTTTGTGGCTGGCATGCTTCATGTAGTGTCCAATTTATTTGCAGGTGTTGTTTTCAAGACTGAAAAACATTTATTTTGTTTTGTTTGTGAAAGAATTGCCTCCCCAAACACACTGCTGTTCTGGGACATTTAATTGAACTGGCATCATCCTGTTTTAAAACATCACAGTGTTAAGTAAACTTGACCCGCAGTACCAAAGCGCTCGCTCCTCCCCAGCTGTGCCGTGCCACCGAAACGCATGCACATATGTGTCATACGGTGAGTTCTCCAGCTGAACAGGAATAAGCTTCCCTCTGAAAAATAATTAGCACTTTCTCCCCACCTTCAGAACTCTCAGAATTGCACCTCTTTTTTGGTGCAAAATCCTTGCACCAGAAGTAGAGCGTTCTTACTCACTACTCCCCAGAGAAAGTATTTTCCCTGGAATTACTTACTTCAGCTGCCTGGAGTTAAGTTTCCACCGATAGAACTGGGCTCCTCTAATGTGCTGTGGGCTTGTCTTAAAAACGGAGCAGTCTTTGAGAATCCTAAGAATCAGGTCAGGGTTTACACACAGACACGTTCACTGTGGTTTTTCATAAAAGGAAAAGAAAACAAAATACTCCATATTGAGAGACGGTTGCGTAAATGACAGCATAATTCCTATGATGCAATATTATGCATCCTTTTAAATGATGCTAATGAAAATGTAGGTGGCACGTGGACATGAGCATTATATAACAAGCTTTAAAGAAACAGAATGCAAAGTCTGAGTAAAAATAGAGGGGGAAAACTGCTGCAAGTAATAGGCTAAAATGTGTCTCTGTCCTTCTGGTGAAATGGAGAGGTGGGAGTAGAGACTCGGATTGGAAGGTGACTGTCTTATTCTGTATTCTTTATTTTTTCCAGTGTTTCCACAATCAGAAATTACCTTTATGTCATGTTGTTACTGTTTTTGTGTTTATTAAGGAAAAAAAAAAAAAAAAAAACCAGGATCTGACATCCCTGGAACACAACCTAATTAGCACCATGACCAACTTCTAACTTCACATTAAGATGGTTTTGCGACCCTGGAATTGTACAGTAGCATATGTATTAGGGAGATGATCGAATTGCAGGAGAATTTAGGGCCCCAACGTATATTTTAACTTTCACTTTAAAATAAATAGGGAGTCGAGGGAGAAAGATCTAGACAGGAAACGTCACCAAGAGGAAAAAGGCATCGAAGCTCTAAAGGACACCACACCACCATCTCGTGTGAGGGCGGGACTACCGTGGCAGGTTTTGAATTCACAACTGTAACACTGTGTCTCCTGGTGGAAAAAAAAAACACATGACACGCATAGGCTTTGCACACACTCACCCAGGTGGAAAGACCTTTTTTTTCCTTTGGGGGACCTAATGCCACGATTTCCAAATGCTGGTCCTCCTTTTCACTTTAAAATAAATAGGGAGTCGAGGGAGAAAGATCTAGACAGGAAACGTCACCAAGAGGAAAAAGGCATCGAAGCTCTAAAGGACACCACACCACCATCTCGTGTGAGGGCGGGACTACCGTGGCAGGTTTTGAATTCACAACTGTAACACTGTGTCTCCTGGTGGAAAAAAAAAACACATGACACGCATAGGCTTTGCACACACTCACCCAGGTGGAAAGACCTTTTTTTTCCTTTGGGGGACCTAATGCCACGATTTCCAAATGCTGGTCCTCCTTCCTCAATACTTAAAAAGCCATCAAATAAAGCTTGACAAACTCTCACACTATAAATAACCTCTCTGCCCCTCCCCGATTTAGACAGGCAAATAGACACCACCTAGCAGAGAAAATGAGCTTTGCCAGGCCTCTTGAAGGCAACGAGAAAGCTGGGAATAAGGAGGAGCAACTGAGTCCCAACCCTTTTTCCAAATACACCAAGATCTGTGAGAATTTTACTAAGCATAAAAGCAATGAATGAAGTCGAGTAGATAATGATTTGAAAAGAAGTGATCTGTTCTTTGAATCTGGTGCACCTCTGGGCTGTTAGGTTACTACTTTCTTAAGGAAAGAAAAAGAAAGAAAAACTCAGAAAAGAGCCCCTTGTGGTTACAAAAATCACATAGCTATGTTATGAGGACCAATAAAACTATTAGCTATTGGCCCAAAGCCAAGAATCCATTAATGACAGACTGGTATCTATCCAGGAATGTAAAATGTTTTACTGAATAAACACTAGAGCAGGAAACAGTCAACTTCTGTCATTATGTAAAACTTCAGTGTGAGTCTATCCTGAAGGGGGACCGCGAACAGGCCCGTTCAAAGAGAAAAACGCAGCAGCAGCTCTCTGGTACCAGGAGGAACCAACAAAACTTAAAAATATTCTACAGAGGAACTTACAAAGCCTGCTATATAAAGGATAATACTATTGTTAGAGAGTGCCCGTAGCAGCATTTAAAACCAAAATGAAAGAAGGAACTTGTTTAGAAGGAAGTGGAGTTAGCCACCCAGGATAATGGTTAGTAATTAAACTATAATGACTGATTTTTACAGCTTTTCAAGGCTATACAAACAAAAGATTAGGGCTAATTGAAATATAAGATTAAAATAATGATTACTATTTGTTACTTGAGGCTAACTACTGCTTTCTCACACGTATTTACATATGTCTTCAGTGTTAGGAAACCTTGTGAAAAATTACCGATAGATATACAGCAAATTCCCTAAAAGATGGAGCATCCAAGGATAACTTGAAGCAGACAAGTGCCTTCCCCACTCCTAAAACACATAGGATTTTGTATGTATCTCGTGACTTTTAGGATTTCTCATAGGAACTTCATCTGTGTTCTCGTAGACTACAGGGAAAAGACCTCAATCTGATTATGAATTAGCCTTAACTTTCATCAAGATTTAACACTTTACCTAACTGAGGAATCCGTTAAGATCTATGAACACTATACAAAATTGTGTCATTCATGTATTGGAAGACACGCAAAGGTAGCACCAAACAAGTCATTTTGACTAAAACCATCACATTTAATTACAGAATACTCAGCTTGATATTTCCTGCTAACATACTATCCCTTTCCCCTTCCCTCTGCTTCCTAACCCCCATCTCCACCCTCCACTCAGCAACACGCAGCTTGTGGAATCCGAGTTCCCCAACCAGGGGTTGGACCCATGCCCTCTCCAGTGAAAGCCTGATGTCCTAGTCACTGGACTGCCAGGGAATTACACTCTTCCCTTCTTCTGACATAAATCTGTTGTGTAGCTTCTATACCCTCTGGATGTCTTTTATGCTAGAGAAGCCAAAAATAAATGTTTTAATGAAAATGACAAGACCCAAATTACATTCTTGAAAGTGACTCAGTCAGTGATAAACCAGCTCAGACTTCTCTATTTGTAAGAAAGGACCGTTTGCAGGATATAGTTTTTCATCCTCAGCTGTCAGATGAAAGCTCAGTCATATGTGGTAGAGCTCAGGGGAAAAAGAATGTGAATTTAGGTACAGCTTCAAACCTAGGATATGAAAATAGAATCAGAACATAGAACCAGCTACTGCTACAGTGTGACAGGCAAGCACGAGCTCCATTAAAGAGCTAGGAATTTAAGGGTAGCTCTACAGAATGCCAGGGTCAAGTTAGTAAAGTTAGACCCTTGATCTTTCAAATATTGTTACCATCTGTTGATAACACAGAGGTAGAAAAATCCCTGCCTGAGGACCAGTGAGGGTTGCTATGGCAACAGCATTACCCATCCCCTTCTCCAACACTATCTGTATTTCCATTAGTAGTCCAGTTTTAATGTTCTTTTTTAAACAAGATGCAAAAGAAATACTGCAGAAAAGCACACTTTTGAAATTTACTTAAAGTGCTTTTCTAGTACATCAATAATTTAGAGGCAACCACTTTAACTGGAAGAATAAATTCTGAATTCGTGAAAAGTCTGAAATGATAGAATTCTAAAATAAAGTTGGCCTATTTCAAACACCTAGACTACTTCTTATAATAAGTAATCTGTTTAAAGTTTGAGAGTCTCTGCAATCTTATCGAATCACCGTGAAAATTTGATTTCTCTAGATCCTGTTGGGTTTTTTGCTGCAGCCCACTATTAAAAGAATGCATCAGCTCACAACCCCATACACCTGCATCAGAAAATGTCTTTTAAAACGTCCATAGACCCAATATTCTAAATACCAACAGCTAATTACAAATGCAGGGTTGTGACTATTGTCCAGAATAATATTTCTGAGAAAATACAATATCCATAAACTGATTTCAATTAACCAAAAGGGGGTATATTTAAACAATGTTTAACCAAAAAGATGCAGAAACTCAATAACCCTATCAAGATTTCATCATACTAAGCTAATGTTCTCAAGAGTTTGCTCTCCACAATCTGCTTTAGAGCATTATTTGCTTACCAAACCCCTCATTCTACAGCAAGGCTATATTTAAGCCCAGTTCAGGATGAATTATTACAAAGTCTAAATTAGGGAGCTCTAAATTAATGTGTTTTTTTTTTTTGAACCATTCTAGGATATCTCTACCCACAACCTGTTTTACCAAAACCTATTGCTGGTAACAATCATATCTGATTTGACCCTAAAGTTGAGAAAACATTTTACAAGCCCTGTAACATCAGTGTAACAATAAGTAAAGATATCCCCATAGCTTGAATCAGTAAGAATGATTTAAAAAAAATAAACTCGAGTGAAGGAAATTTTTTGACATGCTACAATAGTACAGAACTGACAGTAATTAGTAAAAGAGGAAAGATTAGGCTAAATCTGGAAAACCTCAGAACAAAAGTATCCAAGATTAGGAGTGGAAGCAGCTTTGCTATTTGAAAAAACAAAAAGAAATAAAATAATGGGCTGCATGTTATAGATAAAGCTTGGTAAGTCAGATACATTGAATTTTTTACATTCTCTAAACTTTGTGATCTAATTATTGGATAAAAAACAAAATGTGAACTAATTAAGCAATTATTTGTAATATGCACCAAGAAAGCACTGAAATAATATTAAATTTGAATGGACTGCAATACACAGGCTTGGTTCTTTTTATTATTATACATACTAAAATACACATGAAGTATTTACATATACAAGTGCAAGAACATAGCAACGTCCTTCTTGGGTCCTGGTATTAATAGGTATATGGTGCACACATGTATGTGTGCACACACACGGATGTGGGGTGTGTGTGTACACCAACAACTGGCAACAGTATTCCACAAAGAGATAAATGCTAAGGGTAGGAAATGTGAAGGTGGAAAGTGATAAAGTCCTAATGACTGTNAGATTTTCTATTTCTTCCTGGTTCAGTTTTGGAAAGTTGTACTTTTCTAAGAATTTGTCCATTTCTTCCACGTTGTCCATTTTATTGGCATATAATTGCTGATAGTAGTCTCTTATGATCCTTTGTATTTCTGCGTTGTCTGTTGTGATCTCTCCATTTTCATTTCTAATTTTATTGATTTGATTTTTCTCCCTTTGTTTCTTGATGAGTCTGGCTAATGGTTTGTCAATTTTATTTATCCTTTCAAGAAACAGCTTTTGGCTTTGTTGATTTTTGCTATGGTCTCTTTTGTTTCTTTTGCATTTATTTCTGCCCTAATTTTTAAGATTTCTTTCTTTCTACTAACCCTGAGGTTCTTCATTTCTTCCTTTTTTAGTTGCTTTAGATGTAGAGTTAGGTTATTTATTTGACTTTTTTCTTGTTTCTTGAGGTATGCCTGCATTGCTATGAACTTTTCCCTTAGAACTGCTTTTACAGTGTCCCACAGGTTTTAGGTTGTTGTGCTTTCATTTTCATTCGTTTCTATGCATATTTTGATTTCTTCTGTGATTTGTTGGTTATTCAGCAGCGTGTTGTTCAGCCTCCATATGTTGGAATTTTTAATAGTTTTTCTCCTGTAATTGCGATCTAATCTTACTGCATTGTGGTCACAAAAGATGCTTGGAATGATTTAAATTTTTTTGAATTTACCAAGGCTAGATTTATGGTCCAGGATGTGATCTCTCCTGGAGAAGGTTCAGTGTGCACTTGAGAAAAAGGTAAAATTCATTGTTTTGGGGTGAAATGTCCTATAGATACCAATTAGATCTAATGGTCTATTTTATCATTCAAAGTTTGTCTTTCCTTGTTAATTTTCTGTTTAGTTGATCTATCCATAGGTGTGAGTCAGGTATTAAAGTCTTCCACTATTATTGTGTTATTGTTAATTTCCCCTTTCATACTTGTTAGCATTTGTCTTAGATATTGTGGTGCTATGTTGGGTACATATATATTTATAATTGTTATATTTTCTTGTTGGATTGATCCTTTGATCATTATGTAGTGTCCTTCTTTGTATCTTTTCACAGCCTTTGTTTTAAAGTCTATTTTATCTGACATGAGTATTGCTACTCCTACTTTCTTTTGGTCTCTATTTGCATGGAATATCTTTTTCCAACCCTTCACTTTCAGTCTGTATGTGTCCCTTGTTTTGAGGTGAGTCTCTTGTAGACAACATGTATAGGGGTCTTGTTTTTGTATCCATCCAGACAGTCTTTGTCTTTTGGTTGGGGCATTCAACCCATTTATGTTTAAGGTAATTATTGATAGTATGATCCCGTTGCCATTACTTTATTGTTTTGGGTTCAAGTTTATACACCCTTTTTGTGTTTCCTGTCTAGAGAATATCCTTTATCATTTGTTGGAGAGCTGGTTTGGTGGTGCTGAATTTTCTCAGCTTTTGCTTGTCTGTAAAACTCTTGATTTCTCCTTCATATTTGAATGAGATCCTTGCTGGGTACAGTAATCTGGGCTGTAGGTTATTTTCTTTCATCACTTTAAGTATATCTTGCCATTCCCTCCTGTCCTGAAGAGTTTCTATTGAAAGATCAGCTGTTATCCTTATGGGAATCCCCCTGTGTGTTATTTGTTGTTTTTCCTTTGCTGCTTTTAATATTTGTTCTTTGTGCCTGATCTTTGTTAATTTGATTAATATGTGTCTTTGAGTGTTTCACCTGGGTTTATCTTGTTTTGGACTCTCTGAGTTTCTTGGAGTTGGGTGATTATTTCCTTCCCCATTTTAGGGAAGATTTCAATTATTATCTCCTCAAGTATTTTCTCATGGTCTTTTTGTCTTCTTCTTCTGGGACTCCTATGATTCTAATGTTGGAGCATTTCATATTGTCCTGGAGGTCTCTGAGATTGTCCTCATTTTTTGTAATTAGTTTTTCTTTTCTCCTTTCTGAATCATTTATTTCTACCATTCTATCTTCTACTTCACTAAGCATACCTTCTGCTTCCAATATCCTACTCTTTGTTGCCTCCAGAGTGTTTTTTTTTTTATCTCATTGAATGCATTATTTATTATATATTGACTCTTTTTTATTTCTTCTAGGTCCTTATTAAGCCTTTCTTGCATCTTCTCAGTTCTTGTCTCCAGGCTGTTTATCTGTGATTCCATTTTGATTTCAAGATTTTGGATCATTTTCACTATCATTATTTTGAATTCTTTGTCAGGTAGATTCCCTATCTCTTCCTCTTTCGTTGGTTTGGTGGGCATTTATCCTGCTCCTTTACCTGTTGGGTATTCCTCTGTCTCTTCATCTTGTTTATATTGCTGTGTTTGGGGTGCCTTTCTGTATTCTGGCAGTTTGTGGAGTTCTCTTTATTGTGGAGTTTCCTCGCTGTGGGTGGGGTTGTACAGGTGGCTTATAAAGGTTTCTTGATTAGGGAAGCTTGTGTCAGTGTTCTGGTGGGTGGAGCTGGATTTCTTCTCTCTGGAGTGCAATGAAGTGTCCAGTAATGAATTATGAGCTGTCAGTGGTTTTGGAGTAACTTTGGACAGCCTGTATTTTGAAGCTCAGGGCTGTGTTCCTGTGTTGCTGGAGAATTTGCATGGTATGTCTTGCTCTGGAACTTATTGGTCTTTGGGTGGTGCTTGGTTTCAGTGTAGGTAGGGAGGCATTTGATGATCTCTTGTTGATTAATGTTCCCTGGTCAAGAGTTCTCTGGTGTTCTCAGGATTTGGACTTAAGCCTCCTGCTTCTAGCTTTCAGTCTTATTTTTACAGTAGTCTCAAGACTTCTCCTTCTATACAGCACCATTGATAAAACATCTAGGTTAAAGATGAAAAGCTTCTCCACAGTGAGGGACACCCAGAGAGGTTCACAGAGTTACATGGAAAAGAGAAGAAGGAGGAAGGAGTTAGAGGTGACCCGAATGAGATAAGGTGGAATCAAAAGAAGAGAGAGCCAGCTAGCCAGTAATCACTTCCTTATGTGCACTCCACAGTCTGGGCTGCTCAGAGGTGTTCACTGAGTTATACAGAGAAGAGAAGAGGGAGGAAGGAGACAAGGGTGGCCAGGAGGATAAAAGGTGAAGGTGAAGGTGAAGTTGAAGATGAAGTCGCTCAGTCGTGTCCGACTCTTTGCGACCCCGTGGACTGTAACCTACTAGGCTTCTCCATCCATGGGATTCTCCAGGCAAGAATACTGGAGTGGATTGCCATTTCCTTCTCCAGGGGATCTTCCCGACCCAGGGATCGAACCCAGGTCTCCCACATTGGAGGCAGATGCTTTAACCTCTGAGGAGGATAAAAGGGGGGAATGAAAAGGAGAGAGACAGATCCAGCCAATAATCAGGTCCCTAAGTGTCTCCACCGTCTGGAACACACTGGTGATTCACAGAGTTGGGTAGAGAAGAGAAGGGGGAGGGAGGAGACAGAGGCGACCTGGTGGAGAAAAAGGAGAGTCCAAAGGGGGAGAGAGCAGTCAAGCCAGTAATCTTGCTCCCAAGTAAAAATGGGTACTGAAGATTGGGTTCTTAAAGGTACAAAATTGATAACAAATACCAAAAAGCAAAGATTAAAAATCTAGAGTAGAGGTTGGATTTTCAAAAATACAATATTAAAGAAGAAAAAAACAAAGCAAAACAAAGTCACAAAAATTATAATAGTGATTCACAGAGTTGGGTAGAGAAGAGAAGGGGGAGGGAGGAGACAGAGGCGACCTGGTGGAGAAAAAGGAGAGTCCAAAGGGGGAGAGAGCAGTCAAGCCAGTAATCTTGCTCCCAAGTAAAAATGGGTACTGAAGATTGGGTTCTTAAAGGTACAAAATTGATAACAAATACCAAAAAGCAAAGATTAAAAATCTAGAGTAGAGGTTGGATTTTCAAAAATACAATATTAAAGAAGAAAAAAACAAAGCAAAACAAAGTCACAAAAATTATAATACGTATATATATATATGAAGTTTGCTTTAAAAAATAGGGTCTTTTTTTTTTGCAAAGTAATAGTAGTTTATAAAAATGAAAATTAAAGGAGCAATAGAGGACTTAAAAATTAAAAAAAAAACTTTTAAAATAGAATGATCATAAAAATGGTAAAAATAAATCTAGGACTTTCTCTGATGTTGTTGTGGGCAGTGTGGGGTCAGTTCATTTTCGAATAGTTCCTTGGTCGGCTTATATGTCTCAAGACCTATAGGTCCTTCCTATGTAGTTGGTACTAATGGCAGGGTTTTAATCTATTGGACCTGTCACTTCCAACGTGGTTCCATCTGTTTTAGCTTCTTCTGTTGGCTGGTCTCTTCAGTGTCTGATTTCCACTCTGACACAAGGGGGGCAGTGGTGGACACTTTTTTTAGGTTCACTTGTTCAGTCGTGCTGTGTAGAGGGAGGGACGCTGCAAACAAATAACACTGGCGTGTGCTCGCAGTGTCTCAGTCACACTGGGCTTGCCCCCTCTCATGGTGCATGTGCCCTCCCTGCCCACACTGCTTAGGCTGTAGGTTGCTCTGCCGGGAACCATCTGAGGCAGGCCCTAGGCTGCATGTACCTCCCAGGTCTAAGCCACTCATGTTCAGGCACTCGGGTAGTCCTCAGAGGTGCAGACTTGGTTGGGCCTGCATTTGTGCCCTTCCCAGGTCCGAGCAGCTCAGGTGATGAGGTGTTTGGTGAGCGGGGTCGCTGCGACCTACCACCTCCCCTGTTCCTGCCGCTCGGTTTTTTGGGTGTACAACCGGCGCACCTTCTCAGGTGGATGTTGACCATCCAGAACCCCAAGAAGTCTTAGTTAGCAAAGAAGCCTACTTGCAGTTTGGTAGATAATGTCTCTCTGGGGTTGCAATTGCCTCCTTGCAGTTTGGTAGATAATGTCTCTCTGGGGCTGCAATTGCCTCCTTCTGGCTCTGGCTGCCTGTCACCGGAGGGGGATGGTCTGCAGCTGCCTAGTTCTGTTCAATCCTTTGTTCTGTGCACGGGCCTAGCAGTGTCTTATGTTAGGGCTTTTCGCGTGGTAGTTATCCCACAGTCTGGTTTGCTAGCCCAAGTTAGTTTGCTCAGATTGCCCTCGGGGCATTCAGGCCAGGTCCTTACTCTAAGTAATGCAGCCCGCGCCTCCCTGCCCAGCCCCCGCTTGCTAGTGGCGGGTGCAGGCATCTGCGCTGCTTCTCCGCTGGGGGAGTTACTGTTTGGCTCGTAATCTGTGAGTTTTAATTGTTTATTTATTTTTCCTCCCTGTTATGTTGCCCGCTATGCTTCCAAGGCTCACCACAAACTTGGCATGAGAGTGTTTCCTGGTGTTTGGAAACTTCTCTCTTTTTAAGACTTCCTTCCTGGGACAGAACTCCANAGTTACTGTTTGGCTTGTAATCTGTGAGTTTTAATTGTTTATTTATTTTTCCTCCCTGTTATGTTGCCCGCTATGCTTCCAAGGCTCACCACAAACTTGGCATGAGAGTGTTTCCTGGTGTTTGGAAACTTCTCTCTTTTTAAGACTTCCTTCCTGGGACAGAACTCCATCCCTACTTCTTTTGTCTCTTTTTTCATCTTTTATATTTTTTCCTAGCTTCTTTTGAAGATAATGGGCTGCTTTTCTGGGTGTCTTATATCCTCTGCTAGCATGCAGAAGCTGTTTGTGAAATTTACTCAGCAATTTAAATGTTCTTTTGATAAATTTGTGGGGGAGAAAGTGGTCTCCCTCTCCTAGTCCTCTGCCATCTTAGGACCGCCCCTATTTGTTTTCTAATTTACTTTTCATTGTACTCATTTCATTGCTTTGTGACTAAAAGAATGTTATCTGTACTAGTTTCACCCAGAAAGTGTATTTGTTAATAATTTTTTGTGTTCTAGTATCTAGATAATTTTTGTGAATGTTCTTTGAGCATTTAAAAAGATGAACTATTTTAACTCTTTATTTCTGACTGCTGGGTCTTTATTGCTGCATGCAGGCTTTCTCTAGTTGTAGTAAGCAGAGGCTACTCTTGCAGTATGCGTCCTTCTCATTCTCAGTGGCTTCTCTTGTTATGGAGCACAAGTTCTAGGGTTTGGGGCATCAGTAGTTGCAGTGTGTGGGCTCAGTATATGTGGCTCACAGGCTCCAGAGGACAAGCTCAGCAGTTGTGGCACATGGCTTAGTTGCTCTGTGGCATGTGGAATCTTCCCAGATCAGGGGTCAAACCTGTGTCCCCTGCTTTGGTAGGCAGATTATTATGCACTGCACTACCAGGGAATCCAAGATACAGAGTTTATTTTGTAATTAGATTTAGTTATTAATTTCATTATTTAGGTTTTTTCTATCCTTCTTTATTTTGGTTCTTTTCATGTGACTTGGGCTTAGGTGAATTAGTCTCACCTTGTACTGTGTTTCACTTTTTAGTTCTTGTCATTTTTGTTTTGATAATTTTGATGCAGTGATTTTTCAGTCCACAAATATTCATGATTTGGGTTTTCACTATGAATTATATTTTCCACTATTTTTGAGGTGACTTTCTTTGATATTTTTAATGTTTCTTGCCTGAATCCAAGTTAGTTCAAGACTAAAATCAAGTCCCCTGTTTTTACTTTGTTTCCATTTGCCTGATAGGTCTTTAACTGTCTTTAAATATCAGATTGTAGATGTATCTCCTGCAATGGTAAGTAGTTAGGTTTAGCTCTGAGTTTAATCTTAGCCCTTATAGGTATGTTTTACATGAATTTTTTTGTGTTATGCTTTCAGTTTTAAGTGTTGTCTTTTTATTTACTTTGTTTCCATTTGCCTGATAGGTCTTTAACTGTCTTTAAATATCAGATTGTAGATGTATCTCCTGCAATGGTAAGTAGTTAGGTTTAGCTCTGAGTTTAATCTTAGCCCTTATAGGTATGTTTTACATGAATTTTTTTGTGTTATGTTTCAGTTTTAAGTGTTGTCTTTTTAAAAAAAATTTTTTTTAGTTTGCAGTCTGTAATTTTTGTTTGTTTGTTTTGCTCACTATTGTATGTATGTTGCTTTCATTTCTTCTAGAAATAGTTTGTTTTGTTATTATTGACTCCACATTATAAACATTGAAAACATAGTTCCTTTTTTCCTTTCTACCACCAAATTTTAGTTATTTAAATTGTGTTTTATCTTCAAATATTTAAAAATATTTTAACCTCTATTATTTTGCTTATTTGTTTTAAATTATACTTCTTCCATCTCTAGTTTGCTAAAGTTTGTCCTCTAGTATAGTGTTGTTCAAACTCTGGATTGTGATTCATTAGTAGGGCTGTGAAATTTGTTTAGTCCAGTCACGACCAGCATGATTTAAGAAATAAGGTAGAAAAGAATGGAATAGAAGAAAAGTAGCAACGTGTCCATTGTAGTAACAGTAAATATTGCATGAAACTCTTTTCAGAATAGGTAATTATGGACAGTGATTCTATACTGAGATTCAATGTAAAGTTAAGTGTATTTACTATTCTGTAAAGTATATTTACAGAAGGAAATGGCAACCCACTCCAGTATTCTTGCTTGGAGAATCTCATGGACTGAGGAGCCTGCAGTCCATGTGGTCACAAAGAGTCGGACACGACTGAGTGACTTTACTTACTATTCTGTGTATCAGTACAAATGAAAGGTTGAAAACAAGGTTGTACAAACTTAACGGAGGGTCCATTTGAGTTAGAATTCCTAATTGTAAATATAGTTGATCCTTGAAAAGCACAGGTTTGGACTGCATGGTTACACTTACATGTGGATTATTTTCAATAAATATGTGCTATAGTACTATACCATCCACTGTTGATTGAATCTGTGGATACAGAAGGCTGGGTATAATGTTATACACAGATTTTTAACTGTTCAGAGGGTCAGTGCTTCTAACCCCTTTGTTGATCAAAGATAAACTGTGTGAAATATTTGTCTATTGTCTCTCTAATTTATTTATTTATTTTTTATTCTTTTTTTTAAATTGATTTTTATTTTTTAGTTTGGTTTGCTTTACAATACTGTATTCGTTTTGCTATACATTGACATGAATCAGCCACGAGTGTACATGAACTCCCAATCCTGACCCCCACATCCCCCCTCCCGCCCCACACCCTCTCTCTGGATTATCCCCGTGCATCAGTCCCAAGCATCCTGCATCCTGCATCAAACCTGGACTGGCGATTCGTTTCACTTATGATATCACACATGTTACACTGCCACTCTGCCAACCCATCCCACCCTCTCCCTCTCCCACAGAGTCCAAAAGGCCGTTCTATACATCTGTGTCTCTTTTGCTGTCTTGCGTACAGGTTTATCATTACCATCATTCTAAATTCCATATATATGTGTAAGTATACTGTATTGGTGTTTTTCTTTCTGGCTTACTTCACTCTGTATAATCGGCTCCAGCGTCATCCACCTCATTAGAACTGATTCAAATGTATTCTTTTTAATAGCTGAGTAATACTCCATTGTGTATATGTACCACAGCTTTCTTATCCATTCATCTGCTGATGGACATCTAGGTTGCTTCCATGTCCTGGCTATTATAAACAGTGCCGCAATGAACATTGGGGTACACGTGTCTCTTTCGATTCTGGTTTCCTTGGTGTGTATGCCCAGCAGTGGGATCACTGGATCATAAGGCAGTTCTATTTGCAATTTTTTAAGGAATCTCCACACTGTTCTCCATAGTGGCTGTACTAATTTGCATTCCCACCAACAGTGTAAGAGGGTTCCCTTTTCTCCACACCCTCTCTAGCATTTATTGCTTGTTGACTTTTGAATCGCAGCCATTCTGACTGGTGTGAAATGGTACCTCACTGTGGTTTTGATTTGCATTTCTCTAATAATGAGTGATGTTGAGCATCTTTTCATGTGTTTGTTAGCCATTTGTATGTCTTCTTTGGAGAAATGTCTATTTAGTTCTTTGGCCCATTTTTTGATTGGGTCATTTATTTTTCTGGAGTTGAGCTGCATAAGCTGCTTGTATATTTTTGAGATTAGTTGTTTGTCAGTTGTTTCATTTGCTATTATTTTCTCCCATTCCGAAGGCTGTCTTTTCACCTTGTTTATAGTTTCCTTTGTTGTGCAGAAGCTTTTAATTTTAATTAGATCCCATTCGTTTATTTTTGCTTTTATTTCCAGTATTTCTGGGAGGTGGATCATAGAGGATCCTGCTGTGATTTATGTCAGAGAGTGTTTTGCCTATGTTCTCCTCTAAGAGTTTTATGGTTCTGGTCTTACGTTTAGATCTTTAAAAATATATGGAACGCTTCATGAATTTGCGTGTCATCCTTGCGCAGGGGCCATGCTAATCTTCTCTGTATCATTCCAATTTTAGTATATGTGCTGCCGAAGCGAGCACTGTAATCTTTTTTTCTTGTTTATTTTCCTGTGGTTGATTTCTAGTTTCATGCTATGTGGTTACAGAAGATACTTGAAATAATTTCTATACTCAAATTTTTTGAAGTTAATTTTGTGCCTTAATATATGGTAAATCCTAGAGAATGTTCTATGTCTACTTGATAAAAATGTATACTTAGGGTTGTTTTCTTTTTTTTTTTGATGAAGTGTTCTGAAAATATCAATTAAGTCTAACTCTTCTATTGTATCATTTAGGACCTCTGTTGCCATATTGATTCTCTGTATGGAAGATCTATGCATTGATGTGAATGGGTGTTAATGTCTTCTATTATTATTACATTCCTATTGCTTTCTCTTGTTATGTATGTTAGTATTTGTTTTATGTATTTTGGTGCTCCTATAGGTGCATATATGTTGCTGAATGTAAAATCCTCTCTTTGTATTGACCTTTTTAAAATCATTATATAATGTCTTTCTTTATAGCCTTTGTTTTAAAAAGTCTTTTTTATTTTATTTTATTTTTTGATGAGTATAGTATTGCAATTCCTGCTCTCCTGTCATTTCTGTTTGCATGAAATAGCTTTTTTCATCTCCACTTTCAGTCTGTGTGTATCCTTTGCCTAAGTTGAGTATTGTAGGCAGCATGAGTCTCTTGTAGGCTATTGGTATTTTTTTTCCAAATTTTTTAAATTTATATTTTTTAATTGAAGGATAATTGCTTTACACAATTTTGTGGTTTACTGTCATACATCAACAAGAATCAGCCACAGGTACACCAGTGACCCCTCCCTCCCAAACCTCCCTCCCATTTTCCTCCCCATCCCACCCTTCTAGATTGTCACAGAGCCCCTGTTTGAGTTCCCTGAGTCTAGGTTCTTGTTTTTAATGCAGTGGCCACTGTGTGTCTTTTGATTCTGCACCCATTGATGTTTAAGGTAATTATTGATCCATATATATTGATTTCTATTTCAAACCTTGTTTTCCAGTTGATTCTTTGCTTCTTCTTTGTTCCTTTTTATTTTTGTTTTTCTTTTCATAGTTTAATGATTTAACTTTATGCTTTATTTTATTCTCTCTCTCTCTTTTTTTTTTTTTTTGTGATTCTATTGTATGTTTTTGACTTGTGGTTGCCCTGTTTTTCAAGTATGTTAAACTCTTTATATATCTGCTTGCTTTAGACTGTTAGTCAGACAGGCTCAAACACATTCTAAAAATAAGAAAAATAATTTGCATTTACTTATTCTTTTCCCACGCATATTTGGTCTTGCTTGGTGGCTCAGATGGTAAAGAATATTTCCGCCATTTGGGAGACCCAGGTTTGATCTCTGGGTTGGGAAGATCCCTTGGAGAAGAGAATGGAAACCCACTCTGGTATTCTTGCCTGGAGAATTCCATGGACAGAGGAGCCTGGTGGACTACAGTTCATGGGGTTGCAAAAAGGCAGACATGACTGAGCAACTCCTTTCACACCTTTCCCTACGTAATATGAATTTAATGTCCCTTTTACATCTTCATGTTTATTTTTTTGCTGCTCCTTGTATTTATCATTGCTTTCACAAATAGGTTGTTTGTTTGTTTGTTTTTTTTGACCTCTATTCTCACTAATTTAAGTGATTTACTTTTCAATTGTGATTTCCTCCTTCCTAGATCTTCCTGCTGCTTTTCTATTTAGAGGTGACTTTTCAATATTTTTTTTAGGATAGTTTTAGCATTGCTGTATTCCTTTAGGTTTTGCTTATCTGAGAAACTATTTCTCCTGCCATTCTAAATAATCTTTCCAGGTTGAGTATGCTGTTCAGTCACTCAGTCATGTCCAACTCCTTGTGACCGCATGGACTGCAGGAAGCCAGGCTTCCCTGTCCTTCACTGTCTCCTGGACTTTGCTCAAATTCATGTCCATTGAGTTGATTTTTTCTCTTTTAATACTTTCAGTATATTTTTCCACGCCCTTCTGGCCTGCAGTGTTTCTGTAGAGAAATCAACTGATAGCATATGTGAGTTCTCTTAAATGAGCTCTTTGTTTTTCTCTTGCTGTCCTTAGAATCTTCTCTTTATCTCTAACTTTTATCATTTTTATCATAATATGTCTTGGTATAGGTCTGTTTGGGTTCATATTGTTTGGGGCTCTCTGTGCATCTTATATCTAGGAAGTTTTCAGCCATAATTTTTTTCAAATACATTTTCAATTCCCTTTTCTTTTTCTTCTCCTTCTGGAACCCCTATTATATATAGATTGGCCTGATTTATATTATCCCATAGCTTTCTTATATTGCTTTAATTTTTCATTTGACTTTTTGTCTGCTGTTTTGATTGAATAATTTCCATTATTCTATCTTCCAGGTCACTTATTCTTTCTTCTGCATTATTCATTCTGCTTTTCATTGCCTTGAGCTCAGTTTTAGTCTCAGCAAATGCATTCTCCTGAATCCTTATAGTTTCTAGTTCCTTTTCCCAGTAATTTGCATTTCTGTTGATAGGCTTTCTTAATTCTTTCAGTATTTTAATTGCCTCCTTTTGAGCTTGCTGCCTATTAGACTGAAGAGATCTGTTTCATTGTTCCTTCAGGAGAATTCTCTTGGTCTTTTAACTGAGAGTGGTTCCTCTTCTTCATTTTGCTTATGTTTCTCTTCCTCTGAATTTAGGTGAAACAATTATCTACTGTTGTCTTAGAGGGTTATTTATATGTGGGAGTGTCCCTCTGTAGCTTTTGTGGATTTATTTATTTATGGTAGGAAGACTTTTAGGTTTTGATGCTTGCCATCTATTTCCTCAACATATGCTGGCTGTTTTCCCCTTGATAGGGAGTGTGCAGTTGCGTGGGTGTAGGAGATCAGTCGTGGGTGTAGGAGATTAGTACTGGGTGTTCTTTGGAAGGACTGATGCTAAAGCTGAAACTCCAATACTTTGGCCACCTCATGCGAAGAGTTGACTCATTGGAAAAGACTCTGATGCTGGGAGGGCTTGGGGGCAGGAGGAGAAGGGGACAACAGAGGATGAGATGGCTGGATGGCATCACCGACTTGATGGGCATAAGTTTGAGTGAACTCTGGGAGTTGGTGATGGACAGGGAGGCCTGGCGTGCTGCAATTCATGGGGTTACAAAGAGTTGGACACGACTGAGCGACTGAACTGAACTGATGGCATGTGTGCTCTCCCAGGAAGGCACTTGGCTCCCAGTCACGGGTGCCTCGGCAGTGGTGGTGAGCCATGCATACTTCAAAAGTTGGTGATGGACAGGGAGGCCTGGCGTGCTGCAATTCATGGGGTTACAAAGAGTTGGACACGACTGAGCGACTGAACTGAACTGATGGCATGTGTGCTCTCCCAGGAAGGCACTTGGCTCCCAGTCACGGGTGCCTCAGCAGTGGTGGTGAGCCATGCATACTTCAAGGAAGGTGGGGGAAGTGACCTGCGCCAACTCACAGGACCCTTGGAGGTGGTAGTGGCATCTGTCTGCACCTGCCTCTGGAGTCTAAGGTGGCAACATCAGCCTACACCCACCCCGGGAGCTTGCGTAGGCAGTACCCTGCCACCTCAGAGTACACAGACAAAGAAGCTCCTATGAGGGCCTGCCTCTCAACTTGAGTGCCCCCAACAATGCCATCTCAGAAGGGCTTACTTTTGTTACTTTAAAATTATTTATTTATCTATTTAATTTTGGCTGTGCTGGGTCTTCATTACTGCACAGAAGCTTTCTCTAGTTGTGGTGAGCAGGGGCTATTCTATAGTTGTGGTGTGCAGGCTTTCCTGACTTCTCTTGTTACAGAGCATGAGCTCTAGGGTGCACTGGCTTCAGTAGTTGTGGCATACGGGATTCATAGTAGAGATATGTGGACTCAGTAGTTACGGCACACAGGCTTAGTTGCCCTGTGGCATGTGGATCTTCCTGGACTAGGAATCAAACCTATGTCCCCTGCATTGGCAGGTGGATTCTGAACCACTGGATCCAAAGCACCCCCCTCCCACTTTTTAAAAAAATCCTTGCATTTGTAATGGAATTAGCCTCAGATTTCATCCATGGGCCCTAAACATTCTTGGAGAATTTCTTGTTTTCTCCCTAACTTAAGGGACATTTTGACATATAGCATTTCATATGCAGTGCTGTTTAGGGAGTAGCAAGTGTGCAAGTAACAAGAGAAAAAGTACATCTAATATAAAGGAAGGTGTCTCAAAGCTTTTCGGTTTCATATGTGAAGCCCACTATCTCTCATGATAACTTTGTTGACAGCATCTACAAATGGACTAGAATCAAGTTTTATAAAATGAATCTGGAATCACATGACCTAGCAACCTAGCTCATGACATGAGTCAGCTTCAGATAGATGGCACATTTTCTGTTTTAAACACTCAAAGAAAACTTTACACGTTCTTATTTGGGAAAAAAAAAATGACATTTGAAGTCCTTTTTTACCCAAACACATTTAGAGGTAAGAGCTCATAAGCCTTGACATTATTTCGTTATGTGCATTCATCAAGAAACCAAGATATGGTACAGCTACAAAAACTGATGATTGTGGAACAGACAAACTTGACAGCGTTTCACTTCCTTTATGTTCTGATTATACATTTATCAGA
Organism: Aepyceros melampus; assembly: GCA_006408695.1. Taxonomy (NCBI): domain Eukaryota; kingdom Metazoa; phylum Chordata; class Mammalia; order Artiodactyla; family Bovidae; genus Aepyceros; species Aepyceros melampus. Next base: position 59,633 of record SJXQ01000252.1, read on the forward strand.
AAACCTCTATCTCTTCCTGTTCAGCTAGAAATTGGTAAAATTCAAGAATTCAAAGGCCTGGCAAACCTGATATTAACATCCAGATTGCTGGTGCTCATTTTTGTGTAAAAGTGAGAAGTCCTCATGCAGACACTAGATTTCCCAGCCTCTTTGTCATCTTGTTTATAATTTATCTCCATGTTTTAATTCTGTAAAATGATTTTGGTTATCAGTTAGTGATTAAAGCTTGTCTGTGAATCAGAATGATCAGAACTTGAAGGAATCACGTTTGGCATTCAGCCTAGTCCCACTGAGGGTTTTAATGGGGCTACATCCTTCATAGAATAAACACATCACTGGGCTTAAAAATTGTGCCTCCATTAGTGTTATGATTTGCTTCACATGAAGAAGTGACCCTAGACATGCGTTGCTTTAGGAGGGACTTTACAGCTTTTAAGTATGTTGTTTTTATTTTATTTTTTTTTCAGGTGTACCTCAAAAGGAAACAACCAGATGATGCTCAGTGACCATGTGGTTATGAATGCTTCCAATGGACAAACCTTAATCTTAACAGTTTTTGAGATAGCGTTGTGATCCTCCTGTGAAGTCAAGTCTATTTTGAAGGCATTTCTCCAATAGTATTTGCATTGCATAAACTATATTGTACTTCTTTATACCAGCAACAAATATTTACACATACAAGATGTTAGTTTATTTGGGTTTATCTCTCTCCAACTTCACACAATGATTTCAAATTCTTACAAAATGACTTATTATTTTTACAGGTTATACTATTCTTTTTTTTTCCTTATCCAAATCAGAGAAGCAAGCCACCAATAAAAGCTGTTCCCAGGTTTTGTGCCTTGAGAGAGTCCAGAGCTAAAGCTCATTTTCTAAGTTATAAGGCAAATTTGTCACAGATTTTTTTTTTACTGTTTTCAGAATTAAATATTACTTTCCAGTTATATCAAGGATTCTGTTTACTTAAGACTGTGAAGTTGCTGTTTTGTTTCACAACTGCCTTTAATATAACTAAGATAGGATCAATTATTCCACCCAAAGACCTCTGGTTAAAATACTTCAGAGAAAACTGATAGGAAAAACAAAAACTATACTCTAAGTGATATTATAGGGGAGAGTTGTGCCCCCCAAAAAGAAGATATGTGATTAAGATACAGAAGAACAATATTTATTTTTATATCTTAAAGAGAAAGGAAAGAAAACATGTTTTCTCAAAATAGGAGCCCTCCGAGGGCATTTGATAATGAAGAACAGATATGATCATTGATTGTCTTCTAGAATTGGGGATTTTTTTCACATTTTTTAAATGGCACAGTATAGATAACATAAAATTTGTCATATTACCATTTTTAAACATACTACTCAGTAGCATTAATTGTATCCACAGTATTGTACAACAATCAACATCTACTTAATTTTTTTCATTATTTTATTACTTTTCAGTGTGTTATTTCTACAGTCATTTTTGGTTAAGTTTTATTTCTTTAAGAGTGGATTTGTTTCTGTGAGTTTTGAGCTTGATTGGCATAAAATTATTCATAATATCTTAAATGTTTAATCTCTGCAGCATCTATAATTATGTTGTTCTTCGCTTTTTAACTTAGTGACTTTTCCCTATTTTTTTGTTTCTTGAAAAATCTTGAATGACTTTTTCCTATTAATTTTCAAAGAATAAGTTTTTTTGTTTGATTGATGCTTTGGTGGTTTTTTTCTTTGTAGTTTCACTATATTATTCTTTCTTTCCTTTAACTTTTCTTTATTTACTTTGAGATATTTTTCACTAAATTCTTAAATTAGAAACTTATATTAGAAAAGTCACTAAGTTAAAAGTTAAGTACATAAAGCCCACATTTTTCTCCCAAGACTCACTTTAGCTGCAACTACAAGTTTTGGTACTTAGCACTGATCAATAACCATAGTATTTAGTTATTTTCTAATTTTAATGGTGGTTTTTTTCTTTGTAGTTTCACTATATTATTCTTTCTTTCCTTTAACTTTTTTTTATTTACTTTGTGATATTTTTCACTAAATTATTAAATTAGAAACTTATATTAGAAAAGTCACTAAGTTAAAAGTTAAGTACATAAAGCCCACATTTTTCTCCCAAGACTCACTTTAGCTGCAACTACAAGTTTTGGTACTTAGCACTGATCAATAACCATAGTATTTAGTTATTTTCTAATTTTAAATTTTATTCATTATATATTTTACCTATGAGTTATTCATAAGTGTAATGTTCTCTAAATTTCAAATGCTAATTGCTTTTTACTATGACATTAAACCGTCTGAAAATCACATCCAACCTTTTTTTAACCTATAAAAACTGCAGTTTCATATGGTTCAACATATTAATTTTCTTTTGTTATTAACCTAAAACTTAATTTTGTTTTAGTCATACATTAGATTGAGGATTTTAAACCAAAGGTAACCACAGTCACACAGAGAGTCCTTGTTTCCATTTTATATTTTACTTGGTGATTTAGAAATGTTATAAGTGTGTATGTAAACAGTGTTTTCAAATAAAAATCCTGTCCAAGAACTGAATGTTTTTTGATACGTGCTACAGGTTGGTTCTCTGACATGTAGACTTGGATGGATTTCAGTATTGGCATGTGTATAAAGGGTGCCGTTAGGATCAGCACTTGTGGAATCAAGAGGGAAGAAATGGAATAGGGCAGAGGAAAAAATCAAGCTGGAGCACTGGCCAGATGACCTAGGCTGACCCCATGGGAGCTGTGATGTGATGACCCTTTGGGATTGTTGTGACATATCCACGGGCCAGGCCTTCATACATCCACCTGGATGGGCCATTGTACAGAGGCTGTGCCCAGAGGGGCTGGTGGCTGGTGGCTGCCCTCTAGCAGCACTTCTGGTGGCTGGGCAGTGAGTCCTTGAAGGGAGGTCTGAGCAGCACATCTGCATGCCCCTCATGGCATGTGTCACAGCTCCAGAGGTAGGTGATGAGTGTGTGCTGTGACGGAAACTCTTGGTGATTGATGTTTAACTAAAATGACTGAGTAACTGATTCTCCTCAATACCATACAGTTTAACAAATAAAGGAGGAAGTCCATGTAGGGGAGAAATCCTCATTCTGTAGGGTCAGCCCAGTTGTCACCTCTTCTAGGAAGCAATCTCAAGATCATTCATCATCCTAGTTAACATCATCCTAGTTAATGCTTATTTCTCTGACACCTTGGTCACCTCTCATTTGTTAAACCCAATCATGCTTGGCTAGTGCCTTGTTCTCACCATCTTGAAATATTTAATTTTTGAACAAGGGTCCCTTCTTTTTCCATTTTGCACTGGGTTCTGTAAATTATGTAGCCTACCCTGTCTATGAGTATTCATAGGAGGTTTGTTTTCTTACTAAACCACGAGCTTCTAAAATCTTTAAACTGTGCCCTGTTTACTTTTTAATTACATCTTGCAGCACAATGTCTATCACATTTTTGTTTTTCATTAGTCGCTAAATTGTGTCTAATTCTTTTGCAACCCTATGGACTGTAGGCCACTAGGCTCCTCTGTCCATGGGATTTCCCAGGTAAGAATACTGGAGTGGGTTGCCATTTCCTTCTCCAGGGAATTTTCTGGACCCAGGGGTCATACCCACGTCTCCTGCATTGGCAGGCAGATTCTTTACCACTGAGTCACCTGGCTGCCTTGCAGCACAGTGTCTGTCACATAAGGGATGCTCATTGCTGAATGAATGTTGACTGAAAAACAAATATTCTTTCTGAACGTTATGATTTTGAAATTTTAAGAGAGATAGCAATGGCAACCCACGCTAGTACTCTGGACGGAGGAGCCTGGCAGGCTGCAGGCCGCGGGGTCACAAAGAGTCGGACATGACTGAGCGACTTCACTTTCACTTTTCACTTTCATGCATTGGAGACGGAAATGGCAACCCACTCCAGTGTTCTTGCCTGGAGAATCCCAGGGACAGGGAAGCCTGGTGGGCTGCTGTCTATGGGCTGGCATAGAGTTGGACATGACTGAAGCAACTTAGCAGCAGCAACAGCAGCTTGGGATAACAGAAAGCTCTGGGTCTGGAGTCAGTCACATTGATCTGCATGCTAATTCTTTATCTACTACTTGCTAGCAGTGTGGGTGTTCAAAAAGTATCCAATTGGGACACTTGTAACTGAAAGGAAATAACTAGCTAAGTTACCAACATAATAACCTGCACCAACCTTGACAAAATGGGCTCTGGATACCACATAGCCATGTAGCCTTAATTACTTGCATAGGTAAGTCTCAACTTCTGAATGTCAGCTTCTTCATCTGGAAAATGAATATAACTTCTGCTCTTGAGCAGTTGCTTTGGTTGGATGATGAATGGACCAAGAGCATTCAAAGAAGCAAAGGATGGAATCACTGGCCTTGTTGATTCTTAATCACCAAGAGAAGAGAGCAAGATGGGTATGGATGAAACTAGATAAGAGACTGTAAAGGGTGTATTTGAGTAGGTTCTCATCTGATGGCCAAAGTTATAACTGTTCCTCTTCATTTAACATATAGCTAAAATGATGTAAGCACATGAGGAGCAACAAAAGCTTTGGAGTCAGCCTTCTAGGGACAAATACTGGCTCCTCTGGTCATTGCTGACTGGGTTTGGATACAAGTTCTGCTACCGGTTAATTGTGGGCTGCAAGGAGATCCAACCAGTCCATTCCAAAGGAGATCAGCCCTGGGATTTCTTTGGAAGGAATGATGCTAAAGCTGAAACTCCAGTACTTTGGACACCTTATGCGAAGAGTTGACTCATTGGAAAAGACTTTGATGCTGGGAGGGATTGGGGGCAGGAGGAGAAGGGGATGACAGAGGAAGCAACAAAAGCTTTGGAGTCAGCCTTCTAGGGACAAATACTGGCTCCTCTGGTCATTGCTGACTGGGTTTGGATACAAGTTCTGCTACCGGTTAATTGTGGGCTGCAAGGAGATCCAACCAGTCCATTCCAAAGGAGATCAGCCCTGGGATTTCTTTGGAAGGAATGATGCTAAAGCTGAAACTCCAGTACTTTGGACACCTTATGCGAAGAGTTGACTCATTGGAAAAGACTTTGATGCTGGGAGGGATTGGGGGCAGGAGGAGAAGGGGATGACAGAGGACGAGATGGCTGGATGGCATCACTGACTTGATGGACGTGAATCTGAGTGAACTCCGGGAGTTGGTGATGGACAGAGAGGCCTGGCGTGCTGCGATTCATGGGGTCACAAAGAGTCAGACACGACTGAGTGACTGAACTGAACTGAAGGTTGGGAAGTCCACTGTACTTCAGCTTCTTTGTAATGTTGAGATGGGAATAATATGTTTCTCAGAGAGCAGTTGCACTCACAGAATATGGTCTGTGAGCTAGTGCCAGTTCATGATCTGTTTGTAACCAGGTCTGAAATAAGTACAGAAATCTCAGGAAAGCTAGAAACTCACAGCCATCTGCTGTTGCAGTGATATCCACACTCAGGATGGGTGGGATCTTGAACAGCCCAGAGACCAGTGTGAGTGTTGCAGTTGCAGGGATAGGGGCAAGTGGCTGAGCAGCACACTAGCTGTGCACAGTGGATCAGTGATTAGGTTGCAATGGGCTGAAAATGTAAAATTAAATAAAGCTGATTCTTAATCTGAGATGTGAGAAGCACTGCTTTAGAACATTGGATATGTGGTTAGCTCAACTACCTTCTTTATTGTTACCATATTTATACTTAAAATTAGACCATAGTGGTAATTCCCTGTCAGTTGAATGGCTAAGACTCTGCGCCTTCATTGCTGTGGGCATGTGGGATGCTGATGCTGGTGCTCTGTGGACCACACTTTGCCAAGCAAGCGCCTGGAGGAGAGGGCTCTGGACTGGGTGTGTCCCCTTGGCTCAGAGGCTTCACCCTATGGGGACTGGGAGGGGAGTGTCAGCGGAGGACTAGGCTGGGGTTCTCTAAAATGTGAGGCTCAGGGAAGAGGCCTCTTGCCCTGCTCTAAGAACAGCCTCCACTTTGGATCTGCCAATCTCTGGTTTACAAGCCTGGCTACACAGTAGAATCACTCAGGAGTTTCTCTGATGCCCAGCCACTCCTATAACTATGGAATCAGGATCACTAGAGGGAGAGGTGATCCTGATGGGCAGAGAGGTGTGGCAAACCCCAGGTCCGTCAGAGGACTCTCATCTTCTGGACACATTGATTATAGATAGCAGTGACCTGAGACCTAAACCAATCAGCATAAAATGAGATGCAACAACAACAGTGCTCTAAAGATACACATGTATCCTAATCCCTGGAACCTGTGAAAATTACCTAATATGGTAAATGATGTGGGTAAGTAAGGATCTCCAGAGGAGGAATTTATCCTAGATTATCTGGGTGGATCCTGAGTGCCATAACATGTATCCTTGTAAGAGAGGCTCAGAGACTTTAGAGGCAGACAAGTGAAGGAAAGGTGACGTGATGGTGAAGCAGAGAGAGATGCAGCCAGGAGCCAAGGAAAACCAACAGCCACTGGAACATGGAAGAGGAGGATCTCTGGTAGAGACTCCATAGGGAGTGTGGGCCTGCCTATCCCCTGATTTCAGACTTCTGGCCTCCAGAACTGTAAGAGAATAAATGTCTCTTGTGTTAAGAAATAAATGAGAATTCCATCTTCCTGACATCCTCACCAATACTTGGTTTTGTCAGTCTTTTTAATCATAGCCATTCTAATGGATGTAGTGGTATCTCATTTAGTTTTAATTTGAATTCCTTTAATGGGTAATGATGTTGAACATCTTTGTGTTTGTTTGTTTGCCATGTAGATTGTCTTTTGAATTGTTTTTTATTATAGTTTATATGATTTAGCATATACTATAATGGATAATTTTTTTGATTACCCATTATCCAAAATGGTAGGATACTGAAAGGGGAACTCCCCAGGTCGGTAGGTGCCCAATATGCTACTGGAGATCAGTGGAGAAAAAACTGCAGAAAGAATGAAGGAATGGAGCCAAAGCAAAAACAATACCTAGCTGTGGATGTGACTGGTGATAGAAGCAAGGTCCGATGCTGTAAAGAACAATATTGCATACGAACCTGGAATGTCAGGTCCATGAATCAAGGCAAATTGGAAGTGATCAAACAGGAGATGGCAAGAGTGAACAGCAACATTCTAGGAATCAGTGAACTAAAATGGACTAGAATGGGTGAATTTAACTCAGATGACTATTATATCTACTTCTGTGGGCAGGAATCCCTTAGAAGAAATGGAGTAGCCATCATGGTCAACAAAAGAGTCCGAAATGCAGTACTTGGATGCAATCTCAAAAATGACAGAATGATCTCTGTTCGTTTCCAAGGCAAACCATTCAATATCATGGTGAGCCAAGCCTATGCCCCAACCAGTAACACTGAAGAAGCTGAAGTTGAACGGTTTTATGAAGACCTACAAGATCTTTTAGAACACCCAAAAAAGGTGTCCTTTTCATTATAGGGGACTGGAATGCAAAAGTAGAAAGTTAAGACACACCTGGAGTAACAGGCAAATTTGGCCTTGGAATGTGGAATGAAGCAGGGCAAAGACTAGTAGAGTTTTGCCAAGAAAATGCACTGGTCATAGCAAACACCCTCTTCCAACAACACAAGAGAAGTCTCTACACATGGACATCACCAGACGGTCAACACCGAAATCAGATTGATTATATTCTTTGCAGCCAAAGATGGAGAAGCTCTATACAGTCAGCAAAAACAAGACTGGGAGCTGACTGTGGCTCAGATTATGAACTATTTATTGACAAATTCATACTTAAATGAAAGAAAGTAGGAAAAATCACTAGACCATTCAGGTATGACCTAAATCAAATCC
>SJXQ01000252.1:68699-103298 GCA_006408695.1 Aepyceros melampus
GTCCTGGGTGTTCATTGAAAGGACTGATGCTGAGGCTGAAACTCCAATACTTTGGTCACCTCATGCGAAGAGTTGACTCATTGGAAAAGACCCTGATGCTGGGAGGGATTGGGGGCAGGAGGAGAAGGGGACAACTGAGGATGAGATGGCTGGATGGCATCACTGACTTGATGGACGTGAGTTTGAGTCAACTCCAGGAGCTGGTGATGGACAGGGAGCCCTGGCGTTTTGTGATTCATGGGGTCACAAAAAGTCAGATACGACTGAGTGAATGAAGTAACTAACTATAATGGATAATTAATACAAATTTAACTATTTGTTGAAAACAAATCATAAAAACTATATAAAAATAAAGTAAAGCATCTTTCAGTTTACACTTTGTATTATAAAATACAACATACTGAATACATTTTTAGTGAACTCTATTGTACGTCCCTTCCTTTATTAGGCCCTAACATTTGGAGCAATGGAGCTGAGTCAGACTTCATATCAGGTGCAACATCAAGTCTCTTCATTTATTCTGTTTCTGTTGGAGCACAGAGAGTGTAATGACAATGGGGAGAAGAACATAAATGGCATGTTTTGCAAAATTGGGGCATTTTTGCAATGGGCTGCTCTGAAAATCATTATTTCATCTTGGAGAGCTCTCCTTCCAGTTTTTCAGGATCTGAAGGCTAAAATTATTCATTTTCATTCTGAATTGTTCAATTTTTTTGTGTTTTCAGAGCCACAAAATTGACTTTTTGTTTAAAACTGAGTCTTTCAGATCCATTCATAAGACAAATAAATGTTTTAATACATAAGGAACATTGAAATTCTCACAAATGTATGCTAAACTTATGACTCATAACAGGCTGGTGACTGTTGAGTAGACAGCATGCTGCTTACCTGTCCATGGGCATCACACATGGACACATGAGGTGCCCTTATTTCCTGATCTCCCCAGGTGTGCTGTACCATTGTAAAAGGGACATTGTCTTGTTTTAGTAATAACCTGTTATAAATATATTTAATATTGTTCTCACATATATTTAAAAACTACATTTAAGAGCATATTTCCTTGCATAGATCTTTGCTGCTGTTAAAGAACTGACTGTAAGATCATGGATCAGTCTGGGAAACTCTTACCAAGCAGATTCACATTCATTATTTCACTGAATTTTATTTCAATTCTAGATAAAATAAAATTCACACTTTAGCAGGTTAAAACTCATTTTAAATGTACTATCTGAATAAAAGCTTTTTTTTTTTCTCCAAACTTGCTCCAGCCTGTTGTGAAGAACAAGGACCCAGGATGTGAGATTTGGATAGAATCTTTAAGCCCATCTAGTTGAGCCTCCTCAGCTAACAGCAGATGGAAATCACATTATGAAATCTCACAGCAATATAATGGTTTTCTGTGCAAATCTCTAAAACACAAGGATGTTTTAAAATAACCACAAAGTCAAATGCCCACCTAAGAACAATTAGCAATAATTTTTAACATAATCAAATACATGTTTATATATATATAATAATTTGAATGTATATTATATATAATAGTTTGCATTTATAATTATTTCATAGAAGATAGATTTCACCATCGTCTTAATATATAATCACAGTCTAATCTATCCTTTTATCCTTGTTCCACAGTAGCTGAGTCCTGCACTCTGTAAATGTTGTCATACTACATTTCGCCAGTAGATGGCACTGCTAATTGTGGGGAAGAAAGATGCTTGTTACCATTCAGATTGCTACTTCAACTTCCCCAGGAGTTCTGACTCAGTTTGTCTGGGTAGAACTTCCCATCTTCTCCAAGCAGTTTGGAAGAGTTTGTCAGGCTTTTAGAAACAATGTACAAGGCCCTCAACTGCTAGTTGAAACTGAGATTGTTAAATTTTCTGACGGGGCTTTCTTTTGCTACAGGGATGAGAATTAGAAAAAAATATTATAGTCTAGTAACAAGCAGGAGAAAAGAGTATAATTATGGCAAAACCAATACACTATTGTAAAGTAAAAAAAAATAAATAAAAAAATAAAAATAAAGACTTTGTAACAACAAGAACTTTAACTTGTTTAAAAAAGCAGTGTTTTGAACACATCAGCACTGAATATGAAGTACAAACCCTCAGGTCCAATTAGAATCCTGTCAGCCTGGAGTCAAAAACCCTCATCTCACACAAATGGCCAGTGTGGTCTTAGGTAAATCACATGACAATTAGAATCCTGTCAGCCTGGAGTCACGGAGAAGGCAATGGCACCCCACTCCAGTACTCTTGCCTGGAAAAATCCCATGGACGGAGGAGCCTGGTAGGCTGCAGTCCATGGGGTCGCTAAGAGTCGGACACGACTGAGCGACTTCACTTTCACTTTTCACTTTCATGCATTGGAGAAGAAAACGGCAACCCACTCTAGTATTCTTGTCTGGAGAATCCCAGGGACAGAGGAGCCTGGTGGGCTGCCGTCTTTGGGGTCGCACGGAGTCGGACACGACTGAAGTGACTTAGCAGCAGCAGCAGCAGCAGCTGTTTATTGGGACACTCATTACTTTACATCTCTGCACTTTCTGATGCTCGATATCATAGGTACTTGTCACTGGCTGTGCTCAGTCATGCCTGACTCTTTGTGACCTTGTGACTGTAGCCCGACAGGCTCTTCTGTCCATGGGATTTTCCAGGCAAGAATACTGGAGTGGGTTGCCATTTCCTCCTCCAAGGAGTCTTCCGGACCCAGGGATCCAACTCACGTTTCCTGTGTCTCCTGCATTGGCAGGTGGACTCTTTACCACTGAGCCTGGGAAGCACCTGTCACTGGATGATAAGACCAATTTCCTCAAACCCCCAGGGGGCGCTAGTGGTAAAGCATCTGCCTGCCAATGCAGGTCTAAGTAGGGGAACAGTCCCTGGAGGAGGAAATGGTAACCCACTCCAAGTATTCCTGCCTGGGAAATCTCATCCTCTGTCCACGGAGTCCCAGAGAGCCGTCACGACGGAGCACACACACACACCTCAAACCCCAGTCACAGGCATGTGCCAGACCTGTGCTTGGCCAGTGGCCTGGAGCTCCCTGAGCTTCCCTGCACAGGAGCAGATCCTGAAGTTACTGCCGAACTGCTCATCCTGTTACAGTTCCCAGCGTTTCCCTCCCAGCAAGCTCATAGGTTGTACTGAACTAGCACGTACTGTGGTATTAAAAAACTACTTGGATGAGGAAACAGAGTAAACAGAGTGATTCTTCAGGAGCAGGAGTGTGCGTTTCTGTGTGTAGGGTTTAGATGAGGTGCTCATAGGTTTGTGCTGACCTAACCAGTCCATTCTAAAGGAGATCAGTCCTGGGTGTTCTTTGGAAGGACTGATGCTAAAGCTGAAACTCCAGTACTTTGGCCACCTCATGCGAAGAGCTGACTCATTGGAAAAGACTCTGATGCTGGGAGGGATTGGGGGCAGGAGAAGGGGATGACAGAGGATGAGATGGCTGGAAGGCATCACCGACTCGAGGGACATGAGTTTGAGTGAACTCCAGGAGTTGGTGATGGACAAGGAGCCTGGCGTGCTGCTTCATGGGGTCGCAAAGAGTCGGACACGACTGAGCGACTGAACTGAACTGAAGGTGGGGCTTGTGTGAAACCTCTAGGGAAAACTATGCCACACTGAAAATCACCAGCAGGCAGCAGCATAAATCAAGTGTCCAGGTGAGCAGTGTGCAAAGCCCGTGGAAAGAAGGGCCAGGAAGGCCTCACACGGGGCAAAAGAGGTCACAGGCCCCCACCTCACCCACCTCATCTACACCTTATACACAGAAACGCACACTCCTGCAGAATCACTCTGTTTACTCTGTTTCCTCATCCAGGTACAGTTCTTTATATCGTCAGAATGGCAAAGGCCAGGGGTTTGTAAACTTGGCTACAGGGGAGCTTTTTGAAATCCTAGTGCTGAAGCCTCTCCTCAGTTAAATTAGAATCTCGGGGGAGGGGAGGCAGGTGTCAGCACTTTAAATCCCCACAGGTGATTCCACGCTGCAGCTAAGTGAGAACCATTGTTGGAGACAAAAGATCCATGTTTTCCCAAATGGCAGCTGGTTTCATTGCTAGAAAGTGTGAACAAATGTAAGTTGCTCAATTGTGTCTGACTGTGACTCCACGAACTATATATATATAGCCCACCAGAATTCCATGGACTTTTCTAGGGAAGAATGCTGGAGTGGGAGGCCTTCCCTTCTCCAGGAAATCTTCTCAACCCAGGGATGGAAACAGGGTCTCCTCCATTGCAGGCAGATTCTTTACCATCTGAGCCGCCAGGAAAACCAAAGATGGTTTGATTTCTTCCTATTTTGTTACCGACCCTCCCCAGTCAGACCCCAAAGGCCAGGGGGTTCCTTCTGCCAGGTGAGTGTGTTCTCAGTCACTCAGTCACGTCTGACTCTGTGCAACCCCATGGACTGCAGCCGACCAGACTCCTCTGTCAATGGGATTTCCCAGACAAGAATAGTGGAGAGGGTTGTCAATTTCAGCTCCAGGAGATCTGCCCGCCCCAGGGATCAGTGCGAGTCTCCTGCACTGGCTGGCAGTTTCTCTACCGCTGAGCCACCTGGGAAGCCCCTCTGTCAGGTATGGCCCCTCTGTGTCCCTAGAATGTGCTGTAGAGGCCAGGCTTTCTCCTAAAAGCACCGCTGGGACTGCGGTGTGTGTTTCCTGTCAGCTGGGGGATGGGTGGGTTCTCACAGGACAGGCTCAGCTGTGCTGCCCGTGGCTCCAGATCATAGTGCTGGGTCAGCATCTCTGCACACGGCCCCCTGGCCGCCATCTTGAATCACAGTGCTGGGCTCAGCGGCTCTCCACACGGCCCCCTGGCCGCCATCTTGAATCACAGTGCTGGGCTCAGCGTCTCTCCACACGGCCCCCTGGCCGCCATCTTGAATCACAGGGCCGGGCGCAGAGACTCCGCATATGGGCCCCAGAGCTGAGGTGTCCGCACAGCCATTTCACACCAGGGAGTGTCGTCTGAAGGACCAGGTGAGAGGCTTCTGCACGAGGCGCCCTGTGAGCAAGTGAAACAAGACTCAACACAAAGGGAGAGATAAAAGGTAAACTTCATTTCATTATCCAGATTCTAATTTGACTCCCAGGGAATGGTTGATGGGCTTTATCAGTGACTGTTCCATCACAGCCCAGCCTCCCTGAATATTAAGGGCCCCAGCTTACCTTAAATGACTGTTTCCTTTGTTACCTGTGGGATAATCTTGATGAAGAGAAAGAGACGAATTTCTCTTCTATGCCTGAAGATCCAAAAGGGAAGGTATTGATATAATCAGGTGTTTTTTTTTTTTTTTTTTAACCTATAAGGTAACTCCCTCTTGGCTGGGGCTTGATGTTGCTCCTGAAATAAGTGGGAGTCTGTGGTGCCCTTCATTTGAGGAAGACAATCTGGTATTGCTTAAATGGGCAAGGGAAGGACATAGGCATCAGGGTACACAGAGACCCAGGTCTGGACTCCCAGATGACAGGCTAAGATGGCCTCATCACTATGGAAATAGTGTTTCTATGCTTGTGAGACAGGAAGGAAGAGGGGCACAGTTATTGAAAAAAATAGGATCCCACAAAAACTGGCTTGAACCAGCTAAAATCAAGATGCTGTTGAGTACGGTCTGGCCTTTGACCTCTAACTTATTAAAATATCTTCATTATAACACTAAAATTCACTCCCCTCTCACTGTGACAGGTGCTGTGATAGTTCCCAGGCTGACCATAGAAAGCCAAACAGTGATACGGAAGAGGTGGGTTTGGCTTCTCCGCTCTCAAAAGCCAATAAAGAGGCCAGATTGGTAGAAAGGAACATTTACTTTATTTTGGATGCCAGTTTGTGGTGAGGGGGAGGGTGGGCACCTGTCCAAAGGCTGACTGCCCTCTCCCTTGGGAACGGACGGACAAGAGATTTTATAGATAGAGGGAGAGGTTTAACATGTAGAAATATCAGTCAGTGCTGACAGGCATCTTGAGATTGGTCACTGGTGGTCTGATCAGCTTCATCTTGATTGTTTTACTCTTCAGTTCCAGGATTGGTTTGTTCCCATTTCTCAAGGTCCATTCTCAGAACTATGGTAGCTTATATCATGGCTATAGTCCGGTCAGCATGTAGTTCTTTCACCTGGAGGGGCTTTCAGTACCTATAAGACAGCTCACAGGATATGGCTCAGAATATTATCTATAGCCCTTGGGAAGGAATTAAGAGGTCCTTGACTATGCTTAATGACTACATATTATTATTTGGTCTCCTTTAACTGTTTCCTTTTGCTTCTGCATGTTCTCACTTCTGGGATTAAACTTATTTTTTGGCTAAAGATTTTCAACAGACAAAAGGCAGGCAGAGGACATGGGGGGTAAGGACCATAGGGTCCTGCTCCATTTTGAAAGTGTGCAGTAGTTCAGTTCTTGACAATCCCTGTTCTTTCCCTGGAATAATAGTATTTGTGCTGCTTATTATTGTATGAAATTACCCAGTCCACGACAACTAACAACCTGGGTCCTCTCACCTTCTGAGAGGGTCCATATTTTGACTATGGGGTGTGTGTCTCCCTGAATAAGTCCATTTTCACTCTACTTCAGCTCCCTCTTCAATTCTCTCCAGCAGGAAGCCGAAGACCCTCACTTGGAAGCTGGTCGCTGGTACTCCCATGTCTCCCAGGATGAGATATGTCCTTCTCCTGCACCACTTGTAACATGGAGGATGAAGAATAGGGACTATAAATCTAACCTGATTATAAAGCAGATGATCTAGTTTTAGGAAGAGTTTTTATTTATCTTCCTGGTGCTGTTTCTTAAACTTTAGCAAAGTCTGGTTTCCACTTTTCTGGGCAAATGTTTTAAAAAAATGTATTCTGTTTTTAAAATCAACTCTGCTGTGGGATTTTAAAGGAAGGATGTAACTGGTTCTCATCTGCTCCCCAGCTGGATGGCATATGCTTCATCTCCCTCTATGGCATTCTCTCATCCTGGCTCATAGACTCTGGTTGAACTGTTTCCAGTCCCTCTCCTCCCTGGACATGGGGAGTGGACTGAAACTGCCAACTCTTTAATCAGATATTTGGTTTTTCTGACAAATAGATGCATTCAGTAAAACTCAGGTGTAGTTGAAAGGGGCTTGTTACAATTATCAAGATACTTTTTCACTCTTACCTTAGAGCACCTAAGGGTTTTAGGAGGTCTGTGCCAGCAACAGTATGAGGACTAAATAAGTATTCTAAGTCACAAGATAGCAGTCTTCAAGGTTCATCCATGCTCAGCACGTATCAGAATTCTCTTCCTTTTTAAGGGTGAATGATACTCCACTGTATGCTTATACCACACTTTGTTTATTCATTCCAGAAATAATACTTTTGAATACACTTACTTTCTTCATATATATTCACATGGGCTTTTTATATGGGAAAAAAGTTTGAAGTTCTTTATTTCCCTCTTGCACTGATACCTGCTTATTGGCTGATTCAAAATTTATTTATTTGAGAGATAAACAAAGTAAACCTTGACTTCTTGCTTATGTACTTTTCTCTGTGCTCAGTTCACTGCTGAGTAACTGTCCTTTATGCCACGAGAAGGATGTGCTGTGGTCTTTCCTTTTCCCTCTTATCAAAACAGGATTCCTCAGGGCCAGCCTAGTAGTAGGACAGACACTAGGGAGCCTGGGGCTGTCATCTCAGTAGCCTGGCAGCTTTGTGCTTGTCATCTGTGCTCACCTCCACCAACCAGTACTGGCCACTAGCTCAGGGTATCTCGCGGTGGGGTGGGGTCTCTCCCAGGAAGGCCCCCCAGCGTCCTGCTCCATTCCAGTTGGAGACCTTCCCATAGCGCCCTTGTTTGGTCCTGGTGAGGGCAGCGTGCCCAGAGGGCGGGCTGCTATCTCCTTCTGCCAGCTTTCCCCAGGTCTTCACCAGAGCGGAGGGGGTGTTTCTGCTGCAGCCTGCCCCTCCCTCTCCACCTTCTGTGTGGGGGTCTGGGCTCAGCACACGTCCTCCTATAGCATTTGCAGCCAGGGTGGGAACGAGGGCGCCTGGGGTCCTGTGCTGTGAGGTTCCCCTACTGCTTCCATCAGCGGTGCCTGCAGCCTCGCCTCACACCTGCGTGTGGCCCCTGGCTGTCCCCACTCCACAGGCCAGCAAGATGCGGCCAGTGTCCCTAGAGGATAAGCCCAACCTGCCACAGGACGCGAACATCTGCTCCCGGCTGTTCTGGTGAGAGCCCGCCTGGGCTGAGACACCCCACCGCCTCAGGGCCTGTTGCTGCTGCGCCTTTTAGGGGGCTGAGGTCGAGGGTCAGGGCGAGGGAGCTCCTTGATGGCTGCTTGTAGCGGGTGGGGTCTCCCCACGCCGACCGCGGGGGTCCCTGTCTGTGCCCTCTGGGTGAGTCGGCGGGAAGGAGTAGCAGGAACGGGAAGAGGGACCTGGTGGCTTGGTGGCGGGGCGCAGGGTTTCCATGCCTTGCAGCTCGCTGCCCCGTCAGCCTCCTTAGTCCTGGGAGCAGGAGGGGCAGCGGGAGCAGGAGGCAGGGAGGCTGGGAACCCAGGCTGCCCAGGGGGGTCACCGTCAGTGGGAGAAGGACTGGATCCCTGACCTCTATTCCTAGCTGGCTTCCCCAGGACAGCTCCGGATTCATAGTTCTGAACTAATTCATACTTTCCCCACTAAGCAAACAGCCCTGAACCGCTTCCTTAATCTAATTAGTGCTCTGCTCCTATTGCCATCTTCCAAAAATATTCCCTGCTTTCTCCATATTCTTGAGGTGACAGCTGAGTTCCAACTGCACCAGGTTCCCTTGTCACTGTGTCTGTGACCATGTCTTCCTGCCTCCCTCTGTCTGTATGCATCTCTCACTATATTCCAGTATCTAGTTGTGACAAATTTCATGTGTGTAAAAAACACTTTTAAAGAAATGAACGGGGACATGATTCTTGAACCCATTTTGCTTTTATCTGGGATACTAGTCCCTTTTCTTACTGTGAATCTCTGCTTCCACTTTTGAGAGTCACCCTGGGGATGGGGTCCCTGAAGCCTGTGGGGTCTTATCTGCATCTCTAGCCTTTCCAGAAGCAATGCCTGGTCTTGATGCAGGTGGTCCTGCCCAGGAGTCCTGTGGTTTTGAAACCACTGAGTCCCCCCTGAGCTGGGAGGAAACACACAGATGAAAAGCAGCTGAGAGAAGTGAAGCTCTTAACTAAAGTTTTCCATCTGGTAGTTAGGACCACTAATTAGGTGGGCCGGAACCTTTGGGTTTAATCATACCTGAGTGATTATTATATTTTTCTTTTCTGGACTCGAAACCATCCATCTTCCCACAAATTCTGATATTTCCTTTTCTTCATATGGGAAGTCCTTGGGGATTCCCAGGAAACAGAAGCTTCTGTGCTTGTTGTGATGGTGGTGTATTCAGTGTGTGTAACTACATCTCTTGGCCATTTGGTGGCCCTTAAGGAAAGAGGGTCAAGAAGAGAAAATATGGGTATAGGCTTCCTTGTTGGCTCAGTGGTAAAGAATTCACCTGCCATAGCAGAAGACCAAGAGATGTGGGTTTGTTCCCTGGGTGAGGAAGATCCCCTGGAGTAGGGAAAGGCAACCCACACCAGTATTCTTGTCTGGGAAATCCCATGAATAGAGGAGCCTGGCGGGCTACAGTCCATGGGGTTGCAAAAGAGTTGGACATGACTTAGTGACTAAACAACCACCACAGTGAATAATAGCAAAGTTAAGGGACACCTCTCCTTAACTTCAGACAGGGCAAGGAGCTCTTCAGGGCAAGGCATGTTCTATTTGTGGATTTTCAAAATGTATGTACATGGAAATGGGAATGTGAGGACTTTTTATTGATTTGGGTGGGCACCCATTTCCAATTTTTCTGCTGGAGTGGAAGGAGCTATTACCTCTTATTTAACATGTGAAGTCACTGAAGCAGAGAGATTTGAGTAATTTTTTAAAAAACACTTTTTATTAACTTGTGGCTCAGCTGGTAAAGAATCTGCCTGCAATGTGGGAAACCAGGGTTCAATCCCTGGGTTGGGAAGATTCCCTTGGAGAAGGGAAAGCCACTCTAGTATTCTGACCTGGAGAATTCCACGGGCTGTATAATCTATGGAGTTGCAAAGAGTTGGACATGACTGAACGACTTTCACAGCCAATTTATAATGTTGTTATAGTTTCAGGTGGACAGGAAAGGGATTCAGCCATATATAAACATGTATCCATTCTGCCCCAGATTCCAAGTGGTTGACCAGGTTGCCTACCATCAAACAGCTACTAGTAACAGTTGGATCCCAAACCAGGCAGTCTGGCTTCTGAGCCTGTGTTGTTGTGGATGTACTGCAGTACTGAGCTGCTTCTGTTGAGATTTTGTTCTTAACTGGAGGGAGAAGGTGATTCCAAACACACCTTTGGTCTTCTAAGTGGAGTTTCTCAAGGGAAGTTCTTAAAAGATTTTGTTGTTGGAGATGATGCACGTGAAACGTCTCTATAATCAAGCTTTAGGGTGGTGGTTCTCAAATATGACTTTCAGACCTGCAGCATCCTCCTCACCTGGGAGTTGTTAGAAATGCAAATCACCACTCCCACCCCCCCCCCACCCCTGCCCCATGCTCCTTCTAGACCAATTCTGTAAAGTTAGAAACCCTGGGGATGGGGTTAAACAAGCTTCAGGAGATTCTAACGGAAGGTAGAGGCTGGTTTCTGCTTTAAGCCACTCCTCCCATTGGCATTGTTCCTTCAGTGTTAACTTTTAAAAAGGGGTCCAGACTTTGTAAAGTTAGCTGGTGACCACAACTACCATCCTGTTTGTAAAGCCTGAGGTATCCTCATGATTTCCTCATGTCCTCCACTAGCTGTCCTGGGAAATTGAAATGAGCCCAGGCAGGAAGTGCTGCCCAGAGATAAGACCCACCTTGTAGAGAAACTGAGTTTTCATTTTCTCATTGGGTGTTTGCTTTTATATTTCATCTACTTTCTCAACTTGTAAAGAATGCCAATAACTAGCTTATTGTCTTTATACAAATGATCTCACAGGGGTTTTAGTGTTTTCACAGCACAGGTAGGACTTAGAGTCTAAGGGAAGTCATACATTATGGCTATTGGTAATTGCGAATTTTAGAAAATATATAGTTTTATATTTCTATAAAAATATTTATAGAAGAAGGGCTTCCCAGGTGGCCCAGATGTAAGGAACCCACCTGCCAGTGTGGAGACACAGAGATATGGGTTTGATCCCTGGGTCAGGAAGATCCCCTGGTGTAGGAAATGGCAGCCCACTCCAATACTGTTGCCTGGAGAATCCCATGGACAGAGGAGTCTGGTGGGCTACTCTGCAAAGAATCAGACACGACTGAACACATGAAGAAAGGAACAAAGATTTGTTGTTTTTTAGCCAGGTATACTTGCTGATATTTTGGTTATTTCTTAGTCTTTCCCCGTGAAATTTTTGTGCATATCTGCACATGCACGGCTTTTAAAATCAAAATTATAGCTCATTTTTTTCAGAATTTTTATTGTAGCATAGCTGCTAACAATGTTGTGTTATGCACACTTTTCTATAAAGTTAAATATCTTTGGATCCTAATTCCTTCTTAATTTTCTATCAATAACATTTATAGCATTAAATAATGTTCAAAATGTGGCATTTATTTTTTAGTTAAACTTTTTATTTTGTATAGGAGTATATCCAACTGACAACATGATAGTTTCAGGTGGACAGCAAAGGAACTCAGCCGTACATAAAAACATATCCGTTCTCCTCCAAACCCCCCTCCCATCAAGGCTGGCACATAATATTGAGCAGAGTTCCCTGTGCGATACAGTGGGTCCTTGTTTGTTATCCATCCTAATACAGCAGTGTATACATGTTCCTACTAAACTCCCTAACTATCCCTTTCCCCCATCACTCTCCCTGGCAACCACAAGTTCATTCTCTAAGTCTGTGAATCTGTTTCTGTCAAAATGTGGTATTTAATTGAAATGTATGCAGTCTTTCACTTTTGTTTGATAGAGTTTATTGCTAATTAGGATGGGATGCACATCTGTGACCATATATTTTGGTGCATCTTTTCTTTTTCCAAATTCCCAGAAGTAGAATATTAGTGAAAGACTGAATTGCTTTCCATTAGGTTCAGATCAATTTGCCCTCTTAACACCTGTTTGTGAGCTTATTTCATTGTCAACTTTGAGTACCTGAATTACATTTTTTTTCTTGGGCCTAAAGTTAAAAATAATTCAAAGAGTTTTAATTTGAATTTATTTGATTTATGTGTGCTCAGTCACCTACTCCAGTTTGACTGTTTGCAACCCCATGGACTGTAGCTTGTCAGGTTCCTCTGTCCATGGGATTTCCAGGACAAGAATACTGGAGTGGATTGCCATTGATTTGTAGAGATGGAAGATTTTTTATGTCTGCTAACCACTTATTTGTGTTGCTTCAAATGTCTACTAATATATTATTTTTCCTATAGGGCATTTATATTTTTGAAATAACTTATAATTGTGCATATAATACTTTTTCAGATTTTAATTTGTTCTTTAGAGGTTTTAAATTATATATCATTAAATAAAATCAAGCTTTCCTTTTTCATTTCTCCTGCTGCTTTTGTAGTATGTGTTTTAAAAATCCTAACATCATCTAAATCTCTGTGTTTAATTTTAGCCTTTTTCTTATTTTATTTTAACAGTAAAGGCAGCTAGAATTTTTTTAGTTTTTGATGTAACATAGGCCCCATTTTTTTCTAAAACAGCCCATTTCCCCATTATGATTTATTAAATGATTCTTCTTCCCCATTATTGGAAATTAGTGGCCTAGTTTATGAACTGTTCCCCTGTGGGGACTGGACTGTCCCATCTGCTGAGACTCTCCCTGCTGTCCTCACTGCAGCCTCTGGGGTGAGCTCCGCGTTTCTCTCCACCCTCGTCCCAGAGGCCAGCAGGCAGAGGGTGAGTGCAGGGCCTGTCCCCAGGGATGAGGTGGGACAGGCTCTTGGACCAGATGCACTTGACCCTTCAGGGAGTGGTTACATCCTTGCTCCCCTGACACTGGCCACCTCTCAGTCAGTGACCTGTCCCCTTGAAGAGTGAGTGCGGATGTGGAAACTGTCACTGGTGTCAAGTCAGACTCTCCAGAGACTCTTGTCAGAGAAGCTGATGACATGAGGGGGATGTGAACTGGCTGAGTGCTGAGATGGTTTAGGGAGGTTGGTCCTGTAAGGCCCTCAGTAACTGTCGATTGTGAATACATAGAAATGTTAAATTTCAAGCTAGGATTCTTTGCACCATTTTCAGAATATTGCTTGTTATTCTTCATTAACAGTCAGAAATCCACATGTTGGAGAAGGAGGCTGGGTGAGCTCTGCAGGGCTGTTTCTCTGGCCCTGACCTGTTCTCAATAACTGTTTATTTGATGAGTTTTGATAATTTTATATAATATCCACAGCCTCAAGCAAGAGGTAGAACATCCAAAGGTATATTAAAATTTACTGGTATGTCCTTATGGCAAAATAAACTTTCTAACAAATTTAAGTTTATCTCCTGTAGTTTATTCTTCATTTTTTTGGTCTTTATAGTTCTGCATCTTATCAGCCTGAGACAAGCATCCTTTCAGATGTGTCAAGTGGATAATTTGCCTTTCAGAGTCTTTCATGGGTCCACAAATCATGTTGATTCCCTTCCCTCTGTTGACCTGAACAAATAGAGTGTCAGATATTTCTCCAGAAAAAATGGGCTTATTCAGAATCAGCAGAGACTTGCAGTTTGAGGTTTGCATTTGCGGAGAGCCAAGTGTAAGTCCCCAAAGTGCCAGGGCTGGAGAGCACTTTTACAGAGGGGAAGAGGAGGTTGGGAGGGCTCTTACAGAGCCCATGGCTTTTCATTGCCTGCATCCTTGCCAGGAATAGTCTTTCATGGGTCCACAAATCATGTTGATTCCCTTCCCTCTGTTGACCTGAACAAATAGAGTGTCAGATATTTCTCCAGAAAAAATGGGCTTATTCAGAATCAGCAGAGACTTGCAGTTTGAGGTTTGCATTTGCGGAGAGCCAAGTGTAAGTCCCCAAAGTGCCAGGGCTGGAGAGCACTTTTACAGAGGGGAAGAGGAGGTTGGGAGGGCTCTTACAGAGCCCATGGCTTTTCATTGCCTGCATCCTTGCCAGGAAAGGAGAGGAGTCTTCTTCCTTTTGGGCACTGCTGTTGTTGTAACCTCATGTATCAAACTTTCAGAGGCTTTCTACTGGGGACCACATGGGATTACTCGAGCACTCTGTGGTGGTGATGACCGCTGTTTGTCTGAGGGGACTTTGTCCTTTTCGGAGCATCACCAATCCTCTCATCATCCCAGGGAGGTGTTCTCTCCAGGTCTTCTCCCCACTTTCCCAAGCTCATTACTGAGAGGTTTTGTGGCTGGTTCATGGTCATATAACCAGGAAGTCGCAAAGTCTAGACTCTAACACAGGAACACTTCCAAATGAGGCACATCAGGTGCCAGTTTTGTTTCTGATTAAATTTTTTAAAATTGTGGAAAATGCGCGCAACATAAAATTTACGATCTTGACAATTTTTAAGCATGCAGTTCAGTATTGTTAAGTACATTCACATTATTGTGCATGCAGCCAATTTCCAGAACTCTTTTCATCCTGTACTGCTGCTGCTAAGTCACTTCAGTCGTGTCCAACTCTGTGCGACCCCATAGGTGGCAGCCCACCAGGCTCCACCGTCCCTGGGATTCTCCAGGCAAGAACACTGGAGTGGGGTGCCATTTCCTTCTCCAAGGCATGAAAGTGAAAAGTGAAAGTGAAGTCACTCAGTCGTGTCTGACTCTTTGCAACCCCATGAACTGCAGCCTACCACGCTCCTCCATCCATGGGATTTTCCAGGCAAAAAGGACTGGAGTGGGGTGCCATTGCCTTCTCTGCATCCTGTACTAGTGTGCTGTTAAAAGCTACTGGAGGTGATGGAATTCCAGTTGAGCTATTTCAAATCCTGAAAGATGACACTGTGAAAGTGCTGCACTCATCAGTTCAGTTCAGTCGCAAAGTCGTGTCTGACTCTTTGCGACCCCATGAATCGCAGTACGCCAGGCCTCCTTGTCCATCACCAACTCCCAGAGTTCACTCAGACTCACTTCCATTGAGTCTGTGATGCCATCCAGCCATCTCATCCTCGGTCGTCCCTTTCTCCTCCTGCCCCCAATCCCTCCCAGCATCAGGGTCTTTTCCAATGAGTCAACTCTTCGCATGAGGTGGCCAAAGTACTGGAGCTTCAGTTTTAGCATCATTCCTTCCAAAGAAATCCCAGGGTTGATCTCCTTCAGAATGGACTGGTTGGATCTCCTTGCAGTCCAAGGGACTCTCAAGAGTCTTCTCCAACACCACAGTTCAAAAGCATCAATTCTTCGGCGCTCAGCCTTCTTCACAGTCCAACTCTCACATCCATACATGACCACAGGAAAAACCATAGCCTTGACTAGACGGACCTTAGTCGGCAAAGTAATGTCTCTGCTTTTGAATATACTATCTAGGTTGGTCATAACTTTTCTTCCAAGGAGTAAGCGCCTTTTAATTTCATGGCTGCAGTCACCATCTGCAGTGATTTTGGAGCCCAAAAAAATAAAGTCTGACACTGTTTCTACTGTTTCCCCATCTATTTCCCATGAAGTGATGGGACCAGATGCCATGATCTTCGTTTTCTGAATGTTGAGCTTTAAGCCAACTTTTTCACTCTCCTCTTTCACTTTCAACAAGAGGCTTTTTAGCTCCTCTTCACTTTCTGCCATAAGGGTGGTGTCATCTGCATATCTGAGGTTATTGATATTTCTCCCAGCAATCTTGATTCCAGCTTGTGTTTCTTCCAGTCCAGCGTTTCTCATGATGTACTCTGCATAGAAGTTAAATAAGCAGGGTGACAATATACAGCCTTGACGTACTCCTTTTCCTATTTGGAACCAGTCTGTTGTTCCATGTCCAGTTCTAACTGTTGCTTCTTGATCTGCATACAGATTTCTCAAGAGGCAGGTCAGGTGGTCTGGTATTCCCATCTCTTTCAGAATTTTCCACAGTTTATTGTGATCCACACAGTCAAAGGCTTTGGCATAGTCAATAAAGCAGAAATAGATGTTTTTCTGGAACTCTCTTGCTTTTTCCATGATCCAGCGGATGTTGGCAATTTGATCTCTGGTTCCTCTGCCTTTTCTAAAACCAGCTTGAACATCTGGAAGTTTATGGTTCACATATTGCTGAAGCCTGGCTTGGAGAATTTTGAACATTACTTTACTAGCGTGTGAGCTGAGTACAATTGTGTGGTAGTTTGAGCATTCTTTGGCATTGCCTTTCTTTGGGATTGGAATGAAAACGGACCTTTTCCAGTCCTGTGGGCACTGCTGAGTTTTCCAAATTTGCTGGCATATTGAGTGCAGCACTTTCACAGCATCATCTTTTAGAATTTGAAATCACTCAACTGGAATTCCATCCCTTCCACTAACTTTGTTCATAGTGATGCTTCCTAAGGCTCACCTGACTTCACATTCCAGGATGTCTGGCTCTAGGTGAATGGGAGTGATCTCACCTTTGCAATTATCTGGGTCGTGAAGATCTTTTTTGTATAGTTCTTCTGTGTATTCTTGCCATCTCTTCTTAATATCTTCTGCTTCTGTTAGGTCCATAACATTTCTGTCCTTTCTTGAGCCCATCTTTCCATGAAATGTTCTCTTGGTATCTCTAATTTTCTTGAAGAGATCTCTAGTCTTTCCCATTCTATTGTTTTCCTGTTTCTTTGTATTGATTGCTGAAGAAGGCTTTCTTATCTCTCTTTGTTATTCTTTGGAACTCTGCATTCAAATGGATATATCTTTCCTTTTCTCTTTTGCTTTTCACTTCTCTTCTTTTCACAGCTATTTATAAGGCCTCCTCAGACAGCCATTTTGCTTTTTTGCATTTCTTTTTCTTGGGGATGGTCTTGCTCCCTGTCTCCTGTACAATGTCACGAACCTCCATCCATAGTTATATCAGATTATTATAAATTTGTAGAATGAGTTGGGTAATATTTTCACTTCCTATAAGATATTTTGAATGAATTAAAAGTTACTGAGCTTCACAGTGTTCAAGAATTCACCTGCAAAGCAGGAGACTCGGTTTGATACCTGGATCAGGGAGACCCCCTGGAGAAGGAAATGTCACCCCACTCCAGTATTCTTGCCTGAGAAATTCCATGGACAGAGAAGCCTGGTGGGCTACAGTCTATGGGGTCGTAAAAGAGTTGGACACGACTTAGCGACTAAACAACGATGACAACAAAAGTAATTGAAGGCAGTGATATTTCATTGTTAAACTGTCTAGAACTATAGTCTTCAAAGAAGAAAACTTTTGCTCACTATCTCCAATTTCCACCCCCCCAGGCAAAAATGTTTAATGAATCAATGAATGGATGAATGAATACAGTAATTATTTTGAAAGAAGCTTGGATCACTGCTGCTGTTTTCTTCTTATTATTATTATAGGAGTAGAATTGATTTACAATGTTTTGTTGGTTTCTGCTGTACAACAAAGTGAATCAGCTGTAGCTGTACGTATATCTATATCCCCTCCCTTTGGAGTGCTCCTCCTTTCTTACGACTCTTTCTTTCGTAGTTTTAGAGAGGGAGGAACAGAGATTTCCCATGTAGCCCAAGTCCCATGTGAGCATCACCAAGTCCCTGTTCCCATCACTCCTCCCAGAGGGCCAAGCTTGCCATAGTTGATGAACCTACATCGAAACGTTAATAACAGCTAAAGTGCATAGTGGTCTCTGTTAGTGTGACTCATTATATGGGTTTGGACAAAAGTACAAGAATATGTTCCCATCATTAAAATATCACCTAGAATATTTTCAGTGCCCTAAAAATCCTCTGTGCTCCATATAGTCATCTTTCCTCCCAAACCTGGGCAAGGGCTAATCTTATTACTGTTGCCATAGGTTGACATTTTCTACAATGTCAAATAGTTGGAATCATGCTGTATGTAACTTTTTCAGATTGGCGTCTTTAATTTAGCAATTTGTATTTAAGTTTCTTTCACATGTCTTTTGATGGTTTGTTGGTTCATTCCTTTCGAGTACAAAATATCATTCTAAAAGTATCACAGTTTACTTATCCATTTACCTTCCAATGGACTTCTGGTTGCTTTTTGAGTTTTGGCAATTGTGAATAAAACTGCTATAATGGCCTTGTGTGGGTTTTAATGTGAATATAAGTTTTCAATTCCTTTGGATAAATATCAAGAAGCAGGATTTCTGGGTGAATACCAAGACTATGGTTTTTTTTATACGAAATTGCTAAACTGCCTTCCTGATAGCTTACCGTGAATGGTGTCCGATTCGACATTGTTGTTATATAATCCCTAGTACAGAGTTTAAACTGAGTTGTTTGTTGTGTAATCATCAGTTCCAGGCTTAAAGAAAAAAATAAATGTTTTATATGACTAAGGGTGAGGAATGTAGAGAAAAAAAAGTTTGTCCTTTCCTCCTCCTTGAGAACCCCTATCTCCTCCTTGGGGACCCTGGACTGCTTATCAACCTGCCTAGGAACTGACTCTCTCATTCCTAAATGGCTTTTCCATTTTTCATCCTGATCAGCAATGTATGGGAGTTCCCATTGCTTCACATCCTCATCAGCATACGGTGCTGTCAGGATTCCCGGTGTGGTCATCTGAAGCGGTAGCTCACTGTCCTCTTAATTTGCCATCCTCTGGTGACACATGATGGGGTGCATGTTTACATGTTTATTGCCATTTGTATGCTTTTCTTTTTGCTGAAGTGTCTGTTAAAATTTGGCCCTTTAAAAAATGAACTGTTTCCTTATCTTTGAATTTTAACAGACCTTTGTATGGTTTTGCCTGCAATGCAGGAGACCTCAGTTCAATTCTGGGGTGGAAAGATCCGCTGGAGAAGGGACAGGCCACCCACTCTAGTATTCTGACCTGGAGAATTCCACGGACAATTCTCCAGCATTGCAGGCAGATTCTTTATCAGCTGAGCCACAAGGGAAGCCCTCCATGAACTTCAGTTCAGTTCAGTTCAGTCGCTCAGTCGTGTCCCACTCTTTGCGACCCCATGAATCGCAGCACGCCAAGCCTCCCTGTCCATCACCAACTCCCGGAGTTCACTCAGACTCACGTCCATTGAGTCCGTGATGCCATCCAGCCATCTCATCCTCGGTCGTCCCCTTCTCCTCCTGCCCCCAATCCCTCCCAGCATTAGGGTCTTTTCCAAGCCAGGCCTCCCTGTGCATCACCAACTCCCGGAGTTCACTCAGACTCACGTCCATCGAGTCCGTGATGCCATCCAGCCGTCTCATCCTCAGTTGTCCCCTTCTCCTGCCCCCAATCCCTCCCAGCATCAGGGTCTTTTCCAATGAATCGACTCTTCGCATGAGGTGGCCAAAGTACTGGAGCTTCAGTTTTAGCATCATTCCTTCCAAAGAAATCCCAGGGCTGATCTCCTTCAGAATGGACTGGTTGGATCTCCTTGCAGTCCAAGGGACTCTCAAGTCTTCTCCAACACCACAGTTCAAAAGCATCAATTCTTGTGTGCTCAGCCTTCTTCACAGTCCAACTCTCACATCCATACATGACCACAGGAATGACCTAAATCAAATCCCTTATGATTATGCAGTTGAAGTGGGAAATAGATTTAAGGGCCTAGATCTGATAGACAGAGTGCCTGATGAACTATGGATGGAGGTTCATGACGTTGTACAAGAGGCAGGGATCAAGACCACCCTCAAGAAAAAGAAATGCAAAAAAGCAATATGGCTGTCTGAGGAGGCCTTACAAATAGCTATGAAAAGAAGAGAAGCAAAAGGCAAAGGAGAAAGGGAAAGATATACCCATTTGAATGCAGTGTTCCAGAGAATAGCAAGGAAAGATAAGAAAGCCTTCCTCAGTGACCAGTGCAGAGAAATAGAGGAAAACAATAGAATGGGAAAGACTAGAGATCCCTTCAAGAAAATTAGAGATACCAAGGGAACATTTCATGCAAAGATGGGCACAATAAAGGGCAGAAATGGTAGGGACCTAACAAACAGAAGCAGAAGATATTAAGAAGTGGCAAGAATACACAGAACTATACAAAAAAGATCTTCATGACCCAGATAATCACGGTGTGATCACTCACCTAGAGCCATATATCCTGGAATGTGAAGTCAAGTGGGCCTTAGGAAGCATCACTATGAACAAAGCTAGTAGAGGTGATGCAATTCCAGTTGAGCTATTTCATCCATTTCAAATCCTGAAAGATAATGCTGTGAAAGTGCTGCACTCAATATGCCAGCAAACTTGGAAAACTCAGCAGTGACCACAGGATTGGAAAAGGTCAGTTTTCATTCCAACCCCAAAGAAAGGCAATGCCAAAAAATGTTCAAACTACTGCACAATTGCACTCATCTCACATGCTGGCAAAGTAATGCTCAAAATTCTCTAAGCCAGACTTCAACAATATGTGAACCATGAACTTCTAGATGTTCAAGCTGGATTTAGAAAAGGCAGAGGAACCAGAGATCAAATTGCCAACATCCACTGGATCATGGAAAAAGCAAGAGAGTTCCAGAAAACATCTATTCCTGCTTTATTGACTATGCCAAAGCCTTTGACTGTGTGGATCACATAAACTGTGGAAAATTCTGAAAGAGATGGAAATACCAGACCACCTGACCTACCTCTTGAGAAATCTGTATGCAGGTCAGGAAACAACAGTTAGAACTGAACATGGAACAACAGACTGGTTCCAAATCGGGGATGGGGTACATCAAGGCTGTATATTGTCACCCTGCTTATTTAACTTATATGCAAAGTACATCATGAGAAATGCTGGGCTGGATGAAGCACAAGCTGGAATTAAGATTGCTGGGAGAAATATGAATAACCTCAGATATGCAGATGACAGCACCCTTGTGGCAGAAAGTGAAGAGGAACTAAAGATCCTCTTGAAAGTGAGAGTGAAAAAGTTGGCTTAAAACTCAACATTCAGAAAACAGATCATGGCATCTGGTCCCATCACTTCATGGCAAATAGATAAATAGATGGGGAAGCAATGGAAGCAGTGTCAGACTTTATTTTTTGGGGCTCCAAAATCACTGCAGATGGTGACTGCAGCCATGAAATTAAAAGATGCTTGCTCCTTGCAAAAAAAGTTATGACCAACATAGCATATTAAAAATGCTGAAACATTGCTTTGTCAACAAGGGTCTGTCTAGTCAAAGCTATGATTTTTTCAGTGATCATGTATGGATGTGACAGTTGGTCCATAAAGAAGGCTGAGCACCAAAGAACTGATACTTTTGAACTGTGGTGTTGGAGAGGACTCTTGAGAGTCCCTTGGACTGCAAGGGGATCCAACCAGTCCATCCTAAAGGAAATCAATCCTGAATACTCATTGAAAGGACTGATGCAGAAGTTGAAACTCCAATCCTTTGGCCACCTGATGGGAAGGGTTGACTCATTTGAAAAGACCCTGATGCTGGGAAAGATTGAGGGCAGGAGAAGAAGGGGATGACAGAGGATGAGATGGCTGGATGGCATCACCAACTCAATGGACATGAGTTTGGGTAAACTCTGGGAGGCCTGGCGTGCCGCAGTCCATGGGGTTGCAAAGAGTCGGACACGACTGAGTGACTGAGCTGAACTGAACGGAGAAAAAGATCTCAGCAGATGCAGACGTTTATGTTACTCTCCAATCCACTGCAGACAGAATTATGCGTCCACCAATTTCTCATCATTCCCTGTGGTTCCCACAGTACCACTCTGAGTAAGTAAGAGCAATACTGCGGTCAAAGGAAGCTTGCTGTTTGCACACTGATCAGGCCAAGGTGGAAAGCAGGTTGTGATTGAATGGGGCTGCGTGTCAAGCCCCTTCTCTCTCTCGCCCTGAGTACATGGTCTCTGTCCTAACCAGTGACTGTCCCAGAAAGCCAGCCCTTCGGTTAATGAATACCCACGGCCTCATCGTCTCCAGAAACAGGAGGCTGGGAGAGCACTGCCCAAGCCAGTTGGCCGGAGATGCCTTTCCTGTCCATAGACTGCTTTGTACTTGGATCAATGAAAAATGAACAATTAAATTACAATTATATTACCTCACCTAAGGAGGAGGCCGTGGCTTGCCCATGATCGTACAAGCAGAATACTGGAGCTAAGACTTGGGGGAGGCTTTCTGACCATGCCCAAGACTGCTTCAGCTTTCCTACCCAGGGTCGTCCTCCCGTGAGTCAGGACAGCAGCAAGCGTAGGTCAGATATAGGTCGTGTTTGCCTCTGAAGCTGCTTTGTGCCCGGGCCCTCAGCCGCCTGCAGGCCACGTAGGGGAATAATGACAGATGAGCAGATCGAGATTTTGCTTATGAATTCCTACGTTTATTCTTCCTTTCTGGGCCCATTCTGAGTTGGGAAAGGCTTGGGGTGAGGAGGTAGCGTGAAGTGGCAGCGAAGGAGCCAGAGTGAGACAGGACAGAAAGCAGCTCGGTGGCTCCAGAGCCTGAGGCATTTCTCAGGAGGTGTTCGGTGCCCTTGCAGCACAGACGCTAAGCCTCTGAAGAGTGTCAGAGACATCTTAATAACATTTGAGAAGGTGGCGAGAAACGAAAGGACATAGAGCACGTGTATGCCGTATACCCATTATCGGGCTGCAAGGGACTTGATAGCTACACATTTCACCACCGGACGAAAGAATGCTCGTGTGTGTGTGTGTGCATGTAACAGTGATCCCTGTTCCTCAGATAGGGCCGTGTCCTACGACAGTTGTTTTGGCTTCGACCTCCCCTACCTGAGTCATTCTCACAGGCCCTCGTGGGTCTCCTACCGTCGAGAGTCAGAAATAGGCTTTGCCCGACTTGATCTTGAGTCTGAGCCGCGGGCTGGAAGGAGGGGCGTGGAATCCAGGCTCCGGGGGACAGGGCGGGAAGGCCCTTCCGCCCTCCGTGTGGGGTGCCGGCGCCGCGCCGGTCCCCAGCCCACCCGGCCTGCGGCCGCCCCCCAGCCCTCTGTCCGCTGCGGGATGGTCCACAGCGCAGCGCTGAGCAAGCCCCCTTCCCTGCCGGCGTCCAGACCCCGCTGTGGGGATGCTCTGCCTAAAAGCGGAGCTGCTCTGGTTCAGGAAGACACTGCAATTCGTGTCCTAAAGGAGCTCATTTCTCCTCCCCTGGTTGGACTCCCTCTGCAGAGAATTCTACCTCTCACCTTGGGCCCGTTCTCCCCTGTGGTTCCTGCCTGGGAACTCTGAGGAAGGCCTCGTGGGAAACTGTTTCTTCAGCTCCGGGCAGGAGGTGAGGTGTACTTCATTTCTTCTGGACTGGAGCCTTGCCTGCCTTTGCATTTCCAAGAGCTTACTTTTTACAACAGGCCCTTTAGGAAAATGAAAGTACAGGGTGGAATTTCTGAGCTTTTTAAGGATAACCCTGATTAATCATCCCTGGGAGATGGTGATTGCTTCGTGGTCCTGAAGGAGGGAAACCTGCTAGGTTTAAAAAATAAAAAAAAATCACATTTGAAGGGAATGCTTTGTCTTGTAAATTGAGTGATGGCCTTCTCCAGTGATCTGTTAAAAGGAAGAGATGATGTCCTCAAAAGGGAGGGTAAGCTTCCCTGCACCCGAGAAGAGCATCTTTCTCTTTTCAAACTTAAGTTTGTATATACAGACTTAAGGTTGTTTTGTGCAGAGTTTTTTGAGCCTGGGAACTGGGAGCTGAGGCAACACCTACACACTCCAAATTAGAAAGGAAGAAAAACACCCTCAATCCTGGTGGCTGCAGAAGTAAGAGGCACGGCCGTTTCTCCCCATCTCTCCCTCCTTCCCGCCTTTACTCCTCTCCATCAGCCTGCGGACTCAGTTTAAACCCAAACCCACACATTTATCAGCTGTGAGACCTCCAGCAGCTTGCCGGATCTCCACGCCTCATCTGTACCCTGGGGCTGAGTCATCTCTTTCCACCCTGACCGTGGGCCCCAGGGCTGAGTCCTCTCTTTCCACTCTGACCGTGGGCCCGTGGAGACGCGCGGCTGGACAGACGGACCCTCTGGGCTGGGTCAGCGTGTGCCCTGGACCTGGTGTCTGCCCTTGGCTGCGTCCTCAGCTGCTTTTACCACCCTGATCGTGGGCCCGCGGAGATCCCAGCCATCACATCTGTGGGTCATTATGCGGCCCTACGCCCGGCTCTGGTTCCAGGATGGCTTGGCTGTGAATCTCTCCCGCTGACCGACAGGATGTTTCTTTTGAAAAAGTAGACAAGATTGGGCCCCAGAATCATGCTAATATGGGGCACCTCTGACTCACACCAGAAACGGAGCCAGTTCAGTCTTGGCCGGAGCTGCAGGTGTGGGCCGGTGTCCCTGGAGCCGCTCAGCCTGTGGCCCTCAACCGGCACCCGCGGGTGTCCTTTCCCTGAATCATGCCCGCCACTGGCAGCCAGGGTGGCCAGCCAGCTCTAGCGGGTCCTTGCCGGGTTGGCTTGCCTTCTTCTCTGAGGACCCTGAGACCCCTGCCCCACCGCACCCGCAGACCCTGTGCATACACGTCCTCTCCTGCCTCCAGTCACAGTGGTACGGTCTCTCACAGGCTGGTCTTAACCCGTGCTGGTCGGGAGGTCAGTTTCTTGTACCAAAGGAACTGCTTCCTCCGTCCAGCAACATCCCTTCTCCCTGATGACGGTGTGTGGAAGGCAGGGGTGTGGTCCCTATGGAAAGAGATCAGTTCTAGGAATGAAGTATTGCACCCTCAGGAGTTCTAGAGAGGATGCCGTTGGAAGATGTGCTGTTCTGTTTATGCCATAAAATTCAGAACAGGACATCTCACATATCTAGAGGATGAATTTTTGTTCACACATTCCTGCCTACTCTGGGTAGGACCTGCAGGTGTGACCGTCATCCGTGAAGCACAATAGCAGCCTTTAATGGAGCCATGGGAAGCTGGCATCCAGTCCACGTCAGGAGTGATGATGTAACCAGCGTTAAGCAATGGAAGCAGGAGCCTGCAGAGAAAAGAAGCCCTATGTTGTGTCGACGCAAGCAGGTTCTGAGAGCTGTGGCACTGTGAGTTATGCCACTGCCAGCATTTCCTCATGGTGGGAAATATGAAGTTAGCCAGGAACATTGCATATGATAGTAAAGAACATGAGTAAGTGGTTTCTGGATCTGCACAGGAAGACGGTTCCAGCATGGCATGACAAACCTTCACATGTGCTGATGGATCATAAATACGTAAGCACACCTTTTCTCATTATTGGTGCTGAATCTTGACTGATGAATCACAATACCTCACATGGGCCCTTGAGTTTTATAGTGTATTTTTTAATCATTTATATAGACAAGGGCCCAACAAAGGTATTTTCAGAGCTCTTCACACCTTAGGAAATGCCTTGGAGAAAAGCATTTGCTCAAAGAATAAAGCCATTCTCCCATCTTACCTTTATTAGTAACGAAGGTGCTGTTTTGACTGCTATCTGCCACCCTTCTGTCTTACTCCTCGGTTTCTTTAGAGTTTGGGCTTCCCTGGTGGCTCAGAGGTTAAAGCATCTGCCTCCAATGCAGGAGACCCGGGTTCGATCCCTGGGTCGGGAAGATCCCCTGGAGAAGGAAATGGCAATCCACTCCAGTATTCTTGCCTGGAGAATCCCATGGACAGAGAAGCCTAGTACATTACAGTCCACGGGGTCGCAAAGAGTTGGACACGACTGAGTGACTTCACCTTCACCTTCTTTAGAGTTTGATCAGGGAAGACGGGTGCTGTTTTTCAGACATTTTCAGAGTCCCCAATAGTAAGCATTCTAAGTTAGTTTTTGGCTTCCCGGATGGCTCAGCAGTAAAGAACCTGCCTGCCAGTGCAGGAGACGCAGGTTCAATCCCTGGGTTGGGAAGACCCCCTGGAGGAGGGCACAGCAGCCCGCTCCAGTGTTCCTGCCTGGGAAATCCCACAGACAGAGGAGCCTGGCAGGCTACAGTCCCTTGGGTCGCAAAGACTTGAACACACGGAATGACTGAAAACAACAAAGGTTAAATATTATCATTTCATAAGCTTTCAGGTTACATTTTTTTCACTGTTGAGGTATAATTGACATATAACATCATGTTAGTTTCAGGTATGCAAGATAAGTACTCACTATGGGTATACGTCACAAGCTGATCACCACTGTAAGTCTAGTTAGCATCCATCATCATACCTAGTTACAACATGTATTCCTCATGATGAGAACTGTTGAGGTTTGCAGATATTTTCTCCCATTCATCACACTGTCCTTTCATTTTGTTGGTGATTTCCTTTGTTGTGCCAGGGATCTGGGATTTGGTGTAATCCCATTCGTCTATTTCTACTTTTGGAGTCAGATCCAAAACACCATGGCTAAAACTGAGTCGAACTTACTGCTGATGTGCCTTCTAAGAGTTTTATGGTTTCAGTTCTTACCCTCAAGTCTTTAAATCCATTCTGAGTTAATCTTTGTGTATAGTGAAGGTGGCATGAGTGGTAAAGAACCCGCTGCCAATGCAGGTGAACTGAGAGACGTGGATTCGATTCCTGGGTCGGGATGATCCCCTGGAGAAGGCAATGGCAGCGCACTCCAGTAGTCTTGCCTTGGAGAATCCCATGGACAGAGGAGCCTGGTGGGCTGCAGCCCATGGGCTCACAGAGTCAGACGCGGCTGAAGTGCCTTAGCACGCACACACACGTCGTGTCCGCTGATGGTCCAGTCTCATCCTTTTCGTGTGGCTCTCCTGTGTTCCCACCACCATTCACTGAAGAGACTCTCCTCTCCCAGTGTACCTGTTTGACTCTTATTGTGAATTTATTGACCATATATGTGTGGTTTTGGTTCTGGGCTCTATTCTGTTCCATTGACCTATTTATGTGCTTGTATGCCTATCAGATACAGTTTTTATTTTGTTTTATTTATTTACTTATTTATGGCTGTGCTGGGCCTTTGTTGCTGCCTGCAGGTTTTTCTCTCGTTGAGGCAAGCGGGGGCTGCGCTCTAGCTGCCGTGTGTGAGCTCCTCGCTGCGGGGGCTTCTCTGGTTGTGGAGTGTGGGCTCTAGGGCTCCTGGTCTTCAGGAGCTGCAGCACGCGGGCTGAGTACTCGTGGCCCCGGGCTCTAGGCTCAGGAGTTGGGCTGCACACATTTAGTTGCTCCATCACATGTGGGATCTTCCCAAACCCTGGACTGAACCAGCATCTCCTGCACGGGCAGGCAGAGTCTTTACCACTGAGCCTCCAGGGACGCCCCAAATACTATTTTGATTACTACAGCTTTGTAATATGGTTTGAAATTAGGGAGCATATGCTGCCTCCTTCACTCTCCTTAAGATTTATTTTAAGCTATTAAGGGTCTTTTGTGGTTCCATACAAATTTTAGTATTGTTTGTTCTACTTCTCTGAAAAATGTCATTGGAATATTCATAGAGATTGCGTTGGATCTCTATATTTCTTTGAGTAGTATGGACATTTAACATTGTTAATTCTTATGAGCATAGATTTTTTTATTTATTTCTGTCTTCTTCAATTTTTTTCATCAGTGTATTATACTTTTGAGTGTACAGACCTCTCACCTCCATGGTTAAATTTATTTCTAGGTATTTTATTCTTTTTGATGCAATTCTAGATGGGATTATTTCCTCCATTTTCTTTCTGAGAGGTTATTATTAGATTATAGAATCACAGGGGATTTTTGAATATTGATTTTATATCCTTCAACTGTACTATGTTCATTGATTAGTTCAAGCAGTTTTCTTAGTCTAATAGGGTTTTCTATAAATATTATCATGTAATCTACCAATAATGACAGTTTAATTTTTCCTTTCTGATTTGGATGCCTTTATTTAAATAAATGCTCTGGCTAGGACTTTCAGTACTATGGTGAATAACAGTGGCCTTGTCTTATTTCAGATCATAGAGGAAAAGCTTGCAGGTTTTCAATCCAGACTATGATGTCAGCTATGGACTTGTTACTTATGGCCTTTATTATGTTGAGATACATTCTTGTACACCCACTTTGTTAAAGACTGTTTATCATAAGTCAATATTGAACTTTGTCACACTCTTTTTCTGCATCTACTGAGACGGTAATATGGGTTTTTATGCTTCATTCTGTTAATACAGTTTATCATGTTGATTGATTTATCAATGTTGCGTCATCCTTCTATCCCTGGAATAAATATCATTTGATCATGGTGTATGACTCTTTTAATGAATTGTTGAATTTAGCTTGTTAACATTTTGCTGAGAATATTTTAATCTATGTTCATTAGTGATTTTGGCAATAATTTTCTCTTTTGAGTTCTTTTCTGGTTTTGGTATCAGGCTAATGCTGGTGTTATTAAATGAGTTTGAAGCTGTTTTCTTTTTTGCTTTTATTGTTTATTTCTTGAAAGAATTTCAGAGGATTGGTATTCATTCTATGAATGTGTGGTAGAAGTCTCCAGTGAAGCCATCAGGCTCTGGACTTTGGTTTATTGGATGGTTTTCAATTATCAATTCAATTTTGTTGCTAGTAATTATTTTGTTCATCACCAAAAGATGAACTCCCCAGGTTGGTAGGTGCTGAATATGCTACTAAAGAAGAATGGAGAAACAGCAACAGAAAGAATGAAGAGGCTGAGCCAAAACGAAAACAATGCCCAGTTGTGGACGTGACCGGTGATGGAAGTAAAGTCTGATGCTGTAAACAACAATACTGAATAAGAACCTGGAATGTTAGGTCCATGAATCAAGGCAGATTGGAAGTGGTCAAACAGGAGATGGCAAGAATGACCATGGATGTTTTGGGAGTCAGTGAAGTAAGATTGACTGGAACGGGTGAATTTAACTCAATGACCATTATATCCACTACTGTGGGCAGGAATCCCTCAGAAGAAATGGAGGAGCCATCATGGTCAACAAAAGAGTCCGAAATGCAGTACCTAGATGCAATCTCAGAAGTGACAGAATGATCTCTGTTCGTTTCCAAGGCAAACCATTCAATATCACAGTAATCCAAGTCTATGCCCCAACCAGTAATGCTGAAGAAGCTGAAGTTGAATGGTTCTGTGAAGACCTACAAGACCTTCTAGAACTAACACCCCAAAAAAGATGTCCTTTTCATTATAGGGGACTGGAATGCAAAAGTAGGAAGTCAAGAAATACCGGGTAGAGTTCAGTCACTCAGTCATGTCTAACTCTTTGTGACCCCATGAACCACAGCACCCCAGGCATCCCTGTCCATCACCAACTCCAAGAGTTCACCCAAACAAATGTCCATTGAGTCAGTAATTCCATCCAACCATCTCATCCTCTGTCATCCCCTTCTCCTCCTGCCCCCAATCCCTCCCAGCATCAGGGTCTTTTCCAATGAGTCAGCTATCTGCATCAGGTAGCCAAAGTAATAGAGCTTCAGCTTCAGCATCAGTCCTTCCAATGAATATTCAGGACTGATTTCCTTTAGGATGGACTGGTTGGATGTCCTTGCAGTCCAAGGGACTCTCAACAGTCTTCTCCAAGACCACAGTTCAAAAGCATCAATTCTTTGGCACTCAGCCTTCTTCACAGTCCAACTCTCACATCCATACGTGACCACTGGGAAAACCATAACCAGTCCATTCTGAAGGAGATCAACCCTGGGATTTCTTTGGAAGGAATGATACTAAAGCTGAAACTCCAGTACTTTGGCCACCTCATGAGAAGAGTTGACTCATTGGAAAAGACTCTGATGCTGGGAGGGATTGGGGGCAGTAGGAGAAGGGGACGACCAAGGATGAGATGGCTGGATGGCATCACGGACTCGATGGACGTGAGTCTAAGTGAACTCCAGGAGTTGGTGATAGACAGGGAGGCCTGGTGTGCTGCGATTCATGGGTTGCAAAGAGTCGGACACGACTGAGTGACTGAACTCAACTGAACTGACTAGACAAACCTTTGTTGAAAGGTAATGTCTTTGCTTTTCAATATGCTGTCTAGGTTGGTCATAACTTTCCATCCAAGGAGTAAGTGTCCTTTAATTTCATGGCTGCAATCACCATCTGCAGTGATTTTGGAGTCCAGAAAAATAAAGTCAACCACTGTTTCCACTGTTTCCCCATCTATTTCCCATGAAGTGATGGGACCAGATGCCATGATCTAACAAATACCTGGAATAACAGGCAAATTTGGCCTTGGAGTACAGAATGAAGCAGGGCAAAGGCTAATGGAGTTTTGCCAAGAGAATGCACTGGTCATTAGCAAACACTCTCTTCCAACAGCACAAGAGAATTCTACACATGGACATCACCAGATGGTCGATACTGAAATCAGACTGATTATATGCTTTGTAGTCAAAGATGGAGAAGCTCTACACAGTCAGCAAAAACAAGGCCAGGAGCAAACTGTGGCTCAGATCATGAACTCTTTATTACCAAATTCAGACTTAAATTGAAAAAAGTAGGGAAAACCATGAGATCATTAAATCAAATCCCTTGTGATTATACAGTGGAAGTAACAAACAGATTCAAGGGATTAGATATGGTACAGTGCCTGAAGAACTATGGTTGGAGGTGTGTAACGTTGAACTGGAGGCAGTGATCAAAACCATCCCCAAGAATAATAAATGCAAAAAGTCAAAAGGCTTGTTTTAGGAGGCCTTACAAATAGCTGAGAAAAGAAGAGAAGTGAAAGGTAAAGGAGAAAAGGAGAGATATACCCATTTGAATGCAGAGTTCCAAAGAATAGCAAGGAGAGATAAGAAAGCCTTCCTCAGTGATCAGTGCAAAGAAATAGAGGGAAACAGTAGAATGGGAAAGACTAGAGATCTCGTCAAGAAAATTAGAGATACCAAGGGAACATTTCATGCAAACATGGGCTCAATAAAGGACATAAAGGGTATGAACCTAACAGAAACAGAGATATTAAGAAGAGGTGGCAAGAATACACAGAAGAACTATACAAAAAAGGTCCTAATGACCCAGATAACCACAAAGGTGTGATCACTCACCTAGAGCCAGACATACTGGTGTGTGAAGTCAAGTGGGCCTTAGGAAGCATCACTACAGACAAAGCTAGTGGAGGTGATAAAATTCCAGCTAAACTATTTCAAGTCCAAAAAGATGATGCTGTGAAAGTGCTACATTCAACATGCCAGCAAATCTTGAAAACTCAGCAGTGGCCATAGGACTGGAAACGGTCAGTTTTCATTCCAACCCCAAAGAAAGGCAATGCCAAAGAATGCTCAAACTACTTCACAATTGCACTCATCTCACACACTAGCAAAGTAATGCTCAAAATTCTCCCAAGTCAGGCTTCAGCAGTTCATGAAGCAAGAACTTCCAGATGTTCAAGCTGGATTTAGAAAAGGCAGAGGAACCAGAGATAAAATTACCAACATGCACTGGATCATAGAAAAAGCAAGGAAATTCCAGAAAAACATCTACAGCTGCTTAATTGACTTTGCTAAATCCTTTGACTGTGTGCATCACAATAAACTGTGGAAAATTCTTAGAGATGGGAATACCAGACCACCTGACCTGCCTCTTGAGAAATCTGTTTGTAGGTCAAGAAGCAACAGTTAGAACCAGACTTGAAACATCAGACTGGTTCCAAGTCGGGAAAGAAGTACATCAAGGTTATATATTGTCCCCCTGCTTATTTAACTCATATGCAGAGTATATCATGAGAAACTCTTGGCTGGATGAAGCACAAGCTGGAATCAAGATTGCAAGGAGAAATATCAATAACCTCAGGTATGCAGATGACACCACCCTTATGGCAGAAAGTAAAGAGGAACTAAGGATCTTCTTGAAGAAGGTGAAAGAGGAGAGTGAAAAAGCTGTTTTAAAATTCAGCATTCAAAACACTAAGATCATGGTATCTGGTTCCATCACATCATGGCAAATAGATGGGGAAACAATAGAAACAGTGAGAGACTTTTTTGGGGGACTCCAAAATCACTGCAGATGGTCACTGCAGCCATGAAATTAAAAGATATTTGCTCCTTGGAAGAAAAGTTATGACCAACATAGACAGCATATTAAAAAAACAGAGACATTACTTTGCCAACAAAGGTCTGTCTAGACAAAGCTATGGTTTTTCCAGTAGTCATGTATGGATGTGAGAGTTGGACCATAAAGAAAGCTGAGCACCAAAGAATTGATGCTTTTGAACTGTGATGTTGGAGAAGACTGTTGAGAGTCCCTTGGACTTCAAGGACATCCAACCAGTCCATCCTAAAGGAAATCAGTCCTGAATATTCATTGGAAGGACTGATGCTGAAGTTGAAGCTCTGATGCTTTGGCCACCTGATGTGAAGAACTGATGCATTTGAAAAGACCCTGATGCTGGGAAAGATTGAGGGCAGGAGGGGAAGGGGATGACAGAGGATGAGATGGTTGGATGGCATCACAGACTTGATGG
Source organism: Aepyceros melampus (assembly GCA_006408695.1). Classification (NCBI taxonomy): domain Eukaryota; kingdom Metazoa; phylum Chordata; class Mammalia; order Artiodactyla; family Bovidae; genus Aepyceros; species Aepyceros melampus. The sequence goes on from SJXQ01000252.1 coordinate 101,044, forward strand.
ACATTAGTTTGAGTAAGCTCAGGGAGTTGGTGATGGACGGAGGCCTGATTCACTGCAGTCCCTAGGGTCACAAAAGTCGGACACAACTGAGCAACTGAAGTGAATTAGTCTGTTTAGATTTTCCAATTTTTCATAATTCAGTCTTGGAAGATTGCATGTTTCTGGAAAGTTGTCCATTGCTTCTCTGTTGTCAAATCTGTTGGCATATAATTATTTGTAGATATCTCTTTGTGATCCTTTGTATATCTGTGATGTCTGTTGTAACATCTCTTGTTTCATATGTGACTTTATTGAATCCTTTTTTTTTTTTGATGAGTCCAGCTAAAATTTTGTATCTTTCAGAGAACCAGTTCTTAATTTAATTCATCTTTTCTTTTCTCTTTTTAGTCCCTGTTTCATTCCTTTTCACTGTTATTTCCTTCCTTCTGCTATTTTGCTCTTTGTTTTTTCCTGGTTACTTGAGATGTGAAGTTGGTTTGGGATTGTTTTTACTTTTGAGGTGTATGCTTACCAGCATGAGCGCTTTTGGAACTGCTCTTCTGCGCCCCGTAAATTTTGGTGTGCTGTGTTTCTGGTTTTGTTTTTCTGAAGGTGTTTTTTTGATTTCTCTTTTGATTTCTCCATTGACACACTAGTTACTCCGTATCATGTTGATTAATCTCCACATGTTTGTGGAATTTCCAGTTTTGTCTTGTAATTGATTTCTGGTTTCATATCATTTTGATCAGAAAAGATGTTTGTTATGATTTTAGTCTCTTTAAATATATTAGGATTTGTTTTGTGACATCTGCTCTGTCCTAGAGAAAGTCTCATGTGCCCTTGAGAAGACTGTGTATTCTGCTGCTTTTGGATGAAAAGTTCTGTATATATCTTTTATGTGTACTGTGTCATTTAGGGCTGATACCTATTCATTGATGTAAGTGGGGTATTAAAGTCCCTTAGTATTATTGTATTGCTGTCTATTTCTCCCTTAGGTCTATCAATATTTGCTCTATAGATATAAGTTCTCCTATGTTGGAGGCATAAATATTTTCAAATGTCATATCATTTTCAAATATTTTTAAATGTCAATCATTGTTGGCTTAACCCCTTTATAGTATGTAATGCCCACCTTTGTCTGTGATTACAGCCTTTGTTTTCAGGTCTATTTTGTTAAATATAAGTATGCTGCCTCAGCTTTCTGTTGCTTTCCATTTTCCTGGAAAATCTTTTCTGTCTCTTCACTTTTAGTCTGTGTCTGTCCTGACGTTTGACATGAGTCTCTTACAAGCAGCATATAGATGGGTTTTATCTTTTAAATCCGTGCAGCCAGCCTATGTGTTTTGATTGAAGAATGGAGTGCATTTTAGAATGTCATTGTTGATAGATACAAACTTAGCCAGGTTTGAAACTGTCTTCTGGTTGTTCTGCAGCTCCTCTCTGGCCCTTTCTGCTCCTCCTGCTCTCTCCCTCTTTGGTTTGATGCCTCTCTTTAGTGCTATGCTTTGCTTCCTTTCTCATGTTTCATGCATTTACTAAATTTTTTTGCTTTGTGGTTACCGTGAGGCTTACATTTATAACAAATATTTTCAGTTGGTAACAACTTAAGCTTGAACATGTTCTAAAGCCCTACATTGTTCTCCTCCCCTACCACATTTTGTGGTTTTGATGTCAAATTTTTATCATTTTCAGTTCAGTTCAGTCACTCAGTCGTGTCCGACTCTTTGCGACCCCATGACTCGCAGCACGCCAGGCCTCCCTGTCCATCACCAACTCCCAGAGTTCACTCAGACTCACGTCCATTGAGTCCGTGATGCCATCCAGCCATCTCATCCTCAGTCGTCCCCTTCTCCTCCTGCCCCCAATCCCTCCCAACATCAGGGTCTTTTCCAATGAGTCAACTCTTCGCATGAGGTGGCCTAAGTACTGGAGCTTCAGTTTTAGCATCATTCCTTCCAAAGAAATCCCAGGGTTGATCTCCCTCAGAATGGACTGGTTGGATCTCCTTGCAGTCCAAGGGACTCTCAAGAGTCTTCTCCAACACCACAGTTCAAAAGCATCAATTCTTCGGCACTCAGCCTTCTTCACAGTCCAACTCTCACATCCATACATGACCACAGGAAAAACCATAGCCTTGACTAGACGGACCTTAGTCGGCAAAGTAATGTCTCTGCTTTTGAATATACTATCTAGGTTGGTCATAACTTTTCTTCCAAGGAGTAAGCGCCTTTTAATTTCATGGCTGCAGTCACCATCTGCAGTGATTTTGGAGCCCA
>SJXQ01000253.1:0-177427 GCA_006408695.1 Aepyceros melampus
ACTTTATTTTTTGGGGCTCCAAAATCACTGCACATGGTGACTGCAGCCATGAAAGTAAAAGACGCTTACTCCTTGGAAAAAAGGTAATGACCAACCTAGATAGCATATTCAAAAGCAGAGATATTACTTTGCCGACTAAGGTCCATCTAGTCAAGGCTCTGATTTTTCCAGTAGTCACTTATGGATGTGAGAGTTGGACTATAAAGAAAGCTGAGCGCCAAAGAATTGATGCTTTTGAACTGTGGTGTTGAAGACTCTTGAGAGTCCCTTGGAGTGCAAGGAGATCCAACCAGTCCATTCTGAAGGAGATCAGCCCTGGGATTTCTTTGGAAGGAATGATGCTGAAGCTGAAGCTCCAGTACTTTGGCCACCTCATGCAAAGAGTTGACTCATTGGAAAAGACGCTGATGCTGGGAGGGATTGGGGGCAGGAGGAGAAGGGGATGACAGAGGATGAGATGGCTGGATGGCATCACTGACTCCATGGGCGTGGGTCTGGGTGAACTCCGGGAGTTGGTGATGGACAGGGAGGCCTGGCGTGCTGCTATTCATGGAGTTGCAAAGAGTCGGACACGACTGAGCAACTGAACTGAGAAGGAACAATGGTTTGGAAGCAGCAAAGTGGAACTACTGTTCCAACTCCAGGCCCAGGGGTACAAGGGCAGGAGGAGAAACTGCTACCCCTGGAAACTGCTGCTGAAGAGACTAGTGTCCTAGAGAGTATCAGATTTTTTGGTAAAAGAGATAAAATGGAAGGAACCTCTGAGCAGAGGATAGATGGAATTTTTCTGGTGATGTACAATGAACTAAAAGGAAATAGTGAAAGATTTTCAGAACTGGGAAGAGATAGGAGGTGAGGAATGGATCTTGTAAGATTCCATGAAGTGTGACTTCAAGGCTCTTTGTGGTGATGTTGGGAAGAAGAGAGCAGCATGTATATATATGTATATATACATATTGATATATGACTACCTAAAGGTGGCAAAATAAAGAAAATTTTATATATGTCTCTCTGTCTCTCTGTCTCTCTCTCTCTCTCTTCATACAGAAGACTTGGAAATAACAATTGATCCAACACAGTGAGTCCTTATGATTTGTAGCATTGTATGAATTAAGAAAAAAATACAATTAGTCCAAATGTTGATGTTGAACACTTTACTTATGGGACTGTAACTTTAACGATTTTACTCTGTTGTATCTTATTTTTTCTATTATTAAATTCAGGCTTTTTAACGTAAGAGATCTGTAACATCATATTTGCTTTCCAAACCAGCACCTCCTTTTCACTCTCCCTCTCACTATTTTTCTTTTTAAAACAGATGTGTTTATCCTCTGATACTGCAAACTCACTTCTGAGAGTCTAGCCTATTGCTATATATGCATATACATAAAAGAACATACATACAAAGTCATCCCTTGTGACATTATCTGTAACAGTCAAAAAATGGAAATGACTTGCTCAGCAGTGAGGGACTGCAGCATATTGGTAAAAAAGAACACTGTGTGGTTGAAGAAAGTAAGATCTTCAATATATACTTTAAAATGAAAATAAGCAAGGAATAAAAATGTAAAGTGGGAATAATAATTATATATGTTGGCATTTTAAAAATATTTTCATAAACAAACAAATGCAAAGGAAAGACATTAAAAGTTACACATAGAAGTGAAGAGGAATGGTACGGAGTGGATGCAGAAAGAGGTTGGAGTGACACTTTCAGTGCAAACCTTTTCAGATTATTTTGATTTTCTGACCAATTAGATGCACTGCCTATTCAAAAATAAGAAGATATATTTAAAAATATCACCATTATTTTAATCACTAAACCTGAAGCTTTAGTCATCTTATACTCTTTCCCTTCCTTAGCCCTTCCTTCAGGTTTTTTTTATCTCTTCTTTCTCTAATTTATGATCTAGTTTTCTCTTCATTGCCAAACTTTAAAAGTACAGGCTATAGTAATTGCTACCACATTGTCACTGTGGCTTGAAACCTGATTTCTGCCTCTCTCCCTATTCTCCTGGAGGTCACTAAATCTGGGTTTTGGCTCCTTTTCTCAGCTTCATGTTTTTCAGCTAGCCTATACATAGCAGTGGACATCAGTGAAACCCTCTCTTGCTTTGTCAATGTGGCATTTTCCTCTCTTAGTTGTAACTAGGACCCTTTAGTGATTTTTTTTTTCTTTTTCTGACTCCTCTTTTCCTACCATTTTATGCACATGGATGTTTCCCCAACTTATGTGCTTGGCTATCTTTTCTTTCAACATTTTCTGGCTGTCAAGTTCCTCATTTTTAAAAATCAACAAATTTGTTAGTTTCTTCTAGAATGCTTACTCTGAAGTATAAACTTTTGCTGCTAGCAATGTCTATCCTCATATATTTGATCATCATTTCAATGCCAGTAACTATTAGCTCTTTTTTTCTAACCCTGCTTTGTGTCGCAAGGACCGGCCCTTCCACATGAAAGCCTACCAGATATCTTCATGAAGATCAACAACAACATCTTCATGAAGATATCTGGTAGGCTTTCATGTGGAAGGGTAGATCCTTGTGACACAAAGCAGGGTTAGAAGAAAAGAGCTAATAGTTACTGGCATTGAAATGATGATCAAGTATATGAGGATAGACATTGCTAGCAAGAGAAGTTCATACTGCTTTATTGTTGAGAATTATAATGAATATTATTTAACATTTAGTTTATATGGGGGACTATATTCAGAGATTGATATATATCACCTCATTTATTGATCACAAAAATCCTGTATGGTGGATATAGATAAAGAAAATGAAAGTGTTAGTTAACTCAGTTGTTAAAACTCTTTTGTGACCTCATGAACTGTAGTCTGTCAGACTCCTCTGTCCATGGGATTCTCCAGGCGAGAATAATGGAGTGGGTAGCATTTCCTTCTCCAGGGAATTTTCCCAATCCAGGGATTGAACCTGGGTCTCCAGTATTGTAGACAGATTCTTTACTGTCTGAGCCACGAGGAAAGCCCAGATAAAGAAAAGGGGATATGAAAAGACTAAATGTCTTGCCCCAAATCACACACTAGAAAGCTGGAAGCCCCGGTCAATCTGAGTTTGTCTTCAAGTCAGCCCTTTTACTCATTATCACTCTTTCCTCTTAGTTCTACAGTTCATGTTTATCTCCAAATCTGCTCTGCCTATTGCATTTCCTATTTCCAAAGGTATCAACACTCTAGACACATAGGGTTTTGCATATCTAAGACTTAATTCATTCTGCCATCCAGTCAAATGTAGGATCCTTTTAATTCTATCTGTAGGAATGCTCACTTTTGTCTTTCTGTCGCTACTACCACTATATTTTTCTGGCACCTGAGTAATTTAAATTGTCCACAATCACAGGTCCCTATCTTTCTCCTTCACTTCCAATACTACTTATACATGACACAGTCTTATTTTAGAAAATCAAATCAGCAAATGACTTAGTTATTATTTAGTCCAATTTATTTAGGTTTCAGAGTGGGCAACTGAACTTTGGGATAACTTGCTCACTGAGAAACATGCTCAGGGAAGCTGGACATTTAGCAAGAGAGACAACTAGAAGAGTCAGTACACTTTATACCCAGTTCACCAACTCTGAATATGGCTTTCTTCTATTCAAAATCCTTAATTCCCTACCACCTGTCAAATAAAATGCAAACCTTTTACCCTAGCCTAAAAGCCTTCCAAGATTACCAACCTATTGTTTTAAGTTATTTTCGCCCACTTATCCCACTGTTTTTATGTTCTAACCAGTTGGATTGCAGTCAGTTTTTTGTTGTTTGTTTGGTTTTTTTTAGCAATCAGTTTTAAAAGGATTTTGTAGAAAAAGACAAACAGGTTGAGAGTGAAAACTGGTTTTCACTTAGACTCTTCACAACTGGATTTTGCTAATTCATGAGCCTCAGTTTCATTTATAAAATGAGGGGAATTGCATTTGCTAATTTTTAAAGTCTCTCCCAGTTCAGAAATTTTGAGCCTTTATGTATAAACACACAGCAGGAGAAAAAATTCTGAGAAAGAAAAACATTCTCGTTGTATCTGAGATCTAGGTAGAGGGTGGTTACCTTGTCAATATTCAAAGGAAGGACGTATCTCCGAACTTCAGGCTGAGGAGCCTTCCTGGCATTTTTTTTCACCTCTTCCCAGTTCTCACGTAAATTGGCTAAATATAAATAATTGTAAACAAATTCAAATCTGCAAAAATAAGAAGTCAGACATGAGGAAGACAATTACAAATAATTTTAGAGACATGATGCATGTCTTTTAAAAGCACAAATGCCTGTCTCTTCTTTAGTCTCCAATCTAGAAACTCCTAACGACTCAGGTATACGGGAGCCACTTCTCCTGCCCACTCTGAGTAGAGAAAAGAGTCCTGCTTCATGGATATGTTTAAAAACAGCAGCCTTTGAAACTTTCTGCTGTTTCTCTATCACCATTCTGTCTGTGTCTTCAGGAGCTACTGTCTTTTTTAGTGACTTGCTGTTCTGAAGAAAGCATGTCTGTCTTTAAAAAAAAAAAAAATCAAACCCAGAGTAGATGCAGTTTAAGGCTCCTCAAAGGATCTTGTTAAATTTGAGGGAAATTAAGTTTAAGTTCATTCATCAAGTCATAGAATCTTTTATTTTCAGGTCTGTTTCATGGACCTGAGAAGTTTTCAATCATTAACCATGGTTTTGAGGTTCAGTTTGTGTTTCTGATGGCACCCCACTCCAGTATTCTTGCCTGGAAAATCCCATGGATGGAGGAGCCTGATAGGCTGCAGTCCATGGGATCGTGAAGAGTCAGACACGACTGAGTGACTTCACTTTCACTTTTCAGTTTCATGCATTGGAGAAGGAAATGGCAACCCCTCCAGTGTTCTTGCCTGGAGAATCCCAGGGGATGGCGGAGCCTGGTGGGCTGCCGTCTGTGGGGTTGCACAGAGTCGGACACGACTGAAGTGACTTAGCAGCAGTAGCAGCAAACTCCCTACAGCTTTTTCAATCATATTTTATGACTTAAGCATACTTTTAAAAGATATAATTCAGATTAAATATTAAAAGCAGTATCTCTGAAAACAAACAAACAAACCTGATTTCCAGGAGCAACTGGAGATGTAACATTTATTCATTCAATGTACTCTCTTACCCTTTCCAGCAACAGAGATCCACAATCAGAAACTCATGGTCTTCATAGGTGTTGATGTGATGAAAGAGGTTAAAAGGAGAGGTCCTGTATTTATTGTTGATATACTTTTTTCTTTTTTTGTCAGCAATATGAAGCCAAACCTAAAAATGAGAATATTTTGATGCATTTAAAAAGAAAAAAAGTATGCATCATGAAACACATATTCTTTGGAATCATAAACCTGACAAATAAATGTAGGACTTACCCCCATGGTTTCATTGGACTCAAAACAATCCATGTAGTTGGCTCCCCAAAGACTCCATGAAGAAAGAAACTTGAACAGATTAATTTTGACTGGGGTCTCCACAAAAACAATATAGTTGGGAGTCAAACCAAAACTGTTCAGAAACAGAAATAAACTTGTGAGTAGGAACGGTTGATGCTCAAACCACAGAGAAATATGTACACATGAGGTATGCTCAGTTATATGAATCAACAGTGCCTACATGAAATTAATTACATTTAAATTTAGGTTTCTGCAAGAAAATGTCATGATCAGGACTGGTATCAAAGGTAGGCAAAGCAGATCTTTAAACTTGAGTTTTCCTGAAGATTCATAGCAGGCCTTCGAGTTACCTATGGACGTAAGATGGCTTGAATCGGTCACTGCAGGGGAATTGTACAACGATCTCTGACTTGCTTATTGGATCTTCCTTGTCTGAAATAAAGTGGTTTTAAAAGGCTGTGGAACAGCCTCTTTTTTTTTTTTTTAAATACAAAGCATTTAGAACAGCTTATGCAAGCAAAGAAATACATTTTCAGATCTTGATTTTTTAAAGAGTTTATTTCCATTTTCTCAGTCACTGGCATTTCTGAGGGAAATTTCATGTGGAGCTGCAATCACCCAGGAAAATCCAAATAGCAGCAGATATGGAAAGTGCGCTCAAACAGTGTGTGGGAGATAGAGTATAGTGGAGTCACATCTTGCTAACTGAAGGTGGGTTCTAAGTCAAGGGAGTAAGGCAAAACTTTAGTATGGTCAAAGTGACTTTTACAATCTCTTAAATTAGCTGTAAAGTTATAGAATATGTGGTTTTGTTGTTTGTGGGTGCTAAGTCCCTTCAGTCATGTCCGACTCTGTGCGGCCCTATGGACTGTAGCCCATAAAGCTCCTCTGTCCATGGGATTATCCAGGCAAGAATACTGGAGTGGGTTGCCAGACCCAGGGATCGAACCCCTGTCTCTTATGTCTCCTGCACTGCATATACTACTAGTGCCACCTGGGAGGCCCTTTCTGTGTCAATAGCCCTGTACAATAATTCTTAAGCACATTAAAGTTTATTTACTACTAAGGCAGTGTCTTTAAACCTTAGTGTACACCAGAAATACATAAAGAGCTTCCGAAAATACTGAGCATGGGCCCACCCTCAGAGTCACTCATAAGGTCTGCCTCAGGTGGGGCTTGAGATTTGTATTTCTGACAGGTTTGCAGGTGATGCTGCTAGTCTAGGATCTAAACTTCACAAATTATACTAAGCAAAAACTAAATAAAAATCCATATATACTCAAATAATTCTATCAACAAGATCAGTATCAAATTTCTTGCAATGAATGAGGGATGAATGTAGAATTCTAAAGAGTACTCTCTTCTGTTTTAGCATTCTTTCTGCATAGTCTATATATGAGATAAAAGGTTTTGTTTGTAGTTTTGGGAATTAAATACATATAAAATACTAAATATACTTTCATATACATACACACATTTGTTTAAAATTTTAATTTTGTCTGCACATGGATAAGTGCTCAATAACTATTTGCTTGATTTGAATCTAAATTTTATATGATCAAAGTCACATATACACTACATCTTTGAAACACTGTAGAACAGAACATGGCCACATGCTTTTTGTGTTTTCAATTTGTTATTTCCTACTGTTGTGCTATTGGGTATTTGTTCCCTGGTAGGGTGAGGATGAGGATAGTTTTCTGAATATCTGAAAGTAATTTAACCGTCCATATAGTGCAGTCCTCATATTTCTGATCTGACATCTTGTATTTCCAGTAATTTTCTCACAATATAGATACTTGTTTTAAGAAGAGTCAAAGTGGTAAACTGACCTGCTTGTAGTGGTGGGATCTTTACAATATTGTAGGCAATTGAAAAATTTTTCCCAAAGCAATTACCAATGTTGTAAACAGTCCCATCATTTTCAATGTGGGGGTGAGCAGTGGCTCCATTGACTGAGACATAGTTGCAAAGGTCAACCTATGGAAGGAAGAGAGATGTCACCCATGTTAAGAGAAAAACTGTGTTGTATCTTTGCTCCCTCAGTCTGACCTCACCATGACCATTTGTACCTTTACCCTAAGTGCACTTTCTCTTTCCTTCTGTCTCTCTGGGGTCCTACTTTCTTTCAAACCTGTGGAAGTTCCAGCTTTAGTGCAGAGCTCTTCTCTGACCCCCACGTGGACCCTTCATGCCTTTGACATCTTTAAGTTCTCTCTGACTGTGTTCTTCTGTTGATGTAGACCATGCATTGCTCTGGTTGGTTATTTTCCTTTTGTATATATAAGCTGTCCTCAAACAGTGATAAATTTTAATCCTGAAACATCTTTACATTTTCCTTATTGAATTACATTGAACTGCATGTTGATAGTTATTAATTTTCATTTTACAAAAATACAAATTTTGTATGATACAACCTAAATACCAAATCCAGTGTCTTACATGTAAAGGAATTTGGAAATGAAAGAAACCTCAGGATTCTAATATAGAAAGTCTTAACCTAAATAGACTTCAGGGGAACCAGAATTCTTAGAATTAATGGAAACTTCTGAAGATAGGATTCAGTACTTCAGTTGAATTTGGATTCTCATAAAAAATTCAAAACCATAAATCTATCACAAACCTCTTAGTTTACATAAGGAGAATTTGAGGAGTCAGAAAGGTCAAGTAACTTGTCAAAAGATACAAAGCACTAGAATTTCTGCTTGGGATCTACTAGGTAAAGATTTATTGAATAAATACTCCATGGTTATATATTTGTCTAACCAAAGTTCTTTCTATTTGATTAACAGAAAATGTTTTAAAGCTTAGGGAGCTTCTAGTACTCTCATTTAAATACTAGGCAAGACATTCATTCACTCAGTCATTTGTCAAGTACTCATTGGGCTTCTATTATATGCCAGACGCTGTGTCAGTGTCTAGGAAAACAGAGATAGTCCTTGCTTTTTAAAATTTCAGTATTATCCCCGTGCATCAGTCCCAAGCATCCTGCATCGAACCTAGACCAGCGATTCGTTTCATTTATGATATCATACATGTTACACCGCCACTCTCCCAAATCATCCTACCCTCTCCCTCTCCCATAGAGTCCAATCCAGAGAGATGGTGTGGGGCGGGAGGGGGGTGGGTCGGGATTGGGAGTTCATGTACACTCGTGGCTGATTCATGTCAATGTATAGCAAAATGAATACAGTATTGTAAAGCAAAACAAACTAAAAAATAAAAATTAATTAAAAAAATAAAATAAAATTTCAATATTGATTGGCAGTATCCAATACTGTAGCCACATGTAGCAATTTAAATGTAAGTTAATCATAATTAGACAGAACTTCAAAATCAGTTCCTCAGTCACATTAGCCACATCCATGTACTCAACAGCACTTGGACAATGTAGATATTGAAATGTTGTAGAAAGTTCCAATGACAGCACTGTACTAGACAACTGATTGGTTCAAGACTGAGAAAGGAGTACAGCAGGGCTGTCTGCTGTCACCCTATATGCTGAGCATATCATGAGAAATACCGGGCTGATAAGTTACAAGCTGAATTAAGATAGGTGGGAGAAACATCAACAACCTCAGATATGTGGATGATACCACTATAATGGCGGAAAGCAAAGAGGGACTAAAAAGCCTGTTGATGAGGGTGAAGGAGGAGAGTGAAAGAGTCAACTTAAGACTAAATATTAAAAAAACTAAGATCATGGCATCTGGCCCCATTACTGCATGGCAAATAGAAGGGGAAAAGGTGGAAGTAGTGATGGATTTCCTCTTCTTGGGCTCCAAAATCACTGAAGACTGTGACTACAGCCATAAAATTAGAAGACAATTGCTTCATGGCAGGAAAGTGATGACAGACCTAGACAGTGTATTGAAAAGCAGAAATGTGATTCTGCTGACAAGGGTCCGTATAGTCAGGGCTATGGTCTTCTCAGTAGTTACATACGGTTGTGGGAGCTGGACCATAAAGAAGGCAGAATGCCAAAGAATTGATGCCTTCAAACTGTGGTGCTGGAGAAGACTCCTGAAAGTCCCTTGGACAGCAAGATCAAATCAGTCAATCTTAAGGGAGATCAACCCTGAATACTCACTGGAAGGACTGATGCTGGAGCTGAAGCTCCAGTATTTTGCTTATCTGACAGGAACAGATGACTCACTGGACAAGTCCCTGATTCTGGGAAGGATTTGAGGGCAGAAGAAGAGGGTGTCAGAGGATGAGATGGCTGGACAGCATCACTGATGCAATGAACATGAACTTGGGCAAACTCCGGGAGACGGTGAGGACAGGGAGGCCTGGCACGCTGTAGTCCGTGGGGTCGTAAAGAGTCAGCCATGACTGGGTGACTGAACAACAATACTAGAACAATGAGCTGGAATAAGTGTACTCAGTGCAAAACCATATCTATAAAGAAAAGCCATTTAACCCAAACTGGATTGGGCAGGGCCTCCCAAGGGTGAGGACTCCAACTCATGTTGAAAGATGAGTAAAAGTCAGTCAGATGCAGAAGGATAACAGTTTGCTCTAGGAAGCAGGAACCCTGCTGCAAAGGCATAGAGTTGTGAATAGTAATGCTGCTCAGGGAAGTCTAGTCACTCAGCATGGCTGTGGTGAAGAGCACACTTGGTGAAGGAGAAATAAAAATGGGCCAGCCACAGAGGTCTGTGTTTTAACTTTATCTTGGAAACTGTGGGTGCACTAGATGGAATAGCATATTTATACTTGCATTTTAGAAAACAATTGCTTCTACTGAATTAAGGAAGTTGTATCTAAGGGAATCAGTCTGGAGGCAAAGGTACTTTTTAGCAGGCTATTTCAGTCATGGTAAACAAATAAACAAACAAAAAACCCTCAAAATTTTAAAACTACATTTTTATATGAAGTTAGGGTATAGTGCTGCTCACACTGAAACCTAACTTCTGAAAAAGTCTATTCTGGAGCCATACCATGAACTTCACACTTCCAGTTAAATTATCATGGCAATCTGATACACTGTCAAAGTCAAATGAGTAGTTTAGAAACTGAGTTTCAGAACTTCTCTAAATGATTTACACACACACTCATGTGTGGTTACAAACATATATCTAAACCAAGAAAAAGCTGTTGAGAATATGTCAAATGTTAGTAAACAGTCTGTGGGATTATAAATCAGCCTATAGTATTGAGACCCAGTGTTGTGACTACTTTCCTTTCTATTTCTATTACACTTAGTTTCTCCTTCTGGTCTTCAGTTCCACTAGCTGGTCTCCTAGTTCTTTTGCCCTCCCATACAGCTCATGCATAGCTTCCAGATTAAATAATCTAAATCTTTGCTATATCACTTCTCTGAACAAAAACTTTCAGTAGTTTACCATCAACCAAACAACTTATTCCAAACTTCTGTCCATTATTCAAACTTATAGTTTCACTCTACCCTTGACATGGCATGCTCTGATCACTAGTTTGCACCTAGGAGTGCTTTTGTCCCCTAGCAGGGAAGTTGGAAATGTTGGGGAGCATTTGGGGTTTGTGCAGTGCACACCATGTCTGGTGTTTTGTGGGTGAGACCAGGGATGTCAAACCTCTGCAATAGGTGAGACAGTCCCCATAATGTGAAGTGCCACCTGCCCAATGCCAATGCCACCTCCATTGAGAAATACTGTAATTCTAGCCAAAAAAAAAAATATTTTTTACTCTCCAGTTTCCCACCTCTATTCGTTTGGTCATGGTGCTTCCTGTATCTGAAATGTCCTTTTCCCAAATTCAGTGAAGTTTTTCCTTCCCTCTAATTTCTAACTCAAATACAATACTTTTAAATCTTCCTTGATCTGCCCCACTTCACACCCCTCAACAATGCTAGAAGTAATCTTTATATGCACTTCCATAGAAGGTTTCCTTTTGTGAAAGGGCTTACTATATTCTGGGTTCTATTATAGTTAGTTCAGTTCAGTTCAGTGGCTCAGTTGTGTCTGACTCTTTGCCACCCCATGAATCGCAGCATGCCAGGCCTCCCTGTCCATCACCAACTCCCAGAGTTCACTCAGACTCACATCCATTGAGTCAGTGACGCCATCCAGCCATCTCATCCTCTGTCATCCCCTTCTCCTCCTGCCCCCAATCCCTCCCAGCATCAGAGTCTTTTCCAATCAGTCACCTCTTCCCATCAGGTGGCCAAAGTACTGGAGTTTCAGCTTCAGCATCATTCCCTCTAAAGAAACCCCAGGGCTGATCTCCTTTAGAATGGACTGGTTGGATCTCCTTGCAGTCCAAGGGACTCTCAAGAGTCTTCTCCAACACCACAGTTCAAAAACGTCAATTCTTCGGTGCTCAGCTTTCTTCACAGTGCAACTCTCAAATCCATACATGACCACAGGAAAAACCATAGTCTTGACTAGACGGACCTTTGTGGGCAAAGTAATGTCTCTGCTTTTCAATATGCTATCTAGGTTGGTCATAACTTTTCTTCCAAGGAGTAAGTGTCTTTTACTTTCATGGCTGCAGTCACCATCTGCAGTGATTTTGGAGCCCCCCCCCCCAAAAAAAGTCTGATACTGTTTCCACTGTTTCCCCATCTATTTCCCATGAAGTGATGGGACCAGATGCCATGATCTTCGTTTTCTGAATGTTGAGCTTTAAGCCAACTTTTTCACTCTCCTCTTTCACTTTCATCTAGAGGCTTTTGAGTTCCTCTTCACTTTCTGCCATAAGGGTGGTGTCATCTGCATATCTGAGGTTATTGATATTTCTCCCAGCAATCTTGATTACAGCTTGTGCTTCTTCCAGCCCAGCGTTTCTCATGATGTACTCTGCATTGAAGTTAAATAAGCAGGGTGACAATATATAGCCTTGACGTCCTCCTTTTCCTGTTTGGAACCAGTCTGTTGTTCCATGTCCAGTTCTAACTGTTGCTTCCTGACCTGCATATAGGTTTCTCAAGAGGCAGGTCAGGTGGTCTAGTATTCCCATCTTTCTCAGAATTTTCCACAGTTTCTTATGATCCACACAGTCAAAGTCTTTGGCATAGTCAATAAAGCAGAAATAGATGTTTTTCTGGAACTCTCTTGCTTTTTCGATGATCCAGCAGATGTTGGCAATTTGATCTCTGGTTCCTCTGCCTTTTCTAAAACCAGCTTGAACATCAGAGAGTTCACGGTTCACGTATTGCTGAAGCCTGGCTTGGAGAATTTTGAGCATTACTTTACTAGCATGTGGGATGAGTGCAATTGTGTGATAGTCTGAGCATTCTTTGGCATTGCCTTTCTTAGGGATTGGAATGAAACTGACCTTTTCTAGTCCTGTGGCCACTGCTGAGTTTTCCAAATTTGCTGGCATATTGACTGCATATTGATTTAGGTCAGGTATGACTTAAATCAAATCCCTTATGATTATACAGTGGAAGTGAGAAATAGATTTAAGGGACTAGATCTAATAGAGTGCCTGTTGAACTATGGACAGAGGTTCGTGACATTGTACAGGAGACAGTGTTCAAGACCATCCCCATGGAAAAAAAACGCAAAAAAGGAAAATGGCTGTCTGAGGAGGCCTTACAAATAGCTGTGAAAAAAAGAGAAGTGAAAAGCAAAGGAGAAAAGGAAAGATATAAGCATCTGAATGCAGAGTTCCAAAGAATAGCGAGAAGAGATAAGAAAGCCTTCCTCAGTGATCAATGCAGAGAAATAGAGGAACACAACAGAATGGGAAAGACTAGAGATCTCTTCAAGAAAATTAGAGATACCAAGGGAACATTTCATGCAAAGGTGGGCTCGATAAAGGAGAGAAATGGTATGGACCTAACAGAAGCAGATGATATTAAGAAGGGGTGGCAAGAATACACAGAAGAACTGTACAAAAAAGATCTTCATGACCCAGATAATCAGGATGATGTGATCACTCATCTAGAGCCAGACATCTTGGAATGTGAAGTCAAGTGGGCCTTAGAAAACATCGCTATGAACAAAGCTAGTGGAGGTGATGGAATTTCAATAGAGCTATTTCAAATCCTGAAAGATGATGCTGTGAAAGTGCTGCACTCTATTATCGTTAAGTAATATACTAATTGATTTCTCCACTTAGATGTTAAGTATTCTGAAAGTAAGAATGATGCCTTGAAAACACTGGGATGACCCAGAGGGATGGTATGGGGAGGGAAGTGGGAGGGGCGTTCAGGATGGGGAACATATGTACAACCGTGGTGAATTCATGTTGATGTATGGCAAAACCAATACGATATTGTAAAGTAATTAGCCTCCAACTAAAATAAATAAATTTATATTAAAAAATAAAAAATAAATTAAAAAATAATTCACAAAGCAAAAAAAAAAAAGAAAACAGCTGCAACTTAATAAACATTGGTTGAAAATGTAGATCTGTTTTACTGAATGCTGCACTGAGACTGCCTCATATCTCAGCAAAATTTATCACTTTCTAATATTGCTCACATATTTCTTTATGCTTTTTCATTTAAGGTACGGCTTTTATTTCTAACAAGAAGTTCTATAAAAAGGTGTAAAATTGGTGCAACATACTTTCCTAGAACCATGAATTTAATCTTTTCAATATTAAATATGTCAGTTCCATGCTAGCCTATAAAAACCATGAAGAGCAGGGACCATGTTGTCTTACTCACTGATGTATCTTTTGCATCTAGCATACATTCTGGTACATGGAAGGGACTTAATACTTGTGTCACAAATAAATATATTAGACATTTTATACAGTTTTCCTCTAATTCACACAATAAATATTTAAAATTTCACAAATGAGAAGAAAAGTCTGCCTTATGTCACATAGCTAGTAGTTGTTGACTAAGCAGGGATTTGAAACTTAATCTATCTGGCTCTCATATTCTTCCAAATAAAATGTACAGTGGACTTAATTCTAAGGTACAAATTTTAAATTTCTAAGCAATATCTTTTGAGCACTGTGTCCTACCTGCTTAATTGTTTCCAAGGTCTCAGGATTAATCTTTGTAATGAAGTTGGTCTCTGTGCAGGCATAGTAATCTTCCCCCACTGGGTAGATATTAACAAGGGCATTGTCAGTAACCTCCACTCCTCGGAAGTAAGAAAAAAACCTGTAGAAGCAAATGGATTTTTTAGTCCAGTAACTTTCAAGCCATGAGAGAAAAATGGCTAATGTAAAATGTCTTTAATAACATGCAGTTGAGTTTCAGAAACCTGGAAAATATATTCTTGCAGGGATCTGGGAAAGCACAGGTGCCAAATTCTGTTATGACGATCCTTTTCTCAGTCATTGCCCGTACATAAGCATCAGTGCGGATGAACCTGAAGGACATTGAGACATGGGAAAGGTCACAGAGAAGGGAATTAGTATAGTTCCTGGGGAACATAGATGTTCATTCCATGTGGCCTTATCAAGAATCATAAATTCACAACATGGAGAATGAAGTCAGGTCACTTTCTTGGGGTGACTGAAAGAGAAGGAGACAATGTGCCACGAGCTTCAATTATAGACTTCACAGTGACAGATGAGGAAATCAAGGCTCAGAGAAGCTAATGATCAGCATATATGGCCTGAGCCAGAAAATCTGACTTTTCCATATCATACTATGCAGCCCCATGGATGGTTCAAATTGGGCCTCTGACTTCCTGTAGCCTATGACTCACCAGCCTACACTGAGCAGGGAGGTACAGAACATGGTATGCTGAATTAGATTTCCTTCAATCTTCCTTATATTCCTCTAGTGTTTTTCTTTAATTTACAATTTTATTTTGCTACTTTTAAAAGTAGATATTTTTGAATCCAGTCTCTTACACAGGCAGACCTCCTCAACCATATCCCAGACTAGACAGCATACGTTGCCTAGGGTTTCTCATGTGGAGAGCCAATTAAAATTTGATTTTGTACTTTTGTGAAGAGGAAAAAGTACCAAGGTCTTTAGAAGGCACATAAAGGCTTTCTCTGACCTTCAAAATAAGCTTTCATAGCTAAATTTTTGCTTGACTTGATCTGTTTCTCTTCTAAAACAGTCCAAGTTATCCCAACTACTTCAAGACTCCATTTATTCTTACTTTTGATGTTTCTTCAGACTGCCTGCAATCTGTGGTGATCAACAAAGCCACTAACAGGCCTGAATATTAAAACATAAAACAAAGTATTTATTGTGGTGCTAATGAGTCTTTGTAATGAAGTTGGAGTGATGGCTTAGGGCCTCAAGCCTTTTAGCAACCATCTCCTGTTTCTGGAAAACTTATTCCTGGTATTATTATGACATATTTGGTCCTTGCCTGCTCTGTGACACCCCCTCCCTCCTTCCCATTGGCTTTTCTGATTATAGAAAAGGAAAGAAATCAAGCAATCCATGGTCTAATAATGATAAAATGACATTATTATTATTAAATGCTTCTGATGGACTAAGCACTGTGTTCTCATTTTATCCTTGTAATAAACTTTGAAGTAAATTCTTTTACTTCTCCCATTTTTATAGATGACAAAACAAAGAAGTAGAAGTTGACAACTTGCCAAAGGGCACCCACCTAGGCAAATGGTATCTAGGGCATATAGGATTTGATGCCAGGCCTGTCAGACCCCAAAGCCCTAGTTCTTTGCTGTTTCTTTATCCTGTCCTATAGCTCCCAGGTGTCCATGCAGACTCAAGGCCCAGGAGGATTCTGGGTGGAGGTGAGTATAAAGTCTCCTATTGGGTTCAGGAGTCTGAAAAGTACATGCAAGGAGGAGCTGAACTAGGCCCCAACTCTAGGAAGGGGAGTGGAACCTAGTGTTCTTTACCTTCTGTGGTATGTGACATGTCCTTCTTTAAAGTCAAACTTGTGCAGGAGGGCTTGCCCATCAAACAGGTGGTAAAATGGTTCCGATCCTACTTCAAAGAGTCCTGGCCCACATCGAAGGAGACTGCCGGTCAGCCAGAGGGGGATCCTGCCTGTGAGGAAAGCGAGACACAGAATCTTGTTTCTTATACCTGCTCTTCTCACCCCTGGTAAGGAGCAGTGATTATATAAGCCATCTGGATGGGCGGCCTTTTACTTCTAAAGCTGGCAGTGATTTCCATTCCCAGCTCTCACGTGGGGGGGTAGCTCTCAGGAAATGCCTGCTGGCTGACTCTCTTTTTTCTAGGGGACCAAGGGTGGGAAATGTGGCAGCATCTCTGAGTTTAAACAAAAAGTTGGAAGGAGACAGGGAAGAACATCTGGAAGGGAATGGGATTCTCCATCTAACAGATTTTCCCAGCTACCAATACATTTGCATTTTTACCATCTTACTTTTAAGAAAAAATTTCAAATTTCTTGTTACAAGAGGGATGGATTAGAAGTAGAGATCAAGATATTAAAAAAAAGATGTGTTGATAGAACAAACCATTTCTGTGAAACAATAGGATACTGGTTTTTTAAATATAGAGCTAAATTCCTTTGAGAATATGGGCTATTGTCCAGATAAAGGTCACCTTGCTGTAGCAGAAAGTACACAGGGACCTGAATTCCACTTCAGGATTTGCTGTGTGCTATCTCTGGGCCTCAGTGTCCTTCTCTGCAAAATGAGGGACGCACAATAAAGGTTTTAAGGCCATTCAGTCTAAACAGGTTGTGCCCTTTGGTCCTTGAACGTACAGCATATGGCAGTATTTGTTTAATCCTTGTCAACTCTCCAACCCGAAATGTATTATTTCATACAGCTCAGTTTCAGCAGTCCACTTTATACAGATTTATATTTCTGATAAAAATTTGAAAAGAAGACATGGCTCACCTAAAAGACACACCATTAATTTGATTGCTAGTATCTAGACTGTTAACATCAGAATCTAGTTGAGAAAGAGCATTGGGTTCATCTTTTCTATTTTCCAGAAGAGGCAACTGAGAGGAGACAGTTTAAAGATGACAAAGGTATAGTCCCAGTAGTTAATGAATTCCAGTTAGGTAGCATTTTTTTAAATATATATTTTAGAAAAGTAAAGAAAAGGGGAAATGGGTTCTTGGTAAAAAAGCCCAAATCTCCAGATTTCTCTCTTTGTAGCCCACAGGGGAACCTATGCTGAGAGATGCCAATGAATAAGGAGACAGCAAAAAGAGATCTCGACAAAATAGAGAAGATGGCTTCAAGAAAGCTGAGACCAACCTGTAACATGGGCTGTGAGCGGTGAGGATAGTTCCTCCACAGTTTCAAACAGTTTCTTGTAACCACCAGCTGGATGTTCAACTCTGAAATGGTGGAATAATGAGGAAGAAGTTCATGTGGAATCTCAGGGAGTCCATGGAGACAGAGGCAGAGCTCCATGAGAAAAGATGCCCTCTACTCAATGCTGGTGTGTACTGCCAGTCTAGCAGGAGCTGGGAGTACAGTGTTTTGGGAGGAGATACGGTGGTGGTGGTAGAAACTGGGGAATGGTGGCAGAAATGTATCATGTTGGCAAAGGGCCCAGGTTGGTTTTTCTCCTTTGATGACAAGGAAAATGACCTCCCTTTTAATATTACAGTGGACTTGCCTTCCGCAGTTTTCCCATATTTCTGAGGACAAGTCAACAAATCCCATTATCATTGTCACTTCTCTTCCTGACCAAGTCCTTCCCACAGAATTATCCTACCATGTCAGTACCCTCAGCTTACTGCATCATTCGTTCTCTTGACTCCCAGACAGTCTCATTCCTCTCTCCCTCTTATGAACTGGGAGACCACAGGTTTTGGGGTCAATACTTCATCCTTTGTTATTCATGCATATTATAACATCATCTCTTCCCACTGTCTTATTTCATCACCAATCTCCAAGAGCTTCACTACATTTTAAAAGTAGTCAGACGAGAATATTTGGGTCATATATACATATATATATATTTTAATGTTCTTCCTTCTCACTTTGGCTCATTATATAACTTCTTAGAGTGAGAGCTCTGACAAGACTGCCTAATTTAGGCAGTTATCTTTTATTAAACATTTACTATGTGCCACATACCATCAAAAGGAATTTATATGCTCTTCATTCATTTAAATATCACAGCACCAAAATGAGGTAAGTATTACTTATCCTATATATGGAAAAGCCTAAACTTAAAAAAGTAATTTGCCTAAGATAACACAGTTAGGAAATGACTGGACAAGAAGTGGAACCCAGGTCTGCCTCATTGAATCTTCATGCTCACTACTGCTTCCAAGGTTCATTACAAGCCATAAAATCCCACTGTAACTCAGGTCTGACTTCTAGATATTTGCTTCAATATGTATATAGGAAGAAACAAACTCTCCCACCAAGACCCAAGGCTTTCCCTAAATGGATTTTGAAATAGTTTCAAGAACTTTCAGGAGTTCTTGAAATAGCTCATTTACCATCAACACACTAAGGCATTAATAAAAAAAACTCCCAGAGATACTTACTGGATGGACATTTTCTCTCGGTAGAAGATTGAGAGTTCTGGCACCAACTGTAGAGTGAGGAAGCAAGTCCTAGCCAGGGGCCTTTATATGCCTTCTAAATCCCCCTGAAAGGAGCGATGGCTTTGGGAACCTGTTCCCACCCCCTAAGCTGAGAGAGGGAAAACAGAAGTGGCTTTCAGCACTCAGATACTTCTGATACTTAAGCATTAATTTGGGCTGGCTGCTCGCTTAATTGTTTTTTGGCCATCTTCCAGAGACCTCAATCCTTCCCAAAGAGAATAAGAAGTGGATTAGAAAGAAAGGAGTTGTGTGGGAGTGGCTAGCATCAGGCCTGAGCTGATTCGTGTCACCCCATGGGAACCTGGTATCCTTCTCTGGTGCCTACCTCTCTCTTCTTCCATGCCCTAATCTTTACCCTCATTCACTATTCTTTCACTTACTTATTTTTGAAAATATCTGTTACTCATTGTCTATGGAGCAGGCATGGATAAGCTATCTCTGTCTTCACAGATCTTGTATCTCTGCAAGAATGACAAGAAACTAACAAGCTATTCTATAAAATTTTATCAGCGCTATGATTGGAGAAGTATGGAGTGTTATAGAAGCACATTGCAGTACCTCTCACCCTTTCTGGTCACCTTTTTGACCCCTTTCAGGGCCCATTTCTGACCAGGCTGAGGAATTCAGCTGTGTTTTTTTGATGTGCTACAGATGAACCACTTTTGATATCCTTGCTTGTCACTAAAGCTTGCCTGAACTCCACGTCACCTTCCTATTCCTTGGTACGTGTGCTGCACTCAGAAAGTAAATAGCAATATTCCATTCATATTTCCACACTCTCTTTATTAAGCCTCAATAGTTTGTCAATACAAACATGGTACTATCCAAAGGGATCCCCAGGAACATACAAGATATATGCTGTACCAGCTGATAACTTTAACGTTTTTAAGAAACTCATTAACTTATTAACTTGCTAAACTCATTAAACTATTTACCTTATTTAAATGTTAATAAGTGGTTAGGCTACTTATCCTCAAGATCTTCAACAAACCTATAAAGCAGTATATCTGAGCACTCTCCAAGTGTGTGTGTGGTTAGTCGCTCAGTTGTGTCCAACTCTTTGTGACCCCACGGACTGTAGCCCACCAGGCTTCTCTGTCCATGGAATTCTCCAGGCAAGAATACTGGAGTGGATTTCCATGCACTCTCCAAGACAGGTGACAAAATTTTACTTTCCTAGCATGTTTTGCACTGAAGATTCAGGTATGTGACCTGGACTCCATCAATCAGAGGCAAGGGCAGAAGTCTCAGTGGTACAGTGCCCAAGATCAGGGGTATCTCTATTCATCCAAGGCATCGTGGTGTGGAACCATTCTACAGTGGGGCCTGGAGCATTATCACTGGCCTGGTAGTCTCCAAGTTTCATTTTTTAGCTATCCCGGAGATGCTATTAGGTATCTAGTATTTAAAATTTGTGTGTGCAGCTTTGATTAACTAGAGGTAGTTTTACTATTTATAACTAAGAACTCTGTATCTAGGAAATGATGGTAATGTAGGATACTGTAGTATCACATAGAATGAACATCTGTATTGATGTATGGAGGACTTTTGAGAACGTATCTAAGATGAGATAGGAAGAATATATAAACATTAGCCAGTCAAAGTGCAGGGAGAAGAGAGTTTAGGAACAGCCTGGAGGAATTTACAAAAGTCTGGAAGTGAGCAAGATTTGGGAAAATGGCAAGAGATAAAGTTAGACTAGAGATAATCATAGGCCAGATTTTGCAGAGCCCTGTGAACTATGAAAAGAAATTGATACACATATCATGAGAACAGAGGGAGTCACTGAAATATTTTACCCAGGAGAGTGATATGATCTGATCTGCTTTTTATTAAGACTACTCTGATTACACTGTGGACAATATGTTGGAATGGGAGAGCTGGGCAATATAAACTAGAAAGTGACCAAATAAGTGAAGGTAGTTGATGAAGGGGAATCGGTTGTGGGGTTGGGGAGGGGGGAGGTGGGGTCGGTGGGAAGATATAAATGGTCAGATTCAAGAACTATTTCAGAGAAAGACTGATAAAATTCTGCTTGGTGAATGTATGGAGAAAAAAAGGCAGAACAAAGTTTGCCAGAAGGTTTCTGACTTGAAATATGGCACAGTTCAATGAGATAATGCATACTCTGTGTGATATTTTAGCAATGCAGACAGAGAAAAGCCTGATTTTAATGTATTTATTAAAAGAAAGACATTACTGGGAGTTGTGATAGTCTGAAAGGTTTATAGGGAAGTGAAATGAGCTGGAATCTGAATGACAGCCTAGATATGGAGACGGCAGAGAAGATGGAGAGGTCACTGCTGGTGAAGGGAGAGAGTGAAGGCAGTAGGAGAGGCACATGTTAGAAGGATTTTCTGACTTATACACCATTTCTGCTGGATTTCATTTTCTCAGAAGGAATCTCATTTCCCTGAGTAGAGCATGTGCCATGTTGTGATACCTGTACACTGGCAGTCCACTGAAGAGAAAGCTCAGGAATACCAGGACCCAGATGCTCTTCTTCTTCTATCTTCTCCTCTCATTACAAGGAGCCAAAAAAGAAGGCTTTGTAGCAGCCAGGTGCCAGAAAACTACACTACACTGTACTACTACACATTGGCTGAGTGACGGGGCATTAACAAACTATATTTTATACTGAATATCACTTCCAGGGAAAACCAGTCTTACTGGTGACCACAAATGCACCAAACACCTTTCTTAGGTATTCCTGTGCTGCTTTGGGTATTCTGCAGGTGTAGTCACGTTATTTAAAAACAAGAACTGATTCTAGCGATTTTTGTATTTTGCTTTTCATCTTTGGTAGCCTTTATTTTTCAGCCAGTTTTAATATGAAAATCCAGCTAGCTGCTTGAGGGCTAATTGTTTGAAAAATACAAATAACGGCAATTCTGGGAAGGCTTACAGACTCATGGATTGTATGAAATGTCAAGTTACCATGTGTGATTAAAGTCACAATGAAAACTAATTACTATGTACTGAACCTCACTGGGTTCTAAGTTCTTCAGGTATAAAGCTGGAGAAGGCGATGGCACCCCACTCCAGTACTCTTGCCTGGCAAACCCCATGGACGGAGGGCGTGGTAGGCTGCGGTCCATGGGGTCGCGAAGAGTCGGACACGACTGAGCGACTTCCCTTTCACTTTTCACTTTCATGCATTGGAGAAGGAAATGGCAACCCACTCCAGAGTTCTTGCCTGGAGAATCCCAGGGACAGGGGAGCCTGGTGAGCTGCCATCTATGGGGTCACACAGAGTCAGACATGACTGAAATGACTTAGCAGCAGCAGCAGCAGCAGGTATAAAGCAAGAAAAATAAGTATAAGTATGTTTTTAGCTAAGTACTCTGTATAAATATTAAGCAATACCAAAACTGATTCTCAGGGAGTTTGATTTCATGTCTAATTGTTTAGCTAATACCTTCTACCTCAGGTAACTTATTTCCTCTGTCCTATCTCTGTGAAGTTAGAGAACAGCTGGGTTATATCCTTTCCAAAGCCCAAATGTAGACCTCTCTTCCAGGTCTGAAAACATTAGTAGCTCAGTTGTATCTGACTCTTTGCAACTCCATGGACTGTAGCCCACCAGGCAGGCCCCTCTGTCCATGGAATTTTACAGGCAAGAATACTGGAGAGGGTTGCCATTCCCTTCTCCAGGGAATCTTCTGGGCAGAGGCTTTATGTTTGAACCACCAGAGAAGCCCCCTTCTAGGTCTAACTGTATCCTTCTGTCATCTCAGTGTAATACACTGGACCTCCAATGGAGTGTTACTTTTTCTTTCATCCTCTTTTATTCTCTCCCTAATTTTTTTTTGTTATTTGGTAAAATAAAATCATTATGTTTGATTTCTGTGTTTCCAAAGAAACTGTTTCATTGTGATAAATTTTGGTGGTGTTGTCATTCAATCACTAAGTTGTGTCCTACTCTTTGTGACCCCATGGACTGCAGCATGCCAGCCTCCTCTGTCCTCCCCTGTCGGGAGCCAGAGCGAGGAATCCCACCTGTGACAGGGTCACATGGCAAACTCAGATGGCAGGGCAATCTGAGTCATCGGATTTCTGGTTTTTCCTGAACATGTGCTCCCCAAAATAAGAATTTGTCGTTTTCCCATTATTTTCTGATTTTCTCTGGAAAAAGTTAATTCAAAGTTTTAGCTTCCTGCATTTGAAAGGAGTGTTTCAGCCCAACCCCCTTTGATAATGCTCTAGCCTGCCTAACAAGTTCCCCTGACCTTCTACAAGCTTGTAAATTACTCACCCTCCCAACTGTGAGGGGCACAAAAGCCTTAAAGTATCTTAAAGTTTCAGAGCCTTTTCAAATTCATATTGGTGACAGGATTTCACGGTTGACTCAATGATTGCTGCCAGATCTCCTTATTTTTTATCTATCAGACATCCAGGAAGATGTAATCAATGTAAACGGGATATAGAAAAGGATATATAGTAGTTTTGATGTTAGCAATACTAGACTTTTGAGTAAGTTACTTTTTCTTTGCTATAAATCACTGTACTTCCTTTTATTACAAATTGCTGTATTTTTATTTAGTGTTTTCTGAGAGTGGCGTTCAGACTTTGGAAAGGTTAACACAAATGAGTCTTCTGGTTAACAAAACCTCATCAGAAGAGAGCCATAGAAATGTTAACAGGCCTCTTGGCCAGAAGATAATGTAAACTGCCTGAGACCTTTTGTACCGGGAGAGTATGCAAAAAAGAAAGCCTTGTCTCAATGAGGGTCAGGACTGCTGCCCCTGTGTAACTCTGCATATTCCATTATGTACAACTTGGGGTATATAAGCTGAGTTTGAAAAATAAACGGCCCCTTTTTTTCCTTTTGGAGCCTTACACCGACGCTGGGCTTCCCTATGTCGTTCTTTTCTCCCCCTTTTTCTCCCCTTTTTTGGCTGAATTCCCATCTGGGGCGCGGAGGCTCGCCATGTCTACTTACCTGTCCCAGCTGCTAAGATCCGTAAGAGAGAGAGCCCAGGGTGGGGCACTCTCCGATATTCAAACGGACGCCGGTGGCCTAACGTAGATGGTGCAAACCTCTTGTCTCGAGGTTTTATTGGCTTTCCACGTAAACCAAGTTATTCAGCCTCCTTTTCTTCCACTAACTTCCTACTATACATTCTATCCTGAGCTATCCTGTCCTATCTCGCCTGCTCTATCCCCGCTTTGAATATCCCTGGATCCACCGGGGCTGGTCCCCGGCACTCCCCTTTCTCCCGAAGTTTGCTCAAATTTGTGTCCATTGAGTAAGTGCTGCTATTTGATCATTTCATCCTCTGCTGCCCCCTTCTCCTTTTGTCTTCAATCTTTGTCAGCATCAGGGTCTTTTCCAATGAGTCAACTTTTCAGATCAGGTGGCCAAAGTATTGAAACTTCAACATTAGTCCTTCAGTGAATATTCAGGGTTGATTTCCTTTAAGATTGACTGGTTTGATCTCCTTGCAGTCCTAGGAGTGAAGGACAGGGAAGTCTGGTGTGTTGCAGTGCATAGGGTTGCAGAGTCAGACATGACTTAGCGACTAAACAACAAAATTGGATTTCTAGGTTTTTGCTTGAGTATTTAAATGAATATTATACTCTCCCTTAAGACTAAAAGAGGAATAGTTGAGTAGGAATGGATATATCAAGAGTTTACAGCAAAATCTGAGATGCTATAAGATCTTCATCTTCTCCATAGGGGTTAGTTGTTTATCCTTCCCTCCTGTAGCACCTCCTTACCCTGAAGGAACTTGCTCAGTAGAAACAGAATTTCAACCAAAGCAGTCATATTCCAAGGTCTATGTTCTTATAAATACTACTTTTATCCACAAATGGAAGGTCTGGTAAATGTTATTTTCTTGATTTCATTATATGCCCAATGATATTTTAGTGCTCCGTGTAGACAGATGGTCCTGGAAGCTTCTCAGCTAACTTGCCTTCAACCATTCCCTAACCATACTGTCAGGGTCATTCCTCTTAAAGGAAAATCAGATCATGTCCCTTCTATACTTGGGACCTTCCAAGAGGTCTGCATTACCACTGGATAAAGTCCAAGTACATTAGCACAGCAATAAGATCCCATACACCTGCCCCTGCCTAGCTCTGTGTCAACATCTGCCACTCTCCCTCTGTGCTCTAGCAGTCGCAAGCTGTTTACTGCTCTTGTCAATTGCATACTGTTTCGTGCTTCCCTTTCTTCACACAGGCTAACTACTTTACTTGGAGCTCCCTTCCTCTTTTGTCTGGTAAATTCCCAGTTTCCACCACAACCCTGATAGAGAATTGCTTTCTTGTGATGCTTCAGACAGGATATTCTCTTTTGTACTTTTTTGGAAATTCATGTATAAGCTTAAAATTTTTGTATATATCATTTCATCCTGTTCATTTGTTAGCATGTCTGTCTTCCACTTTTGATTGTATGTGTCTTGCTTATTGTGTGCTCAGTCACTTCAGTTGCCTCCAACTCTGTGACTCCATGGATTAAAGCTTGCCAGACTCTTCTATGGGATTCTCCACGCAAGAATACTGGAGTGGGTTGCCGTGCCCTCCTTCAGGGGATCTTCTTGAGCTAGGGATTGAACCGGCATCTCCTGCATCACAGGCCAATTTTTTACCCACTGAGCCACCTGGGAAGCCCTTGCTTATTGTAGAGAGAGAAAATTAACTCACCCTAGTACAATGACATTTAGCTAAGTCATTCGACATATGTCAGGATGGAAACTGGCAGCCACCCATCTGTTCCCCCAGGGTGAGAACCAATAGACAGTCAAAAGTTCTGCACTTACTTCTGCTGCCCCCCTCTCCCCCCATAAATCACATATAAGGCAACCCACCCTGCCCCTCTTCTCTCCCCCGCCACCACCAGAACTTAGTCTGCCCTGGCACCATTTAAAAAGATAATAGGGAAAGAAAAAAAGATAATAGGGAAAGAAGGATATGTATAGATATCCTTATGATCGTGCACACTCTGCCTCTCTCTTTCCTCTGGGGATGTTAAGAGTGCCTACTTGCTGTTGGATCCTTGCTCATGGAATCCCCCTTGCTTTGTACATGCCTGTTTCAGTAATAATTTGAATAGTTTGTGGTCTCTGGTTTGAGTATGGTGTATTTTAATATCTGATATCTTGAAAACATAGAGCCCAGCAGCAGCCTACAGTAACATTTATGCACTGTTATGCTCAATCATTAGTGTAAGAAGGAAATAAAGCTTGTCTGCTCAATCAAGTTAATAGAGGCCACTAGAAGAACTGCCTTAATGCAATGAACGTAAGAATCATTTAAAAACTGAATTTATAAATGAGTTCTTAAGGATTTAAGGATTTTTTGAAAGAATTTGAAATATTTTACTTTTTCTTAAGATCTTGATTATACTCATTTTAATTAATCAGCTCTTGATTCACAGAAAAAAAAGCACACTAAAAGAAAGTTCTGGGCCAGCCTCATTGGATTATGATGCCTCAGCTATTGAAGTATACTTTTAAGTTCTCAGGTTCTGCCAGTTGGTACAAATGTAAAAAAAAAGGCGGTGGGGGCGGGGGGTTGGTTACTGAATCTTTTAGAACAGACTCTCCCCACCATCTGGGCCAGAGAACTGGTTTATTAGACAAAAGAACCTTACATGTGGATTAGGAAAACTTATCCTCTTTACTTCAGGCACATGAACATCAGAAAAAGAGCTGTTCTAATAGCATTAGGAATTCTGGTTGCACTGATTCAGTTTATGGAACTACTGGATTGCTTATGAGTCATTCTCAGACAATGGAAGAATAGATTTCTTAACAAGAGGAAGTTGTTAGTATATTTAACCTTATCTTCACTCTTAATTGTATTCCTTACCAGAATGTTATATCTGTTTTTATGTTTGTTTACCCACTTAGTACAGGACTTCCCTGGTGTCTCAGATGGTAAAGTGTCTGTCTACAATGTGGGAGATCCAGGTTCGAGCCCTGGGTTGGGAAGATCCCCTGGAGAAGGAAATGGCAATCCACTCCAGTACTATTGCCTGGAAAATCCCATGGACAGAGGAGCCTGGTAGGCTACAGGGGTCGCAAAGTGTTGGACACGACTGAGCAACTTCACTTCACTTCACTTACCCATTTAGTGTCTTGAGGACTGTGCCCTTATTTATTTGTTACTGTATTGTAAACCTCAGCATTAATAAGTAATTGTCAAACATTATATGCTATTGTAAATGGTACTGTTTTATAATATGAATTTATTTTCGTTGATGCTAGTGTATAGAGATAAATATGATTTTTGCATATTGATCTTATATCCTGAAATTCTTCTAAACTCATTAAGAGTCCTAGTAGTTTGTTAAAAATAAATCATGTTTTCAATATAAAGATCATGTTGCTATGAAAAAAGACTGTCTTACTTCTTCCTTTCCAATCTAGATTCATTTTACTTCTTTTATTTTCTTGTCTTATCACACTGCTAGAACTTTAGGACAATGCTGAATAGAAATACTCTTGCCTGGAAAATTCCATGGATGGAGGAGCCTGGTAGGCTGAAGTCCATGGGGTCGCTAAGAGTCGAACACGACTGAGCGACTTCACTTTCACTTTGCACTTTCATGCACTGGAGAAGGAAATGGCAACCCACTCCAGTGTTCTTGCCTGGAGAATCCCAGGGACGGGGGAGCCTGGTGGGCTGCCGTCTATGGGGTCGCACAGAGTGGGACACGACTGAAGCGACTTAGCAGCAGCATTGAGTCTTTCACTACAAAGTATGACATTAGCTGTAGGCTCTTTCAAACACCCTTCATCACGTTGAGAAAATTTCCTACTTGTTGAGGGCTTTAAATCAGGAATGCCCTCTAATGTGGACTTCCCCGGTGGCTCAGAGGTTAAAGCGTCTGCCTCCAATGCGGGAGACCCAGGTTCGATCCCTGGGTCGGGAAGATCCCCTGGAGAAGGAAATGGCAACCCACTCCAGTATTGTTGCTTGGAGAATCTCATGGACTGAGGAGCCTGGTGGGCTGCAGTCCATGGGGTCACAAAGAGTCGGACACGACTGAGTGACTTTAATTACTTACTTACTTACTTAAATCAGGAATGGAGGTTAGATTACGTCAAATGTTTTTTTCTGTATGTTAAGATGATCATTTGAAAATTGTTTATTAGCTTGTTAATATGGTGAATTACATTGACTATAATAGAATATTAAACCAATTTTGCATTTTTGGAATAAACCAGAAAAATATACTATCATTTTACCAACTTTTAATCCTATTTGCTAAAATTTTGAGAGCTCTACACTGTGTTCATGGGGGCAATTGGTGTATAGTGTTTTATTTATTTTTCTGGTATTGATATCAAGGTAATGATGGAGTCAGAGAATAAACTGGAAATTTCTATCAGCTCTTAAGTTTATTGGAAAATTTTGTACAGATTTACTGTTATTTCTTCCTTAAATGGTAGATTTTACCAGTGCAGCAATTTGAGCCAGAGTTTTGTTTTTTGAAAGGGCTTTAACTATAAAATTCTTTTTCTTTAATAGGATCAAAGATATATACTCTAGGTTATTTATTTGAGACATTTATTTCATGATATCTGTTTGTGTCTTTTAAGAATTTGTCTATTTCACCTAGGTTAGTGAATTCAGTGGCATACAGTTGCTCATAATAATTCCATTTTATCTCTGTAGAATCTATAGTTATATTGCATCTCCTATTTCTAGTATTGTGCAATTGCACCTTTTTTCCTTTTTTTAACTGATAAGTCTGGTTAGGGGTTTATCAGATTTATTGGTCTTCTCAAAGAACCATCTTTTCTATCTTCAACCTATTTGTGTCTATATCTACTTGCTTTAGGCTGACAGTCACATTGGCTCAAATATATTAAAAAAAAGATCTACATTTTCTTACTTTCTTCCCCCTTATTTTATACTTTTGATGTCCTCTACTACATCTTCATGTTTATCCTTTTGCTGTTCATTTGGTTATCATTTTCACAGAATTAAAAACTTAAAAAAAAAATTGGTACATTGGCTTATTTAAGTGATTTACTTTCCAGTTGTGATTTTTCTCTTTCCTATAGAGTCTTCGGAGAAGGTAATGGCACCCCACTCCAGTATTCTTGCCTGGAAAATCCCATGGATGGTGGGGCTTGGTGGGCTGCAGTCCATGGGGTCGCTAGGAGTTCGACACGACTGAGCGACTTCACTTTCACTTTCATGCATTGGAGAAGGAAATGGTAACCCACTTCAGTGTTCTTGCCTGGAGAATCCCAGGGGCGAGGGAGCCTGGGGGCTGCCGTCTATGAGGTCGCACAGAGTCGGACATGACTGAAGCGACTTAGCAGCAGCATAGAGTCTTACTTCTTTTCTATTTAAAGAAGGCTTTTCAATATTTCCTTTAGGATAGATTTAGTATTGCCATCATCTTTTAGCTTTTGTTTGTTTGAGAAATTCTTTCTCCTGTTCTAAATGATAATCTTCCTGGGTAGAGTATACTAGGTTGAAGAGTTTTCCTTTTCGGGACTTTGAACATATCTTTCCACTCCCTTCTGTGGATGCCAGACAGTTAAAATTTTACTTCATTGGTTGTTAAGTTTATTTGTATTCTTTTAAATATTATTGAACTTTATTCTGTGACTCACTGTTTTTGGAAACAGTTTGGCCTTTGTTTTTAAGAATTTTTAGGTTGGATTGAAGCAGTGCTAAGACCAATTTTCCTTAATACTGTATTATATAATATTACTGTCCAATATTGAGTCAAGAGTCTTCTGAGAATTCTACCAAATTCTTCATGAATCACGAGGCTTTCTAGTCTTGTGTGGTGGGAACAGGTTCTATATACTCAATTCTGTGTCGGTGAGTAGGACTGTGAGCCCTAAACCACTCAGGTGATTCTCTTGGCCTTGGGTAATTTCCTAATATAGTAGTGCTAATAAGTATTTCAGCTGAATACTCAAGGGGAACACTTCGCAGAGCTTCAGAATTCTTTGTAGATTTCCCCTTTTATGACTCTTTCCTGTGAACTCTAGACCTCTTGTTTCCCATGATTCTCAACTCCATCTCCTCAATTTGGAATTTTCTAGGCTGTATCGGCATTACAGCCTAGAATCCTTTCATAGCATTAAGCTGGTACAGTTAGGTGCCTCATCTTGTCTAGTGGTCTTTGTTTTTTTTTTAATTATAGCTTCCAGTATCTTGAACAGCATTGTTTTTTAAACAAATTATTTGATTAGTCTGGTCCTTAGTACTTAATTTTGGGTTGGGAATTTCACTGATTGGTAAGTATATATTTTTGTCAAATAAATTTCAGAGATTGCCTGAGCTTCATATAGAACAGTGTGAGGAGCTTCTGTTATACATTTTTAGAAGTGGGAAAATGAGATTAAGGAACTTCATGACTGAAGGCATTAGGTATTATATACAGTGGTACTGGAAGTAAGACAGTGCAAGAGGCAAGAAATTTAAGAAAGACTTTTCTATTAAGACTTGTAAGATACAAATGTGTCAAACACTATGTATATATGACAGTGAATAAAAAGATCAAGTCTCTTTTTTCATTAAACTTCATCCCAGTGTGCATGAAATCAAGTTTGAGTACCTATTATTTTTGTATTCAATAATCGAGATGTTTTATTTAATTAAGGTAGATGATATAATACAAAAATACACATGTGATACATGTTACCTCATAGCCTTATATTTTGTTATAGCACTTGTTACATTATAATTGACAATTTATTCATCTCTTTCTCTAACCAGCCTGTGAACTTTTCTATATCAGGACTAAGGTTTCTTATTTAGTCTTTAACTCCATTGTCTAGCACAATGCAGTGGACACAGCAGGTATTAGTGAGTGAATACACGAATGGATGAATGGAAGAATGAATGGTGCAACTTTTCTGTACCACAGTTGATTGTCAAGGGAGTTGTTTTGAATAAATAGGCCTTTTGCCCACTGTCCTATCACCATCGGTCAAAATGGCTAACACATTTATTCTCAAGCACAACTGAGGTTGGTGTGTAATAATAGGTTAAGTGTTCAGTACATGTTTTCTAAAGGTTTAATACTAAACTTCTATGACAACTTCAAGCTTTTTGCCTTTAAATTTAAATGAACAGTGGCAGCTGCTGCTGCTGCTAAGTCGCTTTAGTCGTGTCTGACTCTGTGCGACCCCATATATGGCAGCCCATCGGGCTCTTCCCTCCCTGGGATTCCCCAGGCAATAATACTGGAGACGGTTGCCATTTCCTTCTCCAATGCATGAAAGTGAAAAGTCAAAGTGAAGTCACTTAGTCGTGTCCAACTCTTAGCGACTCCATGGACTGCAGCCCATAGGCTCCTCCATCCATGGGATTTTCTAGGCAGGAGTGGGGTGCCATTGCCTTCTGCAAAATGAGCAGCAGTAATTCTTAAATTCAAAGAAATGAGAAGCTAATTATGTATCTACTCGAGTGTTACTCAGTACTTACTTCACAATATGACAAAGGCAGTTCTGTAATCTTTTATGTAAGAGAGAACAAAAAAAATGAGGCAACAGAGAACTGTGGCCCATGTCCGTGGCAGCAGGATCTTTTTGTCTCTAGGATGCCTAGAAATGAAGAGATGAACACCACCTCATCCTTCTCAAGGCTAATTCACCCTCAGCAAAATGATTCAGTGCATAGCTGAAAAAAAAAAAAAAGTGACCTCATTTTTGATAATATCAATTTGTGATGAGTATGCTATTATTATAGTTTATGAAGAGAATTCTAATTTATCAAAGTGTTTCTTCTAAAGCTGCCTCTTCGAAAAAGCAGATATTTTCTAATCAAATGGGTGAACAGATTGCTTTTTAGCATATCTGTGGAATATAAGGCTTCAGCTTAAGCCAAGCTATTGAAGCTATGATTCAATATCCCGAATTCCAATCAGATTTGTAAAATAAGATGTCAGATTGAAAACTTCGGTCATTTTTTTTTAATATAAATTTATTTATTTTAATTGGAGGTTAATTACTTTACAATATTGTATTGGTTTTGCCATACATCAACATGAATCTACCACGGTTGTACATGTGTTCCCCATCCTGAACCCCCTTCCCACCTCCCTCTCTGTACCATCCCTCTGGGTCATCCCAGGGCACCAGCCCCAAGGATCCTGTATCATGCATCAAACCTGGACTGGTGATTCGTTTCATATATGATATTATACATGTTTCAATGCCATTCTCCCAACTCATCCCACCCTTTCCTTCTGCCACAGAGTCCAAAAGACTGTTCTATACATCTGTATCTCTTTTGCTGTCTCGCATATAGGGTTATCATTACCATCTTTCTAAATTCCGTATATATGTGTTAGTATACTGTACTGGTGTTTTTCTTTCTGGCTTACTTCACTCTGTATAATAGTCTACAGTTTCATCCACCTCAGTAGAACTGATTCAAATGTATTCGTTTTAATGTCTGAGTAATACTCCATTGTATATATGTACCACAGCTTTCTTATCCATTCGTCTGCTGATGGACATCTAGGTTGCTTCCATGTCCTGGCTATTGTAAACAGTGCTGCGATGAACATTGGGGTACACGCGTCTCTTTCAATTCTGGTTTCCTTGGTGTATATGCCCAGTAGTGGGATTGTGGGGTCATGAGGCAGTTCTATTTCCAGTTTTTAAAGGAATCTCCACATTGTTCTCCATAGTGGCTGTACTAGTTTGCATCCCTACCAACAGTGTAAGAGGGTTCCCTTTTCTCCACACCCTCTCCAGCATTTATTTTTGGTAGACTTTTGAATAGCAGCCATTCTGACTGGAGTGAAATGGTACCTCATTGTGGTTTTGATTTGCATTTCTCTGATAATGAGTGATGTTGAGCATCTTTTCATGTGTTTATTAGCCATCTGTATGTCTTCTTTGGAGAAGTGTCTATTTAGTTCTTTGGCCCATTTTTTGATTGGGTCGTTTATTTTTCTGGAATTGAGCTGCATAAGTTGCTTGTATATTTTTGAGATTATTTCCTTGTCAGTTGCTTCATTTGTTATTATTTTCTCCCATTCTGAAGGTTGTCTTTTCACCTTTCTTATAGTTTCCTTTGTTGTGCAAAAGCTTTTACCAACAGTGTAAGAGGGTTCCCTTTTCTCCACACCCTCTCCAGCATTTATTTTTGGTAGACTTTTGAATAGCAGCCATTCTGACTGGAGTGAAATGGTACCTCATTGTGGTTTTGATTTGCATTTCTCTGATAATGAGTGATGTTGAGCATCTTTTCATGTGTTTATTAGCCATCTGTATGTCTTCTTTGGAGAAGTGTCTATTTAGTTCTTTGGCCCATTTTTTGATTGGGTCGTTTATTTTTCTGGAATTGAGCTGCATAAGTTGCTTGTATATTTTTGAGATTATTTCCTTGTCAGTTGCTTCATTTGTTATTATTTTCTCCCATTCTGAAGGTTGTCTTTTCACCTTTCTTATAGTTTCCTTTGTTGTGCAAAAGCTTTTAATTTTAATTAGGTCCCATTTGTTTATTTTTGCTGTATTTTGCTATATTTCCAATATTCTAGGAGGTGGGTCATAGAGGATCCTGCTGTGATTTATGTCAGACAGTGTTTTGCCTATGTTCTCCTCTAGGAGTTTTATAGTTTCTGGTCTTATGTTTAGATCTTTAATCCATTTTGAGTTAATTTTTGGGTATGGTGTTAGAAAGTGTTTTAGTTTCATTCTTTTACAAGTGGTTGACCAGTTTTCCAGCACCACTTGTTAAAGATGATCTTTTTCCATGGTATATTTCCCCCTCCTTTGTCAAAGATAAGGTGTCCATAGGTGTGTGGATTTATCTCTGGGCTTTCTATTTTTTTCCATTGATCTATATTTCTGTCTTTGTGCCAGTACCACAGTGTCTTGATGACTGTGGCCTTGTAGCAGAGCCTGAAGTCAAGCAGATTGATTCCTCCAGTTCTATTTTTCTTTCTAAAGATTGCTTTTGCTATTCAAAGTTTTTTGTATTTCCATACAAATTATGAAATTATTTGTTCTAGCTCTGTGAAAAATACCATTGGTAGCTTGATAGAGATTGCAAAATCTCAGTTATTCTTAACTTGCTTCTCAGAAGATCCTTCTATGTAATCAGCAGAATAGTACAAGGGCACATAGGAGAAGAAAAACAAGCCACATACAAACAGAATGTGGTAAAGTTGGGCATAAGTTACAGGGCTTTAAGCTTATTTTATAATTAAAAACTTGGTCAAATATTTGTTAAGATATCAAATATAATTATGAAAAGGTGAAATATCAGAAAAGAATTCACTGAAAATGTCCAAATCAGACTTGTTGAATTATTTATTTCCATACTTTGCTTATCTTGCATATGGAAAAAAAAAAAAAAAGCTGAGTGGGGGAAAAAAGCAGATTAGTAGATTCTAATAGCATACCATGCAAGCTTTGTCAATTAGTTTGCAACTGCTGATAAAAGCACAAAAATGTGTACTAGAGCTGTGAGATATTCCATGAAACTGCTACAGTGTCTTTTCCTGGTATTAATTGCAAATGCAAAAATTGACATTCAGTAAGATTTGCTAGTAATTTCTTTCCACATAAATCCTCATAATCTTTCTTTAGCTAAGTTAATCATGTCTGTTCAGGTTTTGTGCAACTGATTAAATTTTTCAAAGAATCTTGGTCTCAAAATAATCACTTTGATCTGTAATATTAATATTTTTGAATGAATGCTTTCAACTTGAAACTTTTATCTGAATTATCTACTGTTGAGTCAATTACTGTTTTATTTTTTGCATAAGGACACATTTTTGAGTGTCCTGGTAGCTTACCTGGTAAAGAACCCAACTGCAATGCAGGAGACCCTGGTTCGATTTCTGGGTAGGAAGATCCCCCGGAGAAGGGATAGCCTACCCACTCCAGTATTCTTGGGCTTCCCTGGTGGTTCAGACAGTAAAGAATCCACGTGCAATATGGGAGACCTAGGTTCGATCCCTGGGTTAGGAAGATCTCCTGGAGGAGGGCAGGCAACCTACACCAGTATTCTTGGCTTGGATATCACTGAGTGACTAAGCACAGCAAAATTATTTTTTTTAATTTTTTTTTGTATTCGTTAGAGATGTTTTACTTAATTAGGAATTTCTTTTAACAACTGGATTTAGAAAGGTTCCAACTGCACTGAAATTAAATTTTAATTTATCTTAGGATTTATCTTAGATAGAAGCATTGTGAAACTTTTCTCTGTGTCTTGGACCTTTACTCAACCATGAGAAAAAGCCCAGGCTAGATGGCTGGAAAGTGAGAGGCATGAAATGGAGATACCCATCTTAGCCGAGGCCCATTCTAAATCAAGTAAGAACAGAAAAAACTATCTTTCTGAACCCAGTTAAAATTGCTGAATTGCAGAATTGTGAGCTAAATAAATGGTCATTGTTTTAAGCTTTTAGATCTTGAGGGATGATTGTTTAATACAAAAATAGCTACTTGATATCTTGCAACTAAAGATGAGGGACAGATGTCAATTGATGAATGTTTGCTTATTTGCTACTCTAAGCCAACTACTAGCATTTGGCTAATACCATAAAACATATTATCAAAGAATTTTAAACATGATATAAACTTTAAAGATATCTTGATAGAAGTCCTTAGTTTACCAATGAAGAAACTGAGATTCAAAGAGACTAAGTGATTTGTAAAAGGTCATATAGTTAACTATAGTGCTAGATTTTATGGCAACCCACTCCAGTACTCTTCCCTGGAAAATTCTATGGGTGGAGGAGTCTGGTGGGCTACAGTCCTGGGCTCACAAAGAGTCGGACACGACTGAACAACTTCACTTTTCACTTTCAGTGCTAGATTTTAAGAATGCTAGGAGAATAATAAAAAAGATAGATGACAAATGCATATCAATTTTGGAAGCAAAGTAAAAGTGCTCACAAACTTCTTTAGAAAGAGAAGAGAATGTGACCATGGACAGCTTAGGAAAGGAGTTCTGCGTGACTGAGATGTTTTCCATCATTACCAGTAGACATGTGTCTCTCAAATCTTGTCACCCAAATAGTCTGAATGTTGGATGAGAATGAACTCACCCTCAAGGGTTTTGTGGGCATAACCAGAGGCTACTGACTTGGAGGATCAAATTTCCTTGAAGTCTGTAAAATACTTTTGTACCCTATCACATAGTATAGATTGTTTACATAAATAAGGACTTTTTTAATCTCCAAAATTTCATGACAAACTGACTCTGAAGAAAAATGAATCCTATTTGTCTTAAGTTTTGAGTTATGCCCTGAACATAACCTTGAATCCTGCTGGAGAAGCACATTAGATTAAAACAGTCAAGCAAAAAACAACAACAACAACAACAACAACAACAACAAAAACATATTCTATACACTGCTGATAACAGGGTAAAAATTCACAAGGACTCTGGTTGTCTCATTTGAGTACCTCATCATAAGTCCTCTCTATTTTATCCCCTCTATACATATTTATTGAGCACCTTATATGTTCCAGATATTGTTCAAGGTCTTGAAGATTTTTTAAAGCAAAGATATACTATTCCAATTGTGACTCAAACCAAAAACAATAGCTTTCTTATAGTGTAACCACGGATACAAGTGCTATCCCAACAGAAAGTGCAGAAGAAGCAGCTCTAACGACCCAGATTCACTTTCAAAGGTAGTCAAAAGCAAGAAAGACTTAAACAAACCGAGAAAACTGGCAGTGGTTGGTAAGATAACTGCTGCAAATAGGGTGCAACCCACATTTCTGGCTTGTTATCTAGATACCCTTGGCTTCCACCCCACCTCCCTGACAGTGGCCACTTGCAGTTGCAGGTATGACAAACTGTATGCTCTGGTAGGAGGGAAGCCAAAACTTCAGCACACAGAACCAGACAAACAAGAAAGCAATAGCTG
This sequence comes from Aepyceros melampus, assembly GCA_006408695.1. Lineage (NCBI taxonomy): Eukaryota > Metazoa > Chordata > Mammalia > Artiodactyla > Bovidae > Aepyceros > Aepyceros melampus. The sequence goes on from SJXQ01000253.1 coordinate 36,595, forward strand.
TCTCTTGGAGGGAAAGGATCAATAATCAGTCTCTCAAAACCAAATTCACATGAGTAACAATCCAAATAACTAATTTTTACAAATGTTTTTCTCTTCTTAATCTAAATTTGGAAAAGATAAGACAAAAAGACTTTGACCACCCTGAAGACAGAAGTCTGAGAGGCTGACTTTGGGAAGAATTTTTACTTTAGGCCACCTTTGTCAGGGGTCCTGGATTTCAGTCACAGCGTCCAGAGCAAGTGAGTGTCCTAGCTAGCCTATTATTGCCAGAAGTCTAGGAGAAAAAAAGTATTTCCCTCTACCCATTTTAAGTTCCTTAGCTGGGGCCCTGATAATCTGGCCAAAGGCAGATTGTTGTTTTTATTGTTCAGTTGCTAATTCGTGTCTGACTCTTTGCGACATTATGAACTGCAGCATGCCAGGCTTCACTGTCCTTCCTTCACTGTCTCCTGGAGTTTGCTCAGATTCTTGTCCATTGAGCTGGTGATGCCATCAACCATCTTATCCTCTGCTGCTCTTTTCTCCTTTTGCCTTCAGTCTTTCCCAGCATCAGGTCCTCTTCCGATGAGTCAGCTCTTTGCATCAGGTGGTTGATGTACTGGAGCTTCTACTTCAGCATCAGTTTTTTCAATGAATATTCAGGGTTGATTTCTTTAGGACTGACTGGTTTGATTTCCTTGCAGTTCAAGGAACTCCCAAGAGTCTTCTCCAGCACCACAATTCAAAGGCATCAATTGTCCAGTGCTCAGTCTTTTTTATGGACCAACTCTCATATCTATACATAACTACTGGAAAAACCGTAGTTTTGACTATAAGGTCCTTTATCAGCAAAGTGATGTGTTTGCCTTAAAAAATTTTTTTTTTATTTTAATTGGAGTCTAATTACTTTACAATATTGTATTGGGTTTGCCATACATAGACAGAATCTGTTACGGGTGTACATGTGTTCCCCATCCTGAACCCCCTCCCACCTCCCTCCCATCCCATCCCTCTGAGTCATCCCAGTGCACCAGCCCTGAGCACCCTGTATCATGCATTGAACCTGGACTGGCGATTTGTATCACATATGATATTTTACATGTTTCAATGCCATTCTCCCAACTCATCCCACCCTTACCCTATCCCACAGAGTCCAAAAGACTGTTCTATACATCTGTATCTCTTTTGCTGTCTCGCATACAGGGTTATCATTACCATCTTTCTGAATTCCCTATGTATGCGTTAGCATACTGTATTGATGTTTTTCTTTCTGGCTTACTTCACTCTGTATAATAGTCTACAGTTTCATCCACCTCAGTAGAACTGATTCAAATGTATTCGTTTTAATGTCTGAGTAATACTCCATTGTATATATGTACCACAGCTTTCTTATCCATTCGTCTGCTGATGGACATCTAGGTTGCTTCCATGTCCTGGCTATTGTAAACAGTGCTGCGATGAACATTGGGGTACACGCGTCTCTTTCAATTCTGGTTTCCTTGGTGTGTATGCCCAGTAGTGGGATTGCTGGGTCATGAGGCAGTTCTATTTCCAGTTTTTTAAGGAATCTCCACACTGTTCTCCATAGTGGCTGTACTAGTTTGCATCCCTACCAACAGTGTAAGAGGGTTCCCTTTTCTCCACACCCTCTCCAGCATTTATTTTTGGTAGACTTTTGAATAGCAGCCATTCTGACTGGAGTGAAATGGTACCTCATGGTGGTTTTGATTTGCATTTCTCTGATAATGAGTGATGTTGAACATCTTTTCATGTGTTTATTAGCCATCTGTATGTCTTCTTTGGAGAAGTGTCTATTTAGTTCTTAGGCCCATTTTTTGATTGGGTCGTTTATTTTTCTGGAATTGAGCTGCATAAGTTGCTTGTATATTTTTGAGATTATTTCCTTATCAGTTGCTTCATTTGTTAATATTTTCTCCCATTCTGAAGGTTGTCTTTTCACCTTTCTATAGTTTCCTTTGTTGTGCAAAAGCTTTTAATTTTAATTAGGTCCCATTTGTTTATTTTTGCTTTTATTTCCAATATTCTAGGAGGTGGGTCATAGGGGATCCTGCTGTGATTTATGTTGGAGAGTGTTTTGCCTATGTTCTCTTCTAGGAGTTTTATAGTTTCTGGTCTTATGTTTAGATCTTTAATCCATTTTGAGTTAATTTTTGTGTATGGTGTTAGAAAGTGTTTTAGTTTCATTCTTTTACAAGTGGTTGACCAGTTTTCCCAGCACCACTTGTTAAAGAGATTATCTTTTCTCCATGGTATATTTTCCCCTCCTTTTTCAAAGATAAGTTGTCCATGTGTGTGGATTTATCTCTGGGCTTTCTATTTTTTTCCATTGATCTAGATTTCTGTCTTTGTGCCAGTACCACAGTGTCTTAATGACTGTGGCTTTATAGCAGAGCATGAAGTCAGGCAGGTTGATTCCCCCAGTTCTATTTTTCTTTCTAAAGATTGCTTTGGCTATTCGAGGTCTTTTGTATTTCCATACAAATTGTGAAATTACTTGTTCTAGTTCTGTGAAAAATACCATTGGTAGCTTGATAGGGATTGCATTGAATCTATAGATTGCTTTGGGTAATATACTCATTTTCACTATATTGGTTCTTCCAATCCATGAACACAGTGTATTTCTCCATCTATTTGTGTCCTCTTTGATTTCTTTCATCAGTATTTTATAGTTTTCTATATATAGGTCTTTTGTTTCTTTAGGTAGATATATTCCTAAGTATTTTCTTCTTTTCTTGCAATGATGAATGGAATTGTTTCCTTAATTTCTCTTTCTGTTCTCTCAAAGGAGAGAGAGAACTTAGAAAAAAGTTGTACTTTTCTCTATATATAGGAGTGCAAGGGATTTCTGTGTATTAATTTTATATCCTGCAACTTTACTATATTCATTGATTAGGTCTAGTAATTTTCTGGTGGAGTCTTTAGGGTTTTCTATGTAGAGGATTATGTCATCTGCAAACAGTGTTTACTCTTCATTTCCAATCTGGATTCCTTTTATTTCTTTTTCTGCTCTGATTGTTGTGGCCAAAACTTTGAAAACTATGTTGAGTAGTAATGGTGAGAGTGGGCACCATTGTCTTGTTCCTGACTATGGGGAAATGCTTTTCTTCACCATTGAGGATGATGTTTGCTGTGGGTTTGTCATATATAGCTTTTATTATGCTGAGGTATATTCCTTCTATTCCTGCTTTCTGGAGGGTTTTTATCATAAATGGATGTTGAATTTTGTCAAAGGCTTTCTCTGCATCTATTGAGATAATCATCTAGTTTTTATTTTTCAATTTTTTAATGTGGTGAATTATATTGATTGACTTGCGGATATTGAAGAATCCTTGCATCCCTGGGATAAAGCCCACTTGGTCAGGATGTATGATTTTTCAAATATTTTTTTGGATTCTGTTTGCTATAATTTTGTTAAGCATTTTTGCATTTATGTTCATCAGTGATATTAGCCTGTAGTTTTCTCTTTTTTTGTGGCATCTTTGTCAGGTTTTGGTATTAGGATGATGATGGCCTCATAGAATGAGTTGGGAAGTTTACTTTCCTCTGTAATTTTCTGGAAGAGTTTGAGTAGGATAGGTGTTAGCTCTTCTCTCAATTTTTGTAGAATTCAGCCATGAAGCTGTCTGGTCCTGGGCTTTTGTTTGCTGGAAGATTTCTAATTACAGTTTCAATTTCTGTGCTTGTGATGGGTCTGTTAAGATTTTCTATTTCTTCCTAGTTCAGTTCTGGAAAGTTGTACTTTTCTAAGAATTTGTCCATTTCTTCTAAGTTGTTCATTTTATTGGCATATAGTTGCTGATAGTAGTCTCTTATGATCCTTTGTATTTCTGTGTTGTCTGTTATGATCTCTCCATTTTCATTTCTAATTTTGTTGATTTGATTTTTCACCCTTTCTTTCTTGATTAGTCTGGCTAATGGTTTGTCAATTTTATTTATCCTCTCAAAGAACCAGCTTTTGGCTTTATTGATTTTACTATGGTCTCTTTTGTTCTTTTGCATTTATTTCTGCCCTAATTTTGAAGATTTCTTTCCTTCTACTAACCCTGGGGTTCTTCATTTCTTCCTTTTCTAGTTGCTTTAGGTGTAGAGTTAGGTTATTTGACTTTTTTCTTGTTTCTTGAGGTAAGCCTGTATTGTTATGAACCTTCCCCTTAGCACTGCTTTTACAGTGTCCCATAGGTTTTGGGTTGTGTTTTCATTTTCATTCATTTCTATGCATATTTTAATTTCTTTTTTGATTTCTTCTGTGGTTTGTTTGTTATTTAGCAGTATGTTGTTCAGCCTCCTATGTTGGAATTTTTAATAGTTTTTCTCTTGTAATTGAGATCTAATCTTACTGCATTGTGGTCAGAAAAGATGCTTGGAATGATTTCAATTTTTTTGAATTTACCAAGGCTAGATTTATGGCCCAGGATGTGATCTATCCTTAAGAAGGTTCCATGTGCACTTGAGAAAAAGGTGAAATTCATTGTTTTGGGTTGAAATGTCCTATAGATATCAATTAGGTCTAACTGGTCTATTGTATCATTTAAAGTTTGTGTTTCTGTGTTAATTTTCTGTTTAATAGATCTATCCATAGGTGTGAGTGGGGTATTAAAGTCTCCCACTATTATTGTGTTATTGTTAATTTCCCCTTTCATACTTGTTAGCATTTGTCTTACATATTGCAGTGCTCCTATGTTGAGTGCATATATATTTATAATTGTTGTATCTTCTTTTTGGATTGATCCTTTGATCATTATGTAGTGTCCTTTGTCTCTTTTCACAGCCTTTGTTTTAAAGTCTATATTATCGATATGAGTATTGCTACTCCTGCTTTCTTTTGGTCTCTATTTGTGTGGAAAATTTTTTCAAGCCCTTCACTTTCAATCTGTATGTGTCCCTTGTTTTGATGTGGGCCTCTTGTAGACAACATATATAGGGGTCTTGTTTTTGTATTCATTCAGCCAGTCTCTGTCTTTTGGCTGGGGCATTCAACCCATTTACATTTAAGGTAATTATTGATAAGTAGATCCCGTTGCCATTTACTTCATTGTTTTGGGTTTGAGTTTATACACCCTTTCCGTGTTTCCTGTCTAGAGAAGATCCTTTAGCATTTGTTGGAGAGCTGGTTTGGTGGTGCTGAATTCTCTCAGCTGTTGCTTGTCTGTAAAGCTTTTGATTTCTCCTTCATATTTGAATGAGATCCTTGCTGGGTACAGTAATCTGGGCTGTAGGTTATTTTCTTTCATCGCTTTAAGTATGTCTTGCCATTCCCTCCTGGCCTGAAGAGTTTCTACTGAAAGAGCAGCTGTTATCCTTATGGGAATCCCCTTGTGTGTTATTTGTTGTTTTTTCCCTTGCTGCTTTTCATATTTGTTATTTGTGTTTGATCTTTGTTAATATGTGTCTTGGGGTGTTCCACCTTGTGTTTATCCTGTTGGGACTCTCTGAGTTTCTTGGACTTGGGTGATTATTTCCTTCTCCATTTTAGAGATGTTTTCAAGTATTATCTCCTCAAGTATTTTTTCATGGTCTTTCTTTTTGTCTTCTTCTTCTGGGACGCCTATGATTCGAATGTTGGGGCATTTAACATTGTTCCAGAGGTCTCTGAGGTTGTCCTCATTTCTTTTAATTCTTTTTCCTTTTTTCCTGTTTCATTTAGTTCTACCATCCTATCTTCTACCTCACTTATCCTATTTTCTGCCTCAGTTATTCTACTGTTGGTTCCTTCCAGAGTGTTTTTGATATTATTCATTATATATTGACTCTTTTTTTATTTCTTCTAGGTCCTTGTTAAACCTTTCTTGCATCTTCTTGATCCTTGTCTCCAGGTTATTTATCTGTAACTGTATTTTGTTTTCACAATTTTTGATCATTTTCACTATCATTATTTGGAATTCTTTATCAGGTAGATTTCCTGTCTTCCTCTTTTGTTTGGTTTGGTGGGCATTTATCCTGTTCCTTTACCTGCTGGGTATTTCCTCACCTTTTCATTTTGTTTATGTTGCTGCATTTGGGGTGGCCTTTCTGTATTCTGGCAGTTGTGGTTCCTTTTATTGTGGAGGTTCCTTGCTGTGGGTGGGGTTGGATGGGTGGCTTGTCAAGGTTTCCTGGTTAGGGAAGCTTGTGTCAGTGTTCTGGTGGGTGGAGCTGGATTTCTTCTCTCTGGAGTGCTATGAAGTGTCCAGTAATGAGTTTTGAGATGTCAATGGGTTTGGTGTGACTTTTGGCAGTCTGTATATTGAAGCTCAGGGCTATGTTCCTGTGTTGCTGGAGAATTTGTGTGGTATGTCTTTCTCTGGAACTTGTTGGCCCTTAGGTGGTGCTTGGTTTCAGTGTAGGTACGGAGGTTTTTGATGAGCTCCTATTGATTAATGTTCCCTGGAGTCAGGAGTTCTCTGGTGTTCTCAGGTTTTGGACTTAAGCCTCCTGACTCTGTTTTCAGTCTTATTCTTACAGTAGCTTCAAGACTTCTCCATCCATACAGCACTGATAATAAAACATCTAGGTTAATGGTGAAAAGATCCTCCACAGTAAGGGACACCCAGTTCCGTTCAGTTCAGTCACTCAGTCATGTCCAACTCTTTGTGACCCCATGAATTGTAGAACGCCAGGCCTCCCTGTCCATCACCAACTCCCAGAGTTCACTCAGACTTACGTCCATCGAGTCAGTGATGCCATCCAGCCATCTCATCCTCTGTCTTCCCCTTCTCCTCCTGCCCCCAATCCCTCCCAGCATCATAGTCGTTTTCAATGAGTCAACTCTTTGCATGAGGTGGGACATCCAGAGAGGTTCACAAAGTTACATGGAGAAGAGAAGAGGGAGGAGGGAGATAGAAGTGACCAGGAGGAGAAGAGGGGGAATCAAAAGGGGAGAGAGCAAGCTAGCCAGCAATCAGTTCCCTATGTGCTCTCCACAGTCTGGATCCCTCAGAGATATTCACGGAGTTACACAAAGGGGAGAAGAGGGAGGAAGGAGACAGAGGTGGCCAGGTGGATAAAAGGGGGAATCAAAAGGAGAGAGACTGATCTAGCCAGTAATCGGTTCCCTAAGTGTTCTCCACAGCCTGGACATACAAAGAGATTCACAGAGTTGGGTAGAGAAGAGAAGGGAGAGGGAGGAGATAGAGGCGACCTGTTGGAGAAAAAGGAGATTCCAAAGAGGGAGAGAGCAATCCAGCCAGTAATTTTGCTTTCAAGTAAAAATGGGTACTGAAGATTGGGTTCTTAAAGGTACAAAATTGATAACAAATACCGAAAAGCAAAGATTATAGAGTCTCAAAAATACAGTATTAAAGAAAAAAAGTCACAAAAATTATAGAATATGTATATATATATATGAAGTTTGCTTTAAAAATAAGGTCTTTTTTTTTTTTGCAAAGTAATAGTAGGTTATAAAAATGAAAATTAAAGGAGGGATAGAGAACTTAAAAATAAAAAAGTTAAAAATTTTAAAAATGATAAATATAAAAGTATACCTAGGACTTTCTCTGTTGTTGTTGTGGACCGTGTGGGGTCAGTTCATTTTCAGATAGTTCCTTGATCCGGCTTACACTTCTCAAGATCTATACGCCCCTTCCTATGCAGTCGGTGCTAACTGCAGGGTTTAGTCTATTGTACCTGTCACTTCCAAAGCAGTTCATTCCCTCTGTTTTAGCTGCTTCTGTTTGCTGGCTTCTTCAGTGTCTAATTTCCACCCTGACACAAAGGGGCAGTGGTGGTCACTTTTTAAGGCTTACTTGTTCAGTCGTGCTGTGGGGAGGGAGGAACACTGCAAACATACATCGTTGGCATGTGTGGGGAGTGCTCGCAGTGTCTCAGCCACACTGGATTGGTCCCCGCTCATGGCGTGTGTGCTTTCCCAGTCTACACTGTTCAGGCTCTAGGTTTCTCTGCCAGGAACTATTTGAGGTGGGCCTGGATTGCATGCACTTCCCAGGTCTAAGCCGCTCAGGTTCAGGTTCTTGGGTACTCCATAAAGGTGCAGACTTGGTTGGGCCTGCTTTTTGTGCCCTTCCCAGGTCTGAGAAGCTCAGGTGACCAGGTGCTTGGCGAGTGCAGTCAACCCCAGGTAGGGGCTGTGACTTATTGCCTCCCCATCCCTGCTGCTTGGTTTTCTGAGTGTACAATCTGTGCACCTTCTCGGGTGTGCCATGTGTCTCTTCTGGGGAGTTGATCTCTGGCTGCGACCCTCTGGCAGATGTTAACAGTCCAGAATCCCAAGAAATCTTGGTTAGCAACGAAGCCTGCTTGCAGTTTGCTGTAGGATGCCTCTCTGGGGTCGCAACTGACCCCTTCCGGCTCTGGCTGCCCTCGCCTGCCTGTCTCTGGTGGAGGATGGGCTGGTCTGCAGACAGCCAGCTCTGCTCAGTCCTTTGTTCTGTGAGTGGGCCTGGTGGTGTTTTAAGTTAAGGCTTTTCATGGGATAGTTATCCCACAGTCTGGGTTGCTATCTCTAGTTAGTTCCTTCAGATTGCCCTTGGGGCATTCAGGCCTGGTCCTTACCCTAAGCAATGCAGCCTGCACCTCCCTGTCTGGCCCCCGCTTGCTAGAGGCAGATGTGAGTGTCTGGGCTGCTTCTCTGCTGGGAGTTGCCATTAGGCACAGAATTTGTGGGGTTTAATTATTTATTTATTTTCCCTCCGGGTTATGTTGCCCTCTGAGGTTCCAAGGCTCACCACAGATGCACTGGTAAGAGTGTTTCTTGGTGTTTGGAAACGTCTCTTTTTAAAGACTCCTTTCCTGGGACGGATCTCTGTCCCTACCTCTTTTGTCTCTCTTTTTATCTTTTATATTTTGTCCTCCTCCTTTCGAAGACAATGGGCTGCCTTTCTGGGTGCTTGATGTCTGCCAGCATTCAGAAGTTGTTTTGTGGAATTTGCTCAGCGTTCAAATGTTCTTTTGATGGATTTGTAGGGGAGAAAGTGATCTCCCCGTCCTATTCCTAAGCCATCTTAGGACCGCCCCTCCTGTCTGAAGCAGGGTCCCAGCACAACAGACACTGTCTTTGCTTTTTAATACACTGTCTATGTTTGTCATAGCTTTCCTTCCAAGGAGTAAGTGTCTTTTAATTTCATGGTTGTAGTTACTGTCTGCAGTGATTTTGGAGCCCAAGAGATAAAATATGTCACTCCTCCTACTTTTTCCCCTTCTATTTGCCTGAAGTGATGAGACTAGATGCCATGGTCTTAGTTTTCTGAATGTTGAGTTTTAAGCCAGCTAGCATTCCATTAACAGTATGATAAGGCAGAGGCAGATTAACAAATGAAAAACAAGAGAAGTTTGTCAGCATGTGCATTGTACATGTACATATGAGAGCACCTAAAGATGAGCAACCCAAAATGTGTTCAGAATTTGGGTTTTTTATACCATCTTTAGTTCAGTTCAGTTCAGTCGCTCAGTCATGTCTGACTCTTTGCGACCCCATGAATCGCAGCACGCCAGGCCTCTCTGTCCATCACCAACTCCCGGAGTTCACTCAGACCCATGCCCATGGAGTCAGTGACGCCATTCAGCCATCTCATCCTTGGTTGTCCCCTTCTCCTCCTGCCCCCAATCCCTCCCAGCATCAGGGTCTTTTGCAATGAGTCAACTATTCGCATGAGGTGGCCAAAGTACTGGAGTTTCAGCTTTAGCATCATTCCTTCCAAAGAAATCCCAGGGTTGATCTCCTTCAGAATGGACTGGTTGGATCTCCTTGCAGTCCAAGGGACTCTCAAGAGTCTTCTCCAACACCACAGTTCAAAAGTATCAATTCTTTGGCGCTCAGCCTTCTTTAACAAGGTAAAGGGATAAAAGGCTTCTGAGGAGACTAGCTATGCAAAGGTAGCGAGAAAATATATGGTAAGCAAGAGTTGTTTAATAAGGTTTGTTAACCTTTTTTTTTTTTTTGGTGCCATCCCCATTGATGAGTTGAGTCCTCTTTCTGGTATAGGAAAAGAAGACATCTTTTCAAAAATTTCCTTTATCAGTGTAAGTAAGTGTTAGTCACTCAGTCATGCCCAACTCCTTGTGACCCCATGGACTGTACCCACCAGGCTCCTCTGTCCATGAGATTTTCCAGGCAAGGATACTGGAATGGGCTGCCATTTCCTTTTCCAGGGGATCTTCCCAACCTAGGGATGGAACCTGGGTTTCCACACTGCAGGCAGATTCTTTTCCGACTGAGCTACAGGGAAGCCCTTATCAATGTAAGTTTCCTTTAAAAAGAATCCTGTGCCCTGGTTTAGAGCTTTTCCTCAGCATTTTGGTTCTACTGGCCTTTAGCTCAAAGAAACATATTTTGGCATGGTTATTCTGTATCATTCAAGATAGAGTAGCAATGAAACCAAAACTCTTGCTCTCAAGGAGTATATTAAATTCCTACTGTTAAACACCACATACTAACTGAGACAACAGAAACATTTATCTTAAGTTTCTGGAGGTTAGAAGTCTAACTTGGTTTCACAGAATCACGTTTCTTCTGAAGCCTCTAGGAAAGAATGTTTCCTCGACATTTCCAGCTTTTAGAGGCCACCTATATCATTGACTTGTGGCCTCTTCCTGTATCTTGAAGCCAGCAGCACAGCATCTTCTCTATCTTCTGCTTCCATCATCACATCTCTCTCTGTCTCTGATCTTCCTATCTTCTTTTTATAAGGACTCTTGTGATTATATTGGGGCAACACAGATAATCCAGGATGATCTCTCTATCCTAAGATTATTTCAGTCACATTTGCAAAGTATTTCTTTCTTTTCTTTTTCTTCTTCTTCTTCTTTTTTTTTTTTTAAATCATATAAGGTGTTATAGTCACAGGTTTTGCCATTAGGACATAAACTTATCCGGGAATCTCTTATTCAACTTCACACAAGAAAATTACATTTCAGTAAAGTCCACCTTTATAGGATAACTTTCTTGAATACATGTCAGATAAATTTTTATGATGTTTGGGAAGGAGAAAGATGGGGAAGTAGGAGGACTTGAGCTTATCCCCTCTCTTGAATACCCTAAAAGTAACATTAATAGCTGAACAACCATTGATAAAAATGACTGGAACCTACCATGAAAGATATTCTATATCTAAAGACAAAGAAGAAGTCACAAAGAGACAGGAGAAAGGGTACTTTTCATGATATAATCAAATCTCATACCAATTTGGTTATCCACAGATTGGAAAATAATATATTGCAGAGTTTCTCCCACAGAAGTAAGAGTTCTGAGCTCCATGTTAGGCTCCCCAGCCTGGAGATCTAGCATTGGAAGCAAGAGCCCCCAGAGCATTTGGCTTTAAAGGCTAGTAAGGTTTGAGTGTAAGAGTCCCACAGGACTGGGGGAAACAGAGACTCCTTGTGTGCACTTGGAGGGTGCACACAAGATTTCAGGTGCACTGGGACCCATGGCAAAGCAGTGACTCCATAGGAGCCTGGGCCAGATCTAACTGTGGGCGTTGGAGTGTCTCCTGGAGAGGCAGGGGTTAGCTTTAGCTCACGGTTGTGGTGGACACTGGTGGCAGAATCCCGAGGGAATATTCACTGGCATGAGCTCTCCTAGAGGTTGTCATTTTGACACTGAGACCTGGCCTGACTCAATAGCCTGCAGGTTCCAGTGTGGGGATGCCTCAGGTGGAAACACAGCGCCATCCATCAACAGACAGGCTCCCTAAAGTCATCATGAGCCCACAGTTGCTGCCTCTAAACACAACCTGTGACATGGCCCCAGAAGCAAGAGGAAGTATGATTTTACAGCCTGTGGAACAGATAGCACAAAGATAGGAAGCTATAAAAAATGAGATGCCAGAGAAATATGTTCCAGATATAGGAACAAGATAAAACCCCAGAACAACTAAATGAAGTGGAGATAGGCAATCTGCCTGAAAAAGAATTCAGAGTAATGACAGTAAAGATGATCCAAGATTTTGGAAAAAGAATGGAGGCAGACTGACAATATTATGAGAAATGTTTATCAAAGAGCTAGAAGATTGAAAAAAAAAAAAGATGAACAATACAATAAATGAAGTGAAAAGTACACTAGAAGGAAGCAATAACAGAATAAATGAGGCAGAAGAATGAATAAGTGAGCTGGAAGAGAGATTGGTGGAAATCACTGCAGTGGAACAAAATAAAGTGAAAAAATAGTATGAAGTTTTTATGATGTTCTCAGCAGTATCTCTAGTAACTTCCCTGACTCAAATTCATAGCTCAGCATCTTGACTTGCTCTTGTTACTCCAACCTCAAGAACACATTTGCTATTTTTCATCCCCAATGATTTGTCTCTTTCTACACTACCCTATGGAGAAGGCAATGGCAACTCACTCGTGTTCTTGCCTGGAGAATCCCAGGGATGGGGGAGCCTGCTGTGCTTCCGTCTATGGGGTCACACAGAGTCAGACACGACTGAAGTGACTTAGCAGCAGCAGCAACACTACCATAACTGTACCCACATCTGTGAACTCTCTGCCTGGAAAAACACCCATCCAAGGTATCACCTCATCTGAGAAATGGTGCCCCTTCCATTTACTCCAAAAAAGATCCTTTGTCTCTACTATGGGCTCCAAAATCACTGCAGACAGTGACTGTAGCTATGAAATTAAAAAGACACTGTTTCCTTGGAAGGAAAGCTATGGCAAACTGAGACAGTGTGCTAAAAAGCAGAGACATCACTTTTCTGACAAAGGTCCATATAGTTAAAGCTGTGGTTTTTCGAGTAGTCATGTATGGATGTGAGAGTTGGGCCATAAAGAAGGCTACTAATGATGATAAAGTGTTACTCAGTCGTGACTCTTTATGACCCCATGGAGTGTAACTCGCCAGGTGTCTATGTCCATGGAATTCTCCAGGCAAGAATACTGGAGTGGGTAGCCATTCCCTTCTCCAGGGGATCCTCCTGACCCAGGGGTTGAACCAGGGTCTCCTGCATTGCAGGCAAATACTTTATTCTGAGCCACCATGGAAGCCCAAAGAAGACTGAGAGCCGAAGAACTGATGATGCTTTTGAATTGTGGTGCTGGAGAAGACTCTTGAAGAGTCCCTTGGACTCTAAGGAGATCCAATCAGTCAATCCTAAAGGTAATCAACTGTGAATATTCATTGGAAGGACTAATGCTAAAGCTGAAGCTCGAAAACTTTGGCTACTTGATGTGAAGAAATGCCTCATTGGAAAAGACCCTGATGCTGGGCAAGATTGAAGGTAAAAGGAGAAGAGGGCATGCTATGAGAATGGTTATAAGAATCACTGACTCAATGGACATGAATTTGAGCAAGCTCCAGGAGATAGTGGAGGAGTGAGGAACCTGGCATGCTGCAGTCCATGGGGTCGCAGAGTTGGACATGACTTATCAACTGAATGATGACAACAATGGATTTGATCACACACTGTATTGGAAGAAAAGTTATGACCAACCTAGATAGCATATTGAAAAGCAGAGATATTACTTTGCCAACAAAGGTCCGTCTAGTCAAGGCTATGGCTTTTCCAGTGGTCATGTATGGATGTGAGAGTTGGACTGTGAAGAAAGCTGAGCCCTGAAGAATTGACGCCTTTGAACTGTGGTGTTGGAGAAGACTCTTGAGAGTCCCTTGGACTGCAAGGAGATCCAACTGGTCCATTCTAAAGGAGATCAGCCCTAGGATTTCTTTGGAAGGAATGATGCTAAAGCTGAAACTCCAGTACTTTGGCCACCTCATGCGAAGAGTTGACTCATTGGAAAAGACTTGATGCTGGGAGGGATTGGGGCAGGAGGAGAAGGGGACGATGGAGGATAAGATGGCTGGATGGCATCACTGACTCGATGGATATGAGTCTGAGTGAACTCCGGTAGTTGGTGTTGGACAGGGAGGCCTGGTATGCTACGATTCATGGGGTCGCAAAGAGTCGGACATGACTGAGCGACTGAACTGAACTGAACTGAACGTAATAGTAGTCTTGCTCCATTAGTTGAAGGCTCCTTGAGAGTAGGGAGTGTATCATTCATCTTTTCTAGCTTCATCACTCACTCAGAGTAGTTGGCACACAGTGAGAGCTTAAGTAATGTCAAATAAATGAGTATCACCAAAATTGTTTAAGTATAGTAATTATGAGAGGATGGAGGGAGGGAAAAATTGAAGGAGTTTATTGAGTTTTTAAGTAAGTTAAGATCAGCTTCCTCTGCTGAGACTTAGAAACAGAATAGCAGACAGGAAAGATGAGATGAGATGAGATATACATGACTCACAGGCAGTGAAGATAACAAGAGCCAGAGGCACAGAAGTTCAGGGCTGCTCCTCTCAGTTGGGGTGCTTTTGATGTGTGCCTGCTTTGATCCCTGCTGTGCAGCTATGGCCCAAGACGTTCTGGAATGAAGAAAAACTACTTACTGTCTTGTTTCCAAGATCCAGAGTGTGTTAGAAAAGAAGCACATGGGGAGTGGGCAGGTTTTTCTGGTGGCAAAATAAAATCATTTCCCAAAGGTAAATAGTCTCTCCCAATGGTTGAGAGCTGATGCTAAAGAAAAGAGGATGCACAGAGGGGACACTGCTGTGTGCAGAAGAGAAAAGCTGAATGCAACATAAAAGCAGAGACAAAGGAAAAAAAAAAAAAGCAGAGACAAGATAAAAGAGAAAAATGTAAAAGGGCAGCTGTGCACAGGTGAAGTCAGCTAAGCTATATAATTAGTAAAGGACACAGTGGGACACTGGGCCATACATGGAAGGATTTTGCCAGCCTCTTGGACAACACGTGGGAATATAGACATTCCAGCACCTTATACCAAGGAAAAGGACAACACAGATAACAGATCATGACGGGGGCAGAGGGAGAAATACACTGCTATTTCTCTGTGTATGGGGGGCCAAGTAGAACTCCCATTTGTGTACCTTATTTTTAAAAGCACAACTTCTATTATAAATTATGCCAAAGTAAAATCATCCTAAGTAAAACCTGGCTTAAAACTCAACATTCAAAAAACTAAGATCATGACATCTGGTCCATCACTTCAGGCAAATAGAAGGGGAATAAGTAGAAGCAGTGACAGATTTTATTTTCTTAGGTTCCAAAGTCACTGCAGATGGTAACTGCAGCCATGAAATTAAAAGATGCTTGCTCCTTGAAAGGAAAGCTATGACAAACCCAGACAGTGTATTAAAAAGCAGAGATATTTATTTGATGACAAAATTCCTTATATTCAAAGCTACGGTTATTCCAGTAGTTGGATGGATGTGAGAGTTGGACCATAAAGAAGGCTGAGCAGTGAAGAATTGATGCTTTGGAGCTGTGGTGTTAGAGAAGACTCTTAGTCCCTTGGACTGCAAGGAAATCAAACCAGTCAATACTAAAAGAAATCAACCCTGAATATTCACTGGAAGGACTGCTGCTTAAGCTGAAGCTCCCATAGTTTGGCCACCTGATGTGAAAAGCCGATTCATTGGAAAAGACCTTGATGCTGGGCAAGATTGAAGGCAGGAGAAGAAGGGGACGACAGAGGACTACATGGTTGGATGGAATCCCCAACTCAATGGACATGAGTTTGAGCAAGCTCTGGGAGATGGTGAAGGACAGGGAAGCCTGGAGTGCTGCAGTCTATGGAGTCACAAAGAATCCGACACAACTGAACAACCAGAACAACAAATCATCCTTATTAAATCTGAGATGTGGATTCAGTTATTCTCAAAACTACTTTTTTGAAATAGAGCTTTCATTCAGAAATTTTCTAAATTTGTATAATAGTCAGATCACCTTGACCATCTCAGACTAACCTAGTGTAAATGTTAAACAAATTTCATTTCCCCAGGATGGTAAAGAAAGGAGATACTATGAACTCTCAAAGAAAAGGAGAAAAAGGTTCCAGGTGGAACAAGCTTTGGAGAGTTATTGTAAGAAAAATCAAGTACTATGATGCCACGCATATTAAACAAGTTTACGGGTAAAAATCTGGGGCTGTACCTAAGCAAATTTCTGATGGACTTGATTCAAAAAGGAATCACTTCCAGAATATGCAGTATTTTAGGGTTAATTGTTCCATCCCTACATCTGGGTATTAGATGAAATATATGTGGAGGTCAAAGTCATTATAGTTCTGCTATTGTTGCTGTTTAGTCACTAAGTCTTGTCTGACTCTTTGCGACCCCACGGACTGTAGCCCCCTAGGCTCCTCTTTCCTTGGGATTTCCCAGGCAAGAATACTGGAGTGGGTTGGCATTTCCTTCTCCAGGGGATTTTCCTGACTCAAGGACTGAACCCACTTTTCCTGCTTGGCAGGTGGAATCTTTACCACTGAGCCATGTGGGAAGCCATAGATCTTCTACAAAGACCTAAATATGTGATTTAAAATACCCCAAAGCAGACTGTATTTTATTCACCAACAGAAGAGTTTCTGCACGTTGTGGATACTCAACAAACAGTTGATGGAACAAGAATAAGTGTAGAGAAGCTGAAGCACTGAATCTATTAAATTTGTGCTTGTGAATGGGGATAACTGGGAAGAAAATCATGATTTTTCAAAGACCTGTTGAGCCTCTAAGGCTTGGGCTTCTGTGATTTAGTCCCAGGAGAGAATTAATATTAATAGTTACATTGTTTTGAGTTCCATGAATACCAGATTTGAGCTAGATAATTTAGATACATTGTTGTTAATTCTCAGAATAACTTTCCAAGTTACATATTGTCTGTTTCATATATGTGTATATAGGCTGTGAAAAAGTTAAACAATGTTCCCAAAGTTACAGAGCCATTAAATGGCAAAGCAGTAACTCAAATCCATATGACTGCTAAATCAATGTATTTTACTTTTATCACATTTAATATTGTATATATTTTGAAAAATTTTATTCCTTGTAGTAAAATTTGTGTATGTTCATTAGAAAAAATTCAGAAAAGAAAGGTGCAGGGGGACAAAGTCAGCCATGATACCTTCATTCTTTTGTAAACATATGGCAATATAATGTTTCTAAAAAGTCACCGCAAACATTGAAATAGCAATCCTGAACCTTTGCTCCTAGGGGAATTATAGAGTTAGGTTCCTGTGAGCCTTTGGCCCTAACATTTTCATGAACTGACTAATCTATAACCTTGTTTTATGTATGTTTCTGTTTAAAAATGCATTATTTAATTGTTTTGTTGATTCATTAACATTTAACTGATAGCCAACAGTACTATAACTCATGTGTGAATGGAGTTTACATAAGACATTCATTTCTTCTTCAGGTATATCACCACCTTGTTATTCTTAGGAACAAAAGGCAGCACTTCAGCACTATACTTGGGGTTCATTTTAAACAGTGAAGTCACCTATCAAAAGCTCCAAAATAAAAACATGGCACTGCATAACTGTAAAAAGGACCTTATTTATAGCATGAGAGCTGAAACAAGAAGGTAGAGCCTTATCTTGCTCAACCTTAGCTGGAAACATGCATGTCAGGCGATTCAAATATGGTGTTATTCGGGCATGTCCATGAATGACCATGGAAATCATAGTCTACTATGTAATCACAGAGCTAGCAACTGAATAATCATGTCAGCTTCTGCTTTCTAAGAGGACAGATCTTAGGCAGTTTATTCCATTCTTATCAATTTTGAATAAAGCTGTCTACAGATTCCCTTGAAAGTATACACTATGATTTTAAAGAAAATTTACTCTAAATCTGAATTGCTCAAGTAAGACTCCTCTTCTTTGTCTTATTTAGAAGCAAAGATTTAGAGGTGGGGGTGAAGAGAGGGAATTGTCATTCATTTTAATATAAGGATAATCTCAGATATTTTCCTTTTCCAAATATTTATATTTATTAACACTCTATTTTGGAAAAAGTAATGTTGGACATGATAGAAATTAAAATAGTTTCAGGGGTACACACATTAAAAAAATAAGATTCTTTCATAATCCCCAAATTCAGCAATCACTGTTTATCACTTCTTATAAATATATTATAGAAATACTCTATGCAGCTACCAACATATACATCTACATTTAAATTTTATAAAAGACATAAAAATGAAAATATATACAGGATAGGATAAGTATCCCAAATTCTATTTTATCCAAAAAGGTAATCATATATTTTATAACTCTTAAATGCACTAGGTCTAAGACAGTAAAATGTCTTGAGATTTTTGTTCTAATTTTAAGGGAAAGGGAACTATTATCAATTGATAGCATATTGTATGCATACTTGTGCTATAGGCACTTTATACATTTTATGTATTTTGAGGTCTCAAAGATGTCATGAAGGAAGTATTATTTCCATTTTATAAATTAAAAATACTGCATTTCAGAGAAGTAATTTCTTTACTGTCACACAGCTGATAATATATACACAATTAGAACCCACTTCCAGAGCATTATTCCAATATCTATGCTTATTTCATTATATAGTCTAGATCTTACACATTATGCTTAACATTTGAATTATTAATATGGATATGGCAGTTGATATTAGCTCAGTGGTTTAAAAGTCTCTAATGAGGATCTGTACCTATAAGTTCATCCTTCTTCAGTCTGTGATTAATGCCACTTTGTACTTGACATTATAAAACCATAAATATTCAGTAGAGTCAAATCTCTTAGAGAACATCAGACACTAAGAAGAATGGCATCACAGACCTGCAGATGGCACTGCTGCCCACAAGTCATCCAAATCTAACTTACTAATAGGTTTCTTAAAAATACATTCACTTTACAAATTATGTAACACTGATTCCGAAAGTTAAATTTCCACTGTCTGTGATTTTTAAACCATGTAATTCTTTCAATTTATGATTTGATTTTGAAATTTAATTTTCTGTTTACTGACCAATAAGTGCTTAATAGCAACACTTAATAGCATTACAGCCTAGGTGAAATATAAATCTGAGTGGAGGGGATACACAATGTTAAGATGGGTTAAAGAAAGACTTTGGACCCTTCACTTGAGCATGAAGTAATACCTGGCAAGTTAGATCACTGAATTGTAAGAAGACAGGTAGAAACTGTTAAAATCTAAAGATGGATGCAGTCTTTAGAATTTCCAATATATAAATCAGAAAGCTGACAAAAACCCTATAAATACAAAAGTCTGAGACATTGTACATAATGAATAAGAATGCAGGTCCTTTCACTGTATTTTTAGCTTCATCACAAACTTTTAAGAAAAATTATTGCTAATCTCAGTCAATCATATAAGCCTTAGAAGACAAAAAGAGCTACATTATTTTGAGTTGTTGAGAGATAGGATACTCCAAGATTTCATAGGATTTTATCTGATTGTTAAGATTATAGGCAATTTAAACTTTTTCAATTCCAAATCATCTATAAATATGACAGACATTACTTTTTAATAAATCAACAATGAAGCAAATAATATCCCAAAACATCAATTCTCATAATCTCTCTCATATTAATCCCTTTTCTATTTGTTCATTTTAATGCTAGGGATCCCTTGCAGTGGATATGAGGTGTCCTCCATAGAACCCCTTCTGTGTTGAGTCATTCACTTTTCACTAGTCAGGGATATTGGCTGCAGTTCTTTTTAGGAACCATGCTTGACTGAAGGGAACTTCTTCACCCAGGGTTGCACTTCTGAAATCAATCCATACTGAGTGACTGGTTTACAGGAAAGTACCTTCCCTGGTGGCTCAGATGGTTAAGAATCTTCCTGTAATGCAGGAGACCCAGGTTCAATCCCTGGGTCAGGAAGATCCCCTGGAGAAGGAAATGGTAGCCCAATCCAGTATTCTTGCTTGGAGAATCTCATGGACAGAGGAGCCTGGTGGGCTACAGTCCATGGGGTCACAGAGTCAGACATGACTGAGTGACTAACACTTTCACTTAGATGAAGGTACAAAGGCTCAGTTGCTTTTTTCAATTTGGGACAATTCTGAAGGCCCATCCCAGCTCCAAAGCCTGTTCACTGGATCAGTTGAGGCCTCTGTTACAATTCTGCTGCTGTTCAACCTTTTCTTTTGCCCCATCCCTCCCACTTCCCATCACTTTTGCAAGTATTGCTAAGTGTTATTCACTTGTTAAAGTTGTGTCTGATGTTTTGCAACCCCATGGTCTGCAGCATGCCAAGTTTTCCTGTCCTTCACTGTCTTCCAGAGTTTCTTCAAATTCATGTCTATTGAGTCAGGGATGACATCTAACCATCTCATCCTCTGCTGCTCCCTTCTCTTTTGGCCTTCAATCTTTCCCAGCATCAGGGTCTTTTCCAATGAGTCAGCTAAATGTACTACTCAGTAATCTCCAACACACAAATATTTGTCTCAGTACTGTAATATGGGTAACATGACCTAAGGCAGAACTAAGACTAGTCCTACAAAGCTGACTAAACTAGGATTTTGCATCTGGATCAATCAATGGCTAGCTTGTAATGAAGAATCTCTTACTGGTGGTTGGTAGAATACTGACAGGCCTTGCCAAAATTTTTACTGGTGGGAATTTACACCAATTCTCAACCAAGAAAACAAATCTAAAACAGTATCACTTAATTGTCTCCTCATTTACAGTTTTTAAAACTGTCTATAATTCTTATTTTTGTTCCTTTGTATAAATTGTTTTTCTCTGAATGCTTTTCCTCTTTATCATTAGTTTTCAGCAACTTGATTACATGTGCCTTGGTGCAGATTTTTTTTTTTTTTTTTGCTGTGTTACTTGAACTTCTATAGGTTTATGGTCTTTGTCAGATTTAGGAAAACTTCATTATTTTTGGCCAGTAACTTTATGCCTTCGGTTTTTCTTCTTTCATTTCTAGGCGCTAATTTACACAATTCTCAGTTTCATATTTTCACATAGCTCACTGAAACTCTGTTCTTTTCGTTTCTTTCAGTTTTGCTTCCTTTGTACTTTATTTTGAAAGTAAAAGTCACTCAGTTGTGTCTGACTCTTTGTGACCCCATGGACTGTACAGTCCATGGAATTCTTCAGGAAAGAATACTGGAGTGGGTAGCCTTTCCCTTCTCTAGGGGATCTTCCCAACCCAGGGATTGAACCCAGGTCTCCCACATTGCAAGTGGATTCTTAACCAGCTGAGCCATAGGGGAAGCCCAAGAATACTGGAGTGGGTAGCCTATCTCTTTTCCGGGAGTTGAACCAGGGTCTCCTGCACTGCAGGCGGATTCTTTATCAACTGAGCTATCAGGGAAGCCCAAAATCATACCTTCCCTTAGTGGGAATCAAACTCAGGCTGCAGTGGTGAAAGTGCTGAATCCTAGCCACTAGACCACCAGGGAACTTTATTTTGGGTAGTGGATATTGCTGTTTCTAAGTTCATGAATCTTTTCTTCCGCAGGGGCTAATTTGCTCTTAATTTTATTACATTTATCTTTCATTTTGTATATTATAATCTCTAGAATTATCTTTAAATCTTTTTTGTATCTTCCATTTCAAGCTGGTTTTAGAAAAGGCAGAGGAACCAGAGATCAAATTGCCAACATCCGCTGGATCATGGAAAAAGCAAGANCTGAGTTAAATTCACCCATTCCAGTCCATTTTAGTTCGCTGATTCATAGAATGTCGACGTTCACCCTTGCCATCTCTTGCAATTTACATTCATTCCCACCAAGAATGCAAGAGAATTTCCTTCTCTCCAGCATTTATTGTTTGTAAATTTTTTTACCATGGCCATTCTGACTGGTGTGAGTACAGATGAACCTAGTTCCAGGGTAGGAATAGAGACACAGATGTTGAAGACGGACATGTGGACATCATGGGGATAAGGGAGGGTGGGACACATTGGGAGATTAGGATTAACAGATATACACTTCCATGTATAAAGTACATAGCTAACAGGAAGCTGCTGTATAGCAGAGGGAGCTCAGCTCAGTACTCTGTGATGACCTAGGTAGGTAGGGTGCTGGGCCGGGGTGGTCCAAGAGGGAGGGAATAAATGTCTAGCTGATTCGCTTCACTGTACAAAAGGAATTAACGTGACATAGTAAAGCAATCATACTCCAGTTCAAAAAGACAATGATTCTAAAACAAAATCACAAAAACCAAACAGATGAGTGAAGTAAAATTTTCAAAAATGCAGACTTTTCCTATCTAGTCTGTCCCTGTACAAAATAAGGGAGAAATGCAAGTTTTATTACATTACTTATTTATTGCTCTTTTTTATTATTTATTTTTTATTTATTACTCTTCTTGCCTTAGTCACGTTTCCTATGCTGTGATCCCCATGTTCCCTGCTTCCTTCACCGTCAATATGACATATGTTCCAAGCTTGCATGTATCAAATTTACCTGTCTTTGTTCTCATTAATGAGGGGAATTATATTTTCAGATTTTCAAGGTAAAAACTGGTGAAGTGTTAGTTGTTCAGTCACATTTGACTCTTTGCAACCCCATGGGCTGTAGCCCGCCAGGCTCCTCTGTCCATGGTGTTCTCCAGACAAGAATACTGGAGTGGGTTGCCATTTCCTTCTCCAAGGGATCATCCCAACTCAGGGATCAAACCTGGGTTTCCCTCACCTAGAATTCAATATTTATGACTCCTGGTACTTTGTTTGTGCCAGTCCTAGCTGTATTTTATAGGAGATCCCTGAAGACAAATGCCTTCATGAAAAGGAATATCTATCTAAGTCTAAATTCTTTAATAGGCCAATCAAAATATAATCTTCAATGGAGAAGCTTTCTACTCTTCAAATCATTCAACCTACCATCTAGATCTAGTTAGGAATAAGCATTCATACAATGAATATGAAATACTGAGATTAAAGACAGCATCAATCATTCACTTTTAAAAACTCATATCTAGATGGCTGGTGCCAAAAGTCTCATAAATGAGCAGTTGCCTAAGGTGAGTATTGTATTTTACATATTTAAATGTCTTCATCTTAGGAAACTGAACAAAAAGTCAGTAAAGTTGAGTGTTTCCTTATTCTTTGAAAGTCCAGATCTTTAGAGTGCTCCCCTCCATTTGTTTTTACTGCATCTGTTATTTTGCTATAGGCTGTCAGAATGCCAAGATGAACATGATCATTACTAGTTAAATAGACCGTTTTAGTGAAAAAGAAAACCCAACGGGAAGATAAGGTGGGAGTGGGGGGGTTGAAATCTGCTATAGGCTGCATATGAAAAGAGATGAGTGAGAAGGACATGATTCCTGGTGGAGGAAAGTGAAGAAAGTCAGCTTAATGTTTTAGCCCATCTTTGATTTTTAGAGGAAGATGAATGCTGAGCTTGCCACAGATGGAAATGAAAGAATAGCAGGCAAGTGGCAGTACATAGTGGAGAAAGCAGGTCTTTGAGTAAAGACACCTGCTGTGCCACCCTAGGATGCTTTAATGGGAAAAGACTCTATTTTTTGGACAAGTTGACCCATATAAAAAATGAAGATGTTGTACTAAGTGGTCTCCAAAGACCCTTGGAGGGATACTCTGATGCTTAAGGAGCTCAGAAAACTGCTTGGGGTGCTTCAAACCTATCAGCTCTGTGATTAAAATTTTCACTTATCCCCTCTTTCCTCTTGCATAATTTTAGGGCACTTATCAGTAGATTAGGCGGAGGGGTCAATTCCCAGACCTGAAAAAAAGTCGTGTCACTTTCTCAGCATTGATTTCAATTGTATATTTTGGTTTTTGATGCATAGAACAGACTGTGAAAAATAAACTCTCCAAGCTGTACTGCAGAACTATTAGACACAGCATCTCACCCACTGGTTAAGTGTTTTAAAGGATTTGTCTGCAGATACACCATGGAAACGAGACACAATGATGTGATGAGCTTTGTATCTTTTAAGTGGGCCATATTTCTAGTTGAAAAGGAGTACAACCAAGTTCTCATCTTTGGAAATGGTGGGAATAATACAGAGCCTAGAAGTTGCAGTTGGCCTGGGGCTGCTTCTGTTCCAGTCATTCATTCATTCAACAAATATCTACTGAGTATCTATTACATACCAGGCACTGTGCTAGGCATTGAGGAAGCCGTGGTAACAGCATCTTGGTCGTTACTCCAGTGAGATGTACAGTTTAAAGGGTGCCATGGCAATTTCATGGGAGATAGCCTAGAGTTACCTCTTAGGGAAATTCTCCCATAATAATAGCACTTTGAATTGAAACATAGCTCTCCTGCCTCTCTGCAGCCTTCTAGTTCTTTAGATGTTCCTCATATGAGATATTTCCCCTCTGCTACTTCTGAACACACTACAGTTTATCAGGGTGCCTTTAAGTGGGGCATCAGACATGAAACCCAGATGTTTCTAATCTGAGAAGAAGGAAAGAGGATTTTCCATTCTCCCTGTTTTGAGCCCATAGTTATATTAATATAGTCTGCCATCCTATTTTCTCTAATAATAGTATTATAATAATGATGGTGGTGATAAATAAGATTAAGAGGATGCCAAGACTTTGAATGACTGGGCAAGTCTGTCTTACATCTCTGTTTTGGTTTGATTCCCCAAAGAATAGAGATAAGTTGGAATATAATTACAAGACCTAAATAGGTTGACTCTGAAATATACTCTTTATATGTAGAGAAACACCTACTTCCTCCCTATACTTTTCTTCCTACACACTCCCCAGCTGGCAGTGCTATAAAATCTTCAGGTCCTAACCTCACTACCTCCAGGAAGCCTTCCTTAACTCCCACACCTCTTCAGTTTGCCCTCTTAGGTTTTTCCACAGTATCTTGTCTTTGCTTCTTATGGCACTCATCTTGCTATATTTGATATGGCATTGTTTTTTGTATTCATGCAACCATGAGTTCAAAATGAATATATATGGACTAGTGATCTACTTTTGTCTAAACCAGTGAAGCATTACCTCACTCACTACTCTGAATTAAACAAACAAACAAACACAGATCTATCTTCAAGAGGTTTATTTATTCACGATGAATATGCTTCCATTAGGTCCACTCTGATCTCCAGTCTGTAGAAACATGACTTATTTTGGTTACTGGAACAGAATTTTTTAAATGCATAACTTTTAAGGAACATTTGGTAAATGTGAGAGGGGACAGTTTAACAGTAATCAGGCTGCTGTTCCAGTTTGGAAGTCCAGGGATCCTCCAGACCACTTCTGGATGATCTGTTCAGGAAATTACTCAGATCTCGGTCCTGCAGGGCAGATATGCTGAGGGTGATGTTATTAGTGATGAGAGAAGAAACTGTGTTATTTCTCCCTTAAAAAACTCACCAGAGTCCTCATGCAGACCAATGAAACACAAGCCAGGACCTAGGCAATTAGTGGGTCTTCCCAAGTGGCTCAGTGGTGAAGAACCACCCACCAATGCAGGAGACACAGGTTCAATCCCTGGGTCAGGAGAGTCCCCTGGAGTAGCAACCTACTTCAGTATTCTTGCCTAATAAATCCCATGGACAGAGAAGCCTGGTGAGCTACAGTCCATGAGGTCACAAAGAGCTGGACATAACTGAAGTGACTGAACACACACACAGGCAATTAGTAAAAAAAAAAAAATTAGGAAGAATGTGGTATAAGTTTCTAAGAGACATTGAATTAAACCCCAAATCTGTCCATTTTCAGCCTCACGCAAGTCACCTCCATTCAATGTGCCTCACTCTCCTCTGTTGTCAAGTGGAAATAATATTTTATTTCTTGAAACTATGCCTATAATCTAATATATCCTGATATTAAGAGATATATGGTAGCATATAGACCAAAGAGTATCCCATTTGAAATGGCCAGGGGACAGTGCAGGGGAAGGGCAGTGGATTGCTACTCTTATGAAGCAAGTAGTTGTTCTGAAAAGATTCTTTTATACTTGGGCTTCTCAAACTATAGCAGGAATCAGGCTCAACTACAGGACTTGTTAAAATAAAGATGGGCCTGAGTTCTTAAGTTTCTCATCCAGTAGGTATGAAATGGGCCAGGCATTGGGCTGGGCCCTGGAGATAGGCGGGTGAAGTCACTGGTCCCTACTATTACAGATCTAACAACTTAATGGAGGAGTCAGACATTAAACAATGCTCTGACATGTAGAGTTTTAAGAAGACAATATCATATTCAGACTTCTCCTCTAGAATATCATTAAGCCCTGTGTTGGTTCTCAAACTTTGGTGTACAAAGAAATTATCCAGCATGCGTGCCTGCTAAGTCACTTCAGTCATGTTCAATTCTTTGTGAGCCCATGGACTGTAGCCCACCAGGCTCCTCTGTCCATGGGATTTCCCAGGCAAGAATACTGGAGTGGGTTTTCATGCCCTCCTCCAGGGGATCTTTCTGTCACAGGGATCGAACCCACATCTCTTATGTCTCCTGCATTGGCAGGTGGGTTATTTACCTCTAGGTTCCCAGGTTCTTCACACTTGGGAAACCCAGAATGAAAGTGTTAGTCGCTCAGTTGTGTCAGATTCTTTGCAACCCCACAGACTATAGCCCCCCAGGCTCCTCTGGTCATGGAATTCTCCAGCAAAAATACTGGAGTGGGTAACCATTCCCTTCTCCAAGGGGTCTTCCCAATCCAGGGATCAAACCCGAGTCTCCCGCCTTTGCAGATGGATTCTTTACCATCTTATCCAGCATGGCGGATGTTAAAATGCAGATGTAGGCTCCACTCTCAGTGAGTTCAGTAGGTCTGGGGGGAAGCCAAGAACCTAAATGTTTCACAAGTTCCCAAATCTTCCTAATGTAGGCGGTCTTCATGTCACACTGAAAACACTGCTTTGGAACAAGGTATCATTCTTTGCTGATGGAGTTTTAATGCAGCCTCCCAAGTTGAAATAGACCAGATTGTCTTTCCTTCCATTTTAATAAAGGATTTATTCAAAATTAAATCTCTGTTCTTCAGTCTCTTCTAGTGTTTCAGTGGCCTTCGAGGAGCTCTTTTAATTAAGTAACTCATGGAGAGAACACCTGTTCAGGGAGCGCCTTGGCTTTATTTGGAAAACAATGATTAAAAACCAAAATCTCACTATTTCTGGAAGGAGATGGGCATCTATTTGTTTGAAGGCATAGGTGATATTTGCAAGATGGGAGACAACAGGGAGAATATATGGTACACTGTATATGATATTCAGGACTTCCCAGCTGGCACTAGTGGTAAAGAAACTGTCTGCAATGCAAGAGACCTGAGTTCAATCCTTGAGTCGGATGGATCCCCTGGAGGAGGGCATGGCAATCCACTCCAGTATTCTTGCCTGGAGAATCCCATGGACAGAGAATCGTGGCGAGTTACGGTCCATGGAGTTGCAAAGAGTCGGGCTCACTGAGTAGCTAACACACATACTATGTTCTATATCATATGTCTATAGTATTCTATATAGTATATAACACATACCATAAGCACCATCTGGTAATATTGAAGCAGGTAGGTAAGGCAGATAGATTTGATGTCAGTCATGTAACCATTCTTGTCACTGAGGGGGGCTGTATGGAGCTATGTGAAAGAATACTCCTACATTTACTTCTGGACTCAGTGGCACAGAATGAGTGTAGAAGGAGTGACATGGTGGAACAAAGAACTGACAGGCTTCAGTCCCTGCTCTTTCAAGACAGGGGTGCAAACGATGCCAGTGTAGAGATAAATCATCATGAGTCCAATTCACCTGAGGCCTCTAAGAGACTTGCAGGCACTTAATCTACCACCCCAGCAAGCAGGACCATGTCAACACAGGTTGCCCTCTTCTCCACATTCCCACGGACACAATCCAATGCTCTGCTAATGGCCTTTTCATGTTGTAAGGCTTGGCCCCTCTGTAACATGAGAAGGAGAGCATGAAGGTACAATTTACATTGTCAGACTAGCTTGACAAGACATTAGCACAATCTGTAACAGGAGGAAAAGAAAAGTCCAATCTCTATTAAAAATTAACTGGAAATCATGCCACATATCAAATGGATAAAAATTCTTTGTCTCTGGCTAGGAGGAAAAGTGTGTATATAAGAAAGAGATATTTAAGTCATCGGGCTTCTACCAAATCAGAATATGTTGTTGCTAACTTCTATTATGAAAATTGAAAATTTGGTGTTAATTACAATCTAAAAAGAAATTCTGAGTGACATTCACAATGACTTTTGGTCCATAATCTTTTATTGATATAGCCACGTGCCTGTCTCCACAAGTGAGTCACCCATCAGGTCAGGATTTACCCACCCATTATGCCATTATGACTTTTCCTGGCATTCATTCAGAAATGTTTATAGACTATAAAGCATGCAGAGAACAGAGTGATTCACTGTAGGAGGGCACAGTATTTAACCACAGAAACACGCTCTTCATCTGGGGAGACGAGGTGTATGGGAAACATATCCTTTCATGCACATAAAACCAACAGTCTGCATTCTTCCTGGCAGCTTCCACAGTAAAGAGACTGAGGCAATCAGAGAAGACTTCTTGTAGGAAGCAGAAGAAACTCTTGCAGAGTCATAAGGTAAGAAGCAGTCATAATTTGCTGAAGAGAAATAGAGTGCCTTCTGAAGATCAAAAAGGCCCAGCATTTCAATCAGGCAAGTCCTTCCCTGATGAAAACATGGGGAATTATAGAGAATAAGGTCTATCCTGAATAATCAAATAAATGTAAAATTAAAATAATTCCACTGATTAAGCTGGCAATATAAGATAATTATCAACAGAGCTGGAAAATCCTGCTCTGCTGTTGTGTGTGATTTGCTATGACTTTTCTGGAAGGACAATTGACAACTGTTGTCAGTGGTCTTAATTTGTTATATCCTTTAAGATAAAAATATCACATTTATGAAATAATATGGAGGTTGCTAAATCTAAAGAAGTCCATTGCAGAGTTATTTAGAGACTTTTATAAAATGGAAAAATTAGAGGGAGGGGAAACCTATATGTCCAGTAGTTTAGAACTGTTTTAATTATGGCACATCCATATGATCAGACAATAAGGAGACTATTTAATAAATTGGAGACATTTGTAACAACTGATGAAGAATATGATCCAGTTTTTATTGTAGAAATTATGTACATTAAAATAACATCTAAAAGTCTGGAAATATTTGGTCAACAAAATATGAGTGAATGACAGTTCTGAGTTGTAATATTAAGGGTGATTTTTACAAATTTATCTGCCATGTCCACACTTTCTCTAATAAGCAGTATAACTTCAGAGATCAGAAAAACAGGAAAAGTATTTTTTCACAACTAAGGAAAGAGATTGAATGGGTAAAGATCAGTGCTTTTATTGCTCACAGGATAAAGTTCAAAGTCCTTTGCATGGCTTGGCCCCACCTGCCACTCCACCCTCATCGCTCCTGTTCCAGCCAACTCTCTCACTACTAGCCATGTAGGCCTCCAGACTTTTTCCTATTACAGAGCCTTAACATAGTAAATTACATTATTTTCACAGCTTTACATTGTCATCCCTTTCCTGTAGGAGGATCGCATTCCTGTCAACTGCTGTGTCCCCAGTGTTGAGGACCATCATTCCTGTGCCACTGGCTTTGTACTTTGGCCAAAGGAATGTACACAGGCCAAGACCACACCCACTCAGGAGCCCTTAGAGTCATGGCGCATGTCCACCGTGCTCTTCACCTTTCTTTATGCCGCATGAATACCATGTCTCACACAGGGACTGTTCCTGCAGATTGAGTATCTAAATGAGTAGCAGAGTCCTAGCCTAGGCATAAATGGAGTCAACCACAGCCTACCTGTAAAATAAGCAAGTAAGCCACAGAGACACGGAGGTCATTTGTTACCGCAACAAAAACTGGCACGTGGGTCTATTTGTAACATTCTGTCTGGCCACCCTTACTCCATGAGGTTAACTCCATCCTTCCTTCACATCCTAGTTCTAATCTAACCCTTAGGCCAGGTCAAATTCCTTCTCACACATGCATTCTCAGTACTGTTTCCTCTTAATAATTATCACAATATTAATGTCACGATTTTTGTGTGATTGTTCAGTCAACACCCTATATGCCAATAGGCTGTGAACTCCTCAGAGCAGTAATCATGACTATCTGTTCATCCGTTGTACCCTCAGGACCTATCAGTTCTTGGCACATAGTATATCCTCAATTTAAAAAAAAAGAAAAGAAAATTTAGATGAATATGTGAAGGGGAAAGCATGGGTAAGATAATAAAGAACCTTGAACATAGAGTTGAGAAGCATAAATCAAAGAAGCAAATGTTTAGACAAGATTATTTGTCTTTAGGCGAGAAAAATTATGAGTCTTCTAATAGTGCAAATAAATACGTGCTAACAGTATTCAGTATCTCCTGAATAATAATAATGATATTTAAGCACTTTTTCTGTTAAAAGCACTTTATAGATATTAGTTTGTATCATCTTGGTAACAGCCCTATGATATAAGTACTACTGTTATCCCAGAAGGAAGGTTAGCACTTTGCCCAAACATGTAACTGGAAGCTGGTAAAGAATGAGTTGAATCCAACCCAAAGTCTGCGTTTGTAACCACTGGACCCTAATACCATCCCTTTGGTCTGAAGATTATGTTGTTGTTGTTCAGTCACCAAGTCTTGTCTGACTCTTTGTAACCCCATGGATGTCAGCATGCCAGGCTCCTCTGTCCTTCACTATCTTCCAGAGCTTGCTCAAACTCACATCCATTGAGTCAGTGATGCCATCCATACATCTCATCCTCTGTCGTCTTTGTCTTCTCCCATCTTCAATCTTTTCCAGCATCACAGTCTTTTCCAATGAATTGGCTCTTCGCATTAGGTGGCCGAAGTATTGGAGCTTCAGCATCAGTACTTCCAATGTATATTCAGGACTGATTCCTTTAGGATTGATTGGTTTGATCTCCTTGCAGTCCAAGGGACCCTCAAGAGTCTTCTCCAGCACCACAGTTTGAAAGCATCAGTTCTTTGGTGTTCAGCCTTCTTTTTGGTCCAACTCACATTTGTACATGACTACTGGAAAACACGAGGCTTTGACTATATAGACATTTGTCTCTGCTGTTTAATATGCTGAGTCCTGAGAAAGTCTTACAGAACTTCATTGACAAGGCAAAAAAACATTTCTATTTAGTTTTCTTATTGTATCACATGGGATCACTTGAGCTAATGATAGGGTGGGATTGGCCAGTCCCAAGAACGCATTTCCCCTTGAACAAATAAAGCACACACTCCTTCTCACATTGCTCTCATGAATGGATTCCTATTCAGTGCTCTCTGCCCAATTCACTGGTAGGACAATGGATGCCAATAACTGTAACACCATCATCAACACATTTTGACTGTTTTCCTTTTTTTTATTTTGGCTGTGCTAGGTCTTGGTTGCAGCGTCTGGGCTTTCTCTAGTTGTTGACTGCAGAGGCTTCTCTAGTTGAAGCACAGGTCTTCTTCTCTTGTTGCAGCATAAGGCCTTCTCGTTGCAATGCACAAACTTCTCTGGTTATGGAGCATGAGTCCCAGCAGTTGCAACATGCAGACTTTGTTGCCCACCCCCCTGCTGTGGGACCTTAGTTCTCTGATCAGGGATCAAACCCTTATCCTCTACACTGGAAGACAGATTCTTAACCACTGGGGCACTAGGAAAGTCCCCATCCACACACTCTTGTCCTCTGTGCACTCCTTGCTGGGCTGAGCGCAGGCTGCTGCCCACATTAGGTGCCTAGTCAATGTGTTTTGAATTAAACAGCCTTGTAGTTCTTGCTTTAGGGCTGAAATGATCGGCATGAACAAAGCGGTCATCTGGGAGATCTACCTGCCTGTATGAAAACTCCATTTGGGAGAGCAGGTGGAATGTGAGAATCTCATTCTAAAACTAAACTTGACTCAAGAAATAAGGGGCTTCTCAGTGGTACTAGTGGTAAAGAACTCATCTGCCAACGCAGGAGATAAGAAGACAAAGGTGTGATCCCTGGGCTGGGAAGATCCCCTGGAGGAGGGCATGACAACCCACTCCAGTATTCTTGCCTGGAGAATCCCATGGACAGAGGAGCCTGCAGACTACAGTCCATAGGACCACATGGAGTCAGACATGACTGAAGCAACTTAGCACGCAGCACAGACAGATTGTGTTGGCTATTGGGCAGGGAGAGGAACTGACTGTGGGGCCCATGAACCTGGCTTCTGCAGAAGTGCTATGCGGGGGTGCTCTGGGGACACTGTGCCTGGGGTGGGGCTGGCATGGGGGGGATTTGCTTTGGGACAGATGGTTGTACTGTGAGATCTGGGCCTCTGGTGGGGTGAAAGGGCCAAACTAGGGCTTAATGTCTTTGGTCTTTGCTGGTATGATAAAGGCTCCAACAATATCATCTCTAATGCCTCTAATAGGTACAAAGGTCCTGCCAGGTGGCCCTAGTAAAGAACCTGCCTGCCAGTGCAGGAGACAAGAGAGACACGTGTTGGATCCCTGGGTTGGGAAGATCCTCTGGAGAAGAGAATAGCCACCCACCCCTGTATTTTTGTCTGAAAAATCCCACAGAAAGGAGCCTGGCAGGCTACAGCCCATGGGATCTCAGAGTCAGACATGACTGAAGCGACTTAACATACACACCTGCACAGGTGCAAAATCTTTGGGGCTAACAAAGCTCATTTATGAGTCAAAGGAAGGAGGAAGATACTAACCCCAGAGAGTCTGCCTGTGCTGCTAGCCGGGAGCTCCTTGGCCTGGAGTCAGCTGGAAATTTTCTGAGGACAGGAGTGAAAGTGAAAGTTGCTGAGTCATGTCCAGCTCTTTGCAACCCCATGGACTATACAGTCCATGGAATTCCCCAGGTCAGAGTACTGGAGTGGGTAGCCTTTCGCTTCTCCAGGGGATCTTCCCAACCTAGGGATCGAACCCAGGTCTTCCACATTGCAGGGATGAAAGAGTGATTGGAAACAATGGAGAACGCTGAGTTTAAAACCTCCAAGAAATTCCAGGCTGGTGGATGGGAGAGGAATTTGGATGAGAATAGATCCAAGTGTATATATAGCTGAGTCCCTTTGCAGTCCACCTGAAACTATTATACAATTGATAAATGACTATACTCCAATACAATGTAAAAATTTAAAAGAAATTCCAGACTGGGATAGGAGAACTTAGGCGTCTTCTAGACTTGCATTCCTTCAAGTTCAGGTGCCAGACCACTCACATCAGAATCATCCAGGATAAAATTTTAAAATAAGTATTCCTGAGTCTTCCTGGAATCTGAACATTTCATGCAGAAATTGCATTTTTAACACTTGGATAATTCCTATGAATCCTAAATTCTGCAAACCTCTCATCTGGAGAGAAAATACTTGCCAAGGTAGGGAAATAAAATCCCAAATGCTTAGATTTAGGACCTGAATAATGATGCCTTTTTTTTCAAGGATCATTTAGTGCCTTATGTTAAAACCACCTGTGGATTCAGTGGAATAGCAATTAACTAGAATGACAAAGTGCTTTTTAATAACAGACATGGGATGCATTGTTAAACTTTCCTTGCTGATCTCCCCAGTGCTTCACAGAGGAAGAAATAAAATCTCATTTTGGCCTGATGGGCAGATTTCAGCCTGGCTCTCAGGTCCTCTCCCTCACTTTTCTACTGAGAATAAAGGTAGGTGCTGCCCCTGATTTGGGAAAAGCTGAGCCCTGGAAGTAGGGATGTGATCTAGCCAAGTGTCAGACAGAGAGAAGTAGCTCTTTGGCCAGGACAGAAGCCCCATCTCTTGACATCTGACCTTCAGATTCCTACAGTTTAAAAATTAATCACCAGAAAATGGATACTTCCCATTTTCCCTCAGCTAGACCAAAGTCCTAAGTGCTGGCTTTAACTAAGCCAGGGATTCTCTCTCAAAATAAATTGGAGGGGTGGGAGTTGGGCTTGTAAGGATCGGGCCAACCAGCCCCCAGCTAGCAGGCTTTCCAGGGTTGCTCTGGGCTCCCAGCCGGTTAGACCAGCCCTGCCAGGGCTCCTTGGAGAGCAGGGTGGAGATGCAAGGCTTGGGAGAGGAGCAGCGAGGCCTGGGGAGGGCGGGGCTGAGCAGGTCTCTGCAGCAGGTGGGAGAGGAGGAAATGGGGTGGAGGAATTGTATTCAGGTGTGCGCCACCGAAGGCCAGGCTTCAGAAGGGATTGAGGCTGCCTGCCCAGCCAGGGAGGAGAAGGAAGCTCTCTCGGTGGCTGTGATGCCTGTTTGAGAGAATAATTGGAGGTGTCTCAGGCCAGTCTCCCTCCCCAGAAGAGGAACCCAGAAAGGCCCAAGGCATGCCAGCTCCCCTGTCATAGCTGTGGAACCTACGCCGAGGAGAGAGGAGGTAAGGATCCTGCTGATGCAAAGACTGCGCGGGCAGAGGGGCTTGTCTTAGCGCTCCCTCCTGCTTGTTGGCCCAGAGCTAGGATGCTGCTTCCAAGGGACCCTCTGAGGCTGCTCCAGAGGCATCAGCCTTTGTATACTGGGTGTTGCAGCCATGCCTACCACCAACCACCTGCAGCTGGGGGTCCCATAGAACCTCATTGCTTTGTTTGGGAAGCTCTTTGCTCACACTGGAAGGTCCGGTGCATGCAGCTGACTGGGTCATGAGGGCAGCTGCAGATGGTGATGATGGTTGCTCGATGTGGCCTCAGCTTTTTTCATGTTCTGATGAGCAGACAACCTCTGCCTTTGCTGTCTAGAGCTTGGAATGAATTACCTGTACAGAGAGTCCATAACGTACTGGCATTGGTCATTACCTGTAATATTTCAGGACCTTTTTCCGAAAGCTTACCAAACCATTGTGCAGCGTTTTGAAAGAAGTACAATTGTGTGAGGAAGAGTGAGAGTGAGAGAACTGAGTTTTTGATGGTGATGAATAAAAATAGGGTAAGCGGTTACTGAGAGCTTATGATTTACAAAGCATGACAATGAGGACTTTTCATCTTGGTGCTGTCCGCGCAGCGGCTGTTGGTTATTATCTCAATTGGTGGTGAGGAGGCTGAGGGTCAGGAAGATTACCTGAGCCAAACCAGGGTTTGCCGAAATGAGTAAATGCTCTTGACTTCTATCCTTGAGGTCATATTTAGCTGAAAGTCTTTTAGATTCAAAGTGAACAGAAGTGAGGCGCAACCGACTCTGCAGAGGCTTTGCAAAGAGGCTTTCTCCATCTGATAGCCTCCATCTCCTGTTGCCATGTTCAGGAATTAATTTAGACCTGAGCCTCTACTTCTCAGGCCTCAATAGCCTTGTCTTGTGGATTTGGAGACTGTTAAGAGCCTACTGTCAACAACATGTCATCTCAAAGGTCAGTGTCATTAAGGATTCAGAGGCTACAGCTGAGCAATGGAGCTGGTCCTTAAAACACCAGAGGACAGGAATGCATTTGAGAGCCAGTGCCTTGTGGCCACTTAGAATTAAATCTAACACCCCCACCCCCAAACAACTTACCACATCTCTCATGTTGCCAACCATTCCCTATTTCCAAACTTCACCTGTTACATGGCCGTCAGTTGGAGGTAAGCCAGCAACACTGGCTGCCTCTGTACTTTCCTGCCTTAGGACCTGTGCTTCTTTCCCTCTCCTTGGAGCACATCCCTTGGGGCTCTTCCTGTAATTGGGTCTCTCCCTGCAGTAAGGCTGCAGCTCAAATTGGCCTGTTTAAGAGGGCTTCCTAGATACCAGGATGGCAAGTAGACTGGCCACTGCCGTCCCCAAGTACACTCCCTTATTGTGCTGATTACAGTCATTACACTGATGTCAATCTGAATTTGGCTCTCTTGTTTGTCGTCTGTCTCCCCAATAGAACTCCATGAGGGTAGGGACCTTGCATGTCTTCTGCCTGCTGGACACTACTGGGTCCCCAGGGTTTAGGTCTCCCAGTAACAGGGCCTGAGTTAATGTTTGTTGTGTGAAAAAATAATACAAGGGGTCAGAAGATATCATTGCCTCCTTCTTATCCAACACCTCGACTCACTCTCCCATATGGATGTAAACCTCTTGGTCAGAAGGTGAAGTATAATAGCATCTGAGCTTTCAAGTGTTCAAGGGGCATTCTTGGAATAAAGAAGGGAAAAAGGATAAATGACATCAAATGAATTTCATTCCCTGAGAAACAGCAAGGTATGACAAGGCCAGCTTTACTGGTCAGTCTTGATAAGCAGCACTCACTGCCTATGACTCAGCCCAGCCGTCTTCTGGACATAGGATATTGACCTTGGCTCTGCCTGGGTACTTGTAGGGACAATGACATTTCAGAAAGCTGAGAGTGTATGCTTCCCGCCCTGCTTCATCAAGCCTTTCATTCAAATGAGCCACCAGCCTTCGCTCATGTGCCTTTTGCTATTTTGGAGTGTCATTCATTTGCTGGATGGGAAGAGGTCCATCCCTAGGAACAAGGGGTCTCAAGTTTCTCTGGGCTCTATCGCTCTCTGCCACTGTGGGCATGTCCCTTAGAGCCCCCACACCTCACGCCTTTCCTCTATAAAACGGCATGGGAATAGCTGCCCGGGAGGTTGTAGTGGATTCTGGAGGACACTGATGTGCCATAAATCTCTTGCTTTACAAGCACCTGGGCCTGTCAGCAAGGAGGAGCAGAGAATACACAGGGAGGTGTGTTTGTTTTGGAGATTTTTGCTTGCATGAAATCCACAGTTCCAAAAGAAATCTGTGAGAGGAAGAGACTTCTCTACAGGATTCCTTCTCCCAGACAGCTACCTCAAGAATCGACTTACACACTTTAATTAACACCCAGACGATTTGCTTTGCAGCAAGTTGCATTAGACTCCAGCCTGGTGACACTTCCTCCTTGGCAGGCACGCAGCCCTTGGCAGTATTTCACACGCTGGTGGTTTTATGGGTCTCATCTTGCTCTTCTGTGTTCTTCATTGTAATGTGTGGTAAGCCTTTCTGGCATCAGCCCTGGCCCCACTTGATTTAAGGAACTGCTGATTTTATTTCTGATCCTCAGGTTGTTCTGTGATTCTATTTTTTAATGCACTCCTTATCTTGTTCTACTCACTTGTGCATTCTTCATTTCCAGACTTTAAAATATGACTTATTCGAAAGAAAATAGATGCTTGAATTAGGAGTGAAGCCAGAGTCCTGAGGATCTTCTGAGGAGAAAGATGTCTATATGCAAAGTTGTGTAATGGAAGGAGAATGACATTAAGTATCCAGAGACTGGGACTTGAACTCTCTCCTGACTTCCTGGACCATGAGGGCAGGGGGATGATAGCAATACTGCAGTGGACTTTCACTGAGAACTTAGGGGATGTTTAAAGGATTCTTTAGATGTTCTCATTTCATGGTGGTGCTGACTATTCCTGCTTTTGAAAATGGGAAGTGTGAGACTCAGAGGGTACAAGGGAGTGATGGAACCCAAATTTGAACACGCGCTGGTTGACTTAAGGGCACAGGCACTTACATACCAGGTAACTTGCTGTCTATTCAGCCACACTACTTGGGGATCTTTATACACAGTGCAACCTTCCCAGGCCTGCTGACCTCACAGGGTATCATCCAAAGAGGTGATGCCAGCGAAAGTTTAATGAAATGATGCAGGATTATTTTACCATTCCTCATACATGTTCTATGGATATTCTTCTTGAGGAGAATTTGTAGATACTAGGTACTATGCTATGCATTAATGATAAAAATCAGAATAGTCAATATTCATTAACTACTACTTCACACTCCACCCTGATGGAAGCATTTTCCTCCTGTTAAAGCGTGTGCATTCCTCAGTGGGGAAGGCTTGGGCCTGTGGTTTCAGAAGCCTGGCTCAGTCAGTTGCTAGCTGTGTGACCTTAGGTAAGTTTCTCAAACACTCTGTTTCACATTCTCCATCTATAAACAGAGATATTACTAAACCTTTCCCCTACATGTTGTGGGCATTGTCTCAGTGAATACAGGTAACGGGCTGAAATGGTGCTGGGTATGAAATGTCATCTCAAAGTTGCTGTTGCAGCTGCTTTCGCCTCAGCCCTTCTGTGAGTGACATCCTCTCCCATCCTGCGTGTGTGGAAACTGATGAAGAGTCAGGTCACACACTAAAATCAGGATTTGAACCTCAACTGTGTTCATCCCAAGCCTTCCCTTTCCTACATCCTATTTCCTCAGTAAACCCTAAAAGAAACACACATTCCTCTGGGAACTCAGTTTGACAGGAATCCATACTCCAAAACGCAACCTACATTCTCTCCATACATGTAGCTGCTTATGTCATCTTTAGGATGGTGAGTGAAGTGTCTTGTTGCAGATGTCTTAAGCTCTGCCTCTAGACCATCATCAAACCAACCAGAATTCTCTCCTCTATTCAAGATTTGGTCTCTGGGCAGGGAGCCACACTGGCCTTGAGGTGATAAGTTTGCTTATTAAAAGCAATCAATGACATTCCTCTTTCCTAAGACAGAGTGCCGACCTGGCCAGTGAGGGGCCTTCTTCCAGCTTTGTGATAACATTGTTCTATGCTGGCTGGCTGAAATCTGTCACTGCACAGTCTCTTAAGTTAGCATCTGTGTTGCCATAAGGGACCAGAAGAAACAGTCCAGGGTTCTGTCCTGGGCTGGTCAAAGACAGATGCCAGCCTTTGTGCCCTTTTGACCATGGTACCTGGTTGGATATTGGAGTTATGTATGGGTTTGTTCTCCCTGGGTGAGGACTAGCTCTGGCAGGGTCCCAGTATATAGTAAGAGAGCATGAGATCCTGGGAAGTCCTCCTCCTTCTGCTGCCAGCACTGAGTATGCCTGGCTCCCAGCTGCCTCCCAAATCATGACTGTCATTAATAATGAACAGCTTCTCTTCATTGAGTACTTGCTATGTGAGAGTTCACGGAATCTTAACAATACTCTCAAGCAGGTTCCAGTATTATCCTATTTTAGGGACGCAGAAGATGACATCAAGGGAATGCCTTGGTCAAGGGCACCCAGCTGAATGGTGCCCCCAGGGTGTGCCCCCAAACCTGTATGACTGAACACGTGCTTTTTACCTCTGTGCTCGTCAGCCCCAAACTCCTCCTGCCTGAGTCACCCTCTCTGAGATGCTGTGATAACACATTCCCCATTAGCTATGAAAAACCAGTCCTGCTAGGCCAACCCCATGGGGTATATAGACAAACCCGCCTCACCGGGTTTCCCTGGGCCATGAGCCTGCTCTCTTTTTGCTGCATCTTCTCCAGACTCAGTTGAGCACCTTAACTACTCTGGTTGGCTTTCTCCCCATGTGTGTGTGTACGTGTGTGTACGCCCTCAGTCACGTCTGACTCTTTGCAGTCCCATGGACTGTAGCTCCCTGGGCTCTTCCTTCCACAAAATCTTCTAGGCAAGAATATTGGAGCA
Source organism: Aepyceros melampus (assembly GCA_006408695.1). Lineage (NCBI taxonomy): Eukaryota > Metazoa > Chordata > Mammalia > Artiodactyla > Bovidae > Aepyceros > Aepyceros melampus. The sequence goes on from SJXQ01000253.1 coordinate 75,600, forward strand.
GGGTACCATTTCCTACTCCAGAGGATCTTCCCAACCCAGGCATCAAACCCATATCTCGTGCATATCCTGCATTGGCAGGCGGCTTCTTTTCCACTGTGCCACCTGGGGTTCATAACTCTGTAGTCACTGGAATATCACAGTAGGAAAGAATGAGAGTGGAGTTTCTCTGTCTGCCAGTCCCCCTCAGTACCTATCCTTTTGAAGAGTAAACCTTCTGAGCTATTCTAACTTTTTTGTCTTTCTTTGTTCACTTTTCAGCTTGGTTTAAGAGCAAGCCAAATTGGATCAGTTATAAAGCATATTTTCAGTGCTGCACGGTAACTCAGTAATTGGCATCTTAGCCTGAGGACCGGCCTGTGAATTGTGTTATTTACTAAAGCAGACAAAACAGTAGGCTGCACAGTGGCTGCCTGTCAAGAAAGTGTCATCCCTCGAAAGTGGTGCTTGTACAGCTGGGCTGTTAAAATGAGTAAATGCAGGAAGGAGTTGGGATATATAGTTAAATCTTAGACATCGTGACCTTTTGCTATCCATGTGATCTTGCACAAATTAGTTATTTTCTGCAGTAGCATAACACTGCTTTCATTTTGCTCAGCTCTGCCTACATGTAGTAATAAGATTTTACAGTGTCCCAGGCGTTATACTGACCCCTTTATGTGTGCCATTTCCCTTAATTCACTCCATCAACCTAATGAGTTAAATAGTGTGAACATCACTTTACAGATTAGGAAACTCAGGTTTGTAAGATTAAGTACTATTAACAAAGTGGTGGAGGTGGGGATTGAACCAGTTCTTTCTTTTTTTTAGATTTATTTATTTTTGATTGAAGGATAATTGCTTTACAATGTTGATTTGGTTTCTGCCATACATCAACATGAATCAGCCATAGGTACACATATGTCCCATCCCACCCCATCCCACCTCTCTAGGTTGGCACAGACCTCTGGTTTGAGTTCCCTCAGTAATACAGCAAATTCCTAGTGGCTATTTTACATATGGTAGTGTAAATGTTTCCATTAATGTCAGAATCTGTCCCCCAGACTTGGCTACTCACTCCAGTATCCTTGCCAGGGAAATCCCATGGACAGAGGAGCCTGGCAGGCTAAGTCCATAGAGTTGCAAAGAGTCAGACATGACTGAGTGATTAACACTTTCACTTTGATCCCCCAGACCAGGATAATGCCGCTGGTTGATGGTGCGATGTTAAATTCTTCCTTTTCTGTCATGAAAGCATGCCTAAGTCTTTCTCTTGTGTGCAGTCTGCTTTTGCAGCTCATGCTAAGGACTTTTTCCAGGCCCTGTCTCATGACACTGCTCCTCATCTGCCAACCTCCCTATCAGTGACCCAGCCGAAGCCTGGCCATCACTCATTACCCCTGCTGCTCTGTCTGCTTGCCCCACCACAGAAAGATATCTCATCGATAAGCATAAATCTTTTCAGTTTCTTAACATTTGAGAGAGCTTCCAAACAACTACTTGTGGTTACCTCTGAGAAGCCATCCATTTTTTCCTTTCTCTGTATGGCAGAAGTACCCCCCAGATCCCACTGCCTTTCTAAGACAGAGAGAAGCAGGGGTTGTGTGTGGGCAAATTGAATGGGCCCTGGAGTCGGGGCTGGGAGTGAACCCAGCAGGATGTATGCCTATCAGTGCAGGGGGCTCCATCCTGTGTGTCGCTGTTCCTAGGGCCCAGTGCAGTTCCAGGCACATAAGAGGGGCTCAAGTTTTTTTCCCTGAGTCACTGTGTTAGCTTCAGGGAAAAAAGTACATGTTTATTTAGACATTTGTTTGTTTTGCTTGTATGGGTACTTAGTCACTCAGTCACGCCCTACTCTTTGCAACCCTTTGGACTGTAGCCTGCCAGGCTCTTCTGCCCAGGGAGTTTTTAAGGCAAAACTATGGGAGTGGGTTGCCAGTTCCTTCGCTTAAGAAGAAACAAAGAAGGGAGAGGGTTAAGCTTTGGGTCAATGGAATGACTACATTTGGGAACACATTTTCATCTCTCCGCTTCTTGGAGTGTTTCTCTGCTCAGCTACTTTTTGAGTTAGTCTGGACTCTATTTGGGAGTGGAGCTCATCGTTTCCATCCCACCTAATGATGCCATTTATCCCTCACTGCTAAACTGGGAGGCCCGTCACACACACTCCACCTCTTTCCATCACAGGTGGAAGCCTGGCTGAGCAGTGACCATGTGACAAAACCCTGCCACTGACAAGGTAAATTGACCTGCTGGAGGTCACAGTGCTGGTGGGTGGTGAGCCTTGGCCTCCGTGCCAGGACTATGAGTACCCAATCTGAGCTCTTTCCATCGTGGGCTGTACACTGAATCCACCCCTGCCTTCAGCCACGGTCTGTTAGGCACCCTACCATGTGAAACAGATGCTGGTCCTTCTCTGACTTCTCTCCAGCCAGAAATTGGCACTGTGTGTGTGCTCACTCAGTTGTGTCTGACTCTTTGCAACCCTATGTATTGCAGCCCACCAGGCTCCTCTGTCCATGGAATTACCCAGGCAAGAACACTAGAGTGGGTTGCAATTTCCTACTCCAGGGTATCTTCCCAACCCAGGAACTGAACCTGAGTCCTCTGTGTCTCTGGCTATGGCAGGTGGATTCTTTACCAATAGTGCCACCTGGGAAGATAAAATGGCACTAAATTCTAGTAGGGCAATCTCCTATTGCTTTAGTGTAAGAAGCCTGGGGTTGTGTTCCCTGTTTGCTTCCATTTTTTAAACTGTGTGTGTTATATTGGGGTATAACTGGCTAACAATGTTGTGTTTCAGGTATACAGTAAAGTGATTCATTATACATATATATGCATTATTCTTTTTCAAATTATTTTCCCGTTTAGATTGTTACAGAATGTTGAGCACAGTTCTCTGCACAATGTAGTAGGTCCTTGTTGGTTACCTATTTAAAATATAGCAGTGTGTACATGTAGATTCAAAATTCCTATTATTTCTCCTCCCAACCCTTCCCCCCGGTAACCATAAGTTAGTTCTCTAAGTCTGTGAGAAATTGTGGTACATATATATACACCATGGAATATTACTCAGCCATTAAAATGAACACTGGGCTGGATGAAGCACAAGCTAGAATCAAAATAATAACCTCAGATATGCAGATGACACCACCCTTATGGCAGAAAGTGAAGAAGAACTAATGAGCCTCTTGATGAAAATGAAAGAGGAGAGTGAAAAAGTTGGCTTAAAGCTCAACATTCAGAAAACGAAGATCATGGCATCTGGTCCCATCACTTCATGGCAGATAAATGGGGAAACAGTGGAAACAGTGGCTGACTTTATTCTGGGGGGCTCCAAAATCACTGGAGATGGTGATTGCAGCCATGAAATAAAAGATGCTTACTCCTTGGAAGGAAAGTTATGAGCAACCTAGACAGAATATTAAAAAACAAGAGACATTACTTTGCCAACAAAAGCCCATCTAGTCAAGGCTATGGTTGGGATATGAGAGTTGGACTATAAAGAAAGCTGAATGCCAAAGAATGGATGCTTTTGAACTGTGGTGTTGGAGAAGACTCTTGAGAGTTCCTTGGACTGCAAGGAGATCCAACCAGTCCATCCTAAAGGAGATCAGTCCTGGGTGTTCATTGAAAGGAATGATGTTGAATCTGAAACTCCAATACTTTGGCCACCTGATGCGAAGAGCTGACTCATTGGAAAAGACCCTGATGCTGGGAAAGATTGAAGGCAGGAGGAGAAGGGGACGACAGAGGATGAGATGGTTGGATGGCATCACCGACTCAATGGACATGAATTTGGGTAGACTCCGGGAGTTGGTGATGGACAGAGGGCTGGCGTGCTGGGTCCATGGGGTTGCAAAGAGTAGGACACCGCTGAGCGACTAAGTGAACTGAAAAAGAATAGTTTCCCTCTTTCTTGCAGAAGGAAGGTCTGCTACAAAATTGCCTATAAAAAACTGCCTTTGGGTACATGAGGCCCTAAGGGAAGATCAATTTCCCAATTAGTGTGTGGAGAGAAAGGTCATAGGTGGCAGCTCAGAAAGGGATGTCTTGTGCTTCAGTTCTTCTTGAACTGCAACTTTTTGATCTTGGGCACAACCAGGAGCAGCCTTGGCTAAAGCTCAGTAGACCTCATCATTCCAATGGAATTTTGGTTTATTTAGAAGGGAACTACTTTAAGTGAAAAATCAATATTGTTTATCACAGAAGATTATTTCTGTCGAATAGTTGCTAAGTCATGTCTGAGTCTTTGTGATCCCATGGACTATAGCCCGCCAGACTTCTCTGTCAGTGGGATTTCCCAGGCAAGAATACTGGAGCAAGTTGCCATTTCCTTCTCCAGGGGATCTTCTTCCCAACCCACTGATTGAACTCAGGTCTCCTGTTTGGCAGGCAGATTCTATACCATTGAGCCACCAGGAAAAATCAGTACTATTTATCACAGAAGGTAACAATAGTTAAACACAGTGAACACAGAGCACCGTGAGTAAACTCTCGTCAAACATCACTGTCTTCTATACACTCTGGCCCTGAGACCAGTTCTTGCTTTGTTTCAAAGGGGAGTTATTTAAATATTACCTGGCACCATTTCATGGGTGTGAAGTTTCAGTTTGAGATACTCTGGAGATGGGTGGTGATGATGCTTACACAACAATGTCACTGCACTGGATGGTAAATTTTAGTATATACATATATTTACCTGTTTAAAAATTCAGCAGCTCTTTATGTTACAGTTAAGAAACAGTGTTCAACATGCGTTAAGTGAAAAATGCAAAGTGCAGAACAGTGTGACCTGAATGCTGCCATCTCTGAGTTGTTTTTAAAGGAATATGTATATACACATGTATCTAGGCTTGTATATGTGTGATCCCTCTGGAAGGATATCAATACCGGATTCTGTAGAGGGAATGAGAAATAGAGAGGGAGGGTCATTGCTATTTGATTTGTGTTCCACGTCCATGTGTAACTCATTCTAGTTTTTTTAAACACTTATAAAGCTAGGCACCAAAATGAAACTATTTCCTTAAAGCAACGCTCCTCAACTTTGCCTCCACCTAGACTCCAGCTGCTCAAAGTCAGACCTAGCATCTTTATCTCCTGTAAGCTTGTAACTTGTTAGAAATAGAGGATCTCAAGGCCACCCAGATGCGAGGAATCCACATCTACATTTAGCAAGGTCCCCAGTGCCTCCCCTCATGGCTCAGATGGTAAAGAATCTGCCTTCAATGCAGGAGACCCAAGTTTGATCCCTGGGTCAGGAAGATCCCCTAGAGAAGGAAATGGCAACCCACTCCAGTATTCTTGCCTGGAGAATTCCAAGGACAGAGGAGCCTGGCTGGCTACAGTCCATAGGATCACAAAGATTCAGACAGGGCTCAACAACTACTACTTGCACTTTCACTTTTCACCAGTGGCTCACAGGACATTAAAGTGTGAGAAATAAAGCACAGGACTAACTAAATCAGAATCTCTGAGGTGAGGTTTGAGCCTTGGAGTTCATTAAGGCTCCCAGGTCACCCCGTGGAGACAGTTAATACTGCCAACTTCAGATTTAATGTAATTGTTTCTGTATTAGCCCTTTCATTTTTCCCAATAGTCTTACTACATGGTTCAGTCTTCTTCACTGTGGATTCCGTGTGCCCCTTAGAAATCATTATGTGTGCCACACTTCAGAGCACCGGCCAGGATGACTGTCTAGGTCGCGTGAACATCACTCAGGCACATATAATGTTAGATTCCCCTGAACTCGAGAGGCAAGATGTTTCTTCCTCATATAAAATAGACTATAATTTTTCATCAAGACACATAACAATGACAAGCCTCCTTTAATCCATGGGTGGAGCATAAAGTCATGTCTTTTAATTTATTTATTTACTAGTTGTTTTATATTTATTCATTTCTTTGGCTGCACCAGGTCTTCGTTTGGCAGGTGGGGTCTTCTGTCTCCATTGTGGCCTTTGAGATCTTCAGTGTCTATGGGGTCGCACAAAGTCGGACACGACTGAAGCGACTTAGTAGCAGCAGCAGCAGCAGCAGCAGCGCTGCATGTGAACTCTCAGTTGCACGGTGTGGGCTCCAGTTCCCTGACCAGCCTAGGCCCCCTGCCTTAGGAACACAGAGTCTTGGCCACTGGACCATCAGGGAAGTTCCTGTCAGGTCTTTTAAAATCAGACTTTAGAGTTAGAAAAATAGAGAGTTGAATTTACTTCTCTGAGCTTTAGCCAAGTGGGCTTAACACCTGCCTCATAGAGCTGCCATATTTAAAGAAGATGATATAGGTGCTTGATCGTGTTTAGGCGATAATGATGGCTATGTCCACTTCCCTTCCCTTCCCCTCTTGTCTTGGGCTCCTCTCACTGTCGCACCTCCCATCACATCTGTTTCTTCTCCTTTGAGTGTCTCACATACAGATGATATTTCTCACATTGCAACTGAATGTGAGAAAGTTCAAGTTCCACCTCCCCCATCCCCTGACAAACAGTACAAACTCTGCTGTCTCTTAGCAAATTATCTGACACTTTTCTAAAATGCAACTGAAACCTCATTACATGGATGAACAGCTTTCCATCAGCTCATTCCTAGCTCTGATATTAATATAATTGTTGCCAAGACATTGCAGTTGGCCTAGAGGCACTCAGCAAGGCGTCATGGTTAGTAACCCAAGATGACTGCAAGTGCAAAGAGCTACTGGAAGCTGCTAGGATTTCCGCGTGGCCAGGTGATGCTTAAGAGTGGTTTCCAAGCTTCCTTTCTGTTGCCAGACAGGTGTGAGATGGGGAGGGAGCTGTCCAAATCAGAATAGCTGACCCACTCTGACAGCATCTACCCCAAAAGTACCTAGAATCATCTTCTCCAGATGTTAATCTGAACATGTTTAGAACTGCTGTTTAAAACCCTTTGAGATGCAATTCAAAGTGTAATATGAAAATATCTGTGATTTTTGTAACAAAGGCACAGGTACTGCTAATACTACTGTGGTTTGTTGAAAACTCAAAGAAATGCTATATTTCAGTTAGTGATTAGGGAAAGGAAAGATATATCTTGTCCATAAATAAATAAAACCCTATAAGAACTTTGCAAATAAAGACCAATACTCTAAACAGGGTCTAGGGAGTCTGGCTTCTAGATTCTTCTCCCAATCACCTCCCCAACTTTCAGTGGTTTGTTTATTTGGTTGTCTTTCTCATCTGATCGAGTCCTTGCTCTGTGTGAATCCAGATTCCCAGGCTATAGACTAAGTCTGATTTTGTGCAGTGTCAGCCCTAGGGTCTAGTTTGTAGAAATTGCTCAATAAATATTCATTGAAAAAATAAATGCATGCAAGGATGTCATATAAAAGCTTCCTGCCTAATCTTACCCCCTCTGCTTTGCAATGTGTTTCTTGATAACGCTGAAATGCTCCAAGTTGCCTGTATTGGTACCAGGCTGTGTTGTACCTTTCATCTTTTGGTTGATTTTACCCCTGCTTAAGATATCATTGTGTTCCTCACTCAATCTGTGTAGGAAATTGTACTTTTAGACAATAGTGTTTTCCTCCCATTAACTTCCATTGTCTCATCAAATTTCTAGGCTATGATGGCCCTCCTTTATGTCCCCATTATGCCACACAGAGGGACTTCCCAGCTGGTGCAGTGGGTAAAGAATCCACCCACAATGCCAGAGATGTGGATTTGATTCCTGAGTTAGGAAGATCCCCTGGAGGAGGGCATGGCAACTCATTTCAGTATTCTTGCCTGGAAAATCCCATGGACAAAGGAGCCTGGTGGCTACAAGTCCATGGGGTCACAAAGAGTCCGACATGACTCAGCATGCAGAAACACACACACACACATGCCACATAGATGATCTCTGATCTCACCCAACTCTTTCATATTTGTGTCTGCCTCTCTAACACCTTGTGAAAAAAAAAAATGAGGAAGTATAAGTGTGTGTGTAGCAGGTGATGATGAGTAAGTAGGACGTGTACATGTGAATACGTGTGTATATGACGTGTCACTGGTGTTTCATGCTGAATAAGGAGGTATGTCTGATAGCCTCAGTGCTTTTGTACTTGGTGTTCCTCCATTTGGATATTCTTACCTTTTTCCCTAGTCATTTTACCTGCCCTGCAGGCCTCAGCTCAGATATGTTACTGCCACAGGCAAGTTTTCTTCCTGCCCCAATCAAACCCACAATTTTATGTTCTAGCTCCTTATGTTTCCTTTGTGAAGGTTGCTACCAATGATAATTATAGACTCTATCATCTAATGTAAGTTTGCCGCCTCCTTTGTACCTGAGGCCTCATGAGGACTGTCTGTCTTCATTTCCCCCCAGCATCCTGAAGATGCCCTCTGGAATGAATGGCTGATGATCTGCAGCCCTTATTAGAACCCTGAGTGTGAAAAGAGAGAGTAAGCAGAAGGGGATGCCTGGCCTCCCTTCTCCCGGTGTCCCTGGAGGGTGAGCCTCCACTGCCTACACAGAGAAACTCCGCCCAGTCATTCAGTATCATGGGGACTTGCTGGGAAGCGCTGTAGCTGCTGGGTCCCAGCCTGCCCCACGGTGCTCCCCTCCCTATTTAAATCAGGCCACAGCTCTCCTGCAAGCTTGTTCCTTGCAACACTTAGCCAGGTCCAGATGCCAACTGCTGAGGCAACAGAGGGTTGTGATGGCAAATCCAGAAGGGGAGGCAGGTGGCAGGGAGGGCAGCAAAGTTATCTTGTAAGTAGGTCTGACATCCCAGACATGTTCTGTCTGGAAGAATGAGTCTCACCAGAGTCTGTGGATTGGTGGAGGAGAGGTGTTTTCTTCCCCTGCTACTGACTACCTCAGTGGACAAATAGTGTGATGTGATTTGAATATAAGGAGCTTTTTACGTGAGCCCCTCTACCCCACCACTTGGAGCTGACCATTTTCCTGTCATTGACATTCCTGATATTACCAAGGCACTCCAAAGTTTTTCTTCCATTCGTCTATCCTTGAAAGCGTTTTGGTGATTGTTCCCAGCTAGCTTTTAAGTTCAGTTCAGTTCAGTTGCTCAGTCGTGTCCAACTCTTTGTGACCCCATGAACCACAGCACGCGAAGCCTCCCTGTCCATCAACAACACCTGGAGTCCACCCAAACCCATGTCCATTGAGTTGATGATGCCATCCAACCGTCTCATCCTCTGTCCGTCCCCTTCTCTTCCTGCCCTCAATCTTTCCCAGCATCAAGTTCTTTTCCAATGAGTCAGCTCTTCACATCAGGTGGCCAAAGTAGTGGAGTTTCAGCCTCAACATCAGTCCTTCTAATGAACACCCAGGACTGACCTCCTTTAGGATGGACTGGTTGGCTTTTAAGTTGGAAGCATTTAAACATCCAGGCAACCCAGGGAGAGGCTTGAAGGGATAATGGAGTGTGTTTGTCGTTGACTAGTAATAGCCCTTTGGCCATGAGTTGGGCAGTAACCTGGTTACAACAAGGAGATCAGCAGACAGGAAACAGTGCACTGGGATGAACAATTTGGGTGCTGGGATCAAATATTTGGATGCACACCCGGCTGCCTGCTCCTTGGGCTCCATGTTACCCGCTGGGAGACAGAAGGGCAGGCAAGCTGAGTGATCTTCACATTTTGTCTCTGAAGCCATAGGGTCCTGAAGCGGTAACTTGGAGCCACTGTGGAGAGCAAAAGAGGACTTTGAGACACTCACACTTCCCCTTCACTGGCCCCCTGCATCTCTCACACAGGCACACACACTCATACATACACTCACACCCACTGCATGCACTCCCGCTCTTTCTCCTCAGAAGCTCTCATCTGTTTCGCGCACCAGCATACCGTGCGCGTGGCACTGCAGGTAATAAGAATAGGGTCCAGTCGAGTATGAAAAAGTTAGGAAGCCACTGAACCAGATGAGCTCTGAGCTCTTTCAGTCCTTTGAACTTTAGGCTCTCACACTGGGAGGCACAGTCCTATTCCACGTGTCTGTTGGGAAGTAACAGATGTGTAGTAGTTAAGAGTGTGGACTCAGGAGCCAGACTGCCTGGCTTTAGAATCTGGCTTCTGCTGCTTACTCTGTGTCCTTAGGAAAGTTACTTAACTTCTCTCAGCTGTGATTTACTCATCTTTAAAAGGACTATAAACGAGTACCTATCAGAGTTGTTATGAGGACTAAATGAGCTAAATATATAAAATGTGTAGAATAATACTGAACATTACAATGCATTCATAAATATCAGCAGTTTACAGTTTTATAGCTTAGCATTACTAAACTAGTGGTTCTTAACATATTGGAGGATGCTGGATCCCTCCATAAGTCTATTAAAACTATGGCTCCAGGGCTTCCCAGGTGGTGCTAGTGGTAAAGAATCCACCTGCCAATGTAGGAGATATGGGAGACTCGGGTTTGATCCTTGGTTTGAGAAGATCCTCTGGAGGAAGGAATGGCAACCCACTCCAGCATTTTTGCCTGAAGAGTCCCATGAACAGAAGAGCCTGGCAGGGTACAGTCTATAGGGACACAGAGAGCCGGACATGACTGAGCTGACTTAGCACACACACACATATAGTCATGGCTGCTTATAGCCTTGCATTTTCCATCTAGTTCACGTTTATATGTCTTAAGTCCCCAGTTTAATTTGTAAGGTGTCCCTGAGAGTTAGGCTGCTGCTGCTGCTGCTAAGTCGCTTCAGTTGTGTCCGACTCTGTGCGACCCCATAGACAGCAGCCCACCAGGCTCCTCCATCCCTGGGACTCTCCAGGCAAGAACACTGGAGTGGGTTGCCATTTCCTTCTCCAATGTGTGCAAGTGAAAAGTGAAAGTGAAATCGCTCAGTTGTGACCGACTCTTAGCGACCCCATGGACTGCAGCCCCCCGGGCTCCTCTGCCCATGGGATTTTCCAGGCAAGAGTACTGGAGTGGGTTGCCATTGGCCTTCTCACAGTATCATATAACCCCTTTGCCTTTGGATCCAGGACAGTTTTGAACATAGAAGAAAACTTAATCTAACAAAGTTGCTTTTAAATCTTCAAAAAAATTTTTAGTCTAACCAAGCAAAACACAAAAGCTTGCTTAATTTTTTTCATAAATAAATACATATGGTATAACATTCCTGACCTATGTGCATACATGTATATTGAAGTGACATATAGCTTGCATTTTTTGAAGTATTTTGGTGATTCAACCTGTCAAACGGTAAACAATCAGGTAATTAACAGATTCTGATAGATGGTAGCTAATTAAATTTTATGATACATGGAACAGAGGCCATTCATTTTGATATTTGAAAGAATCCAATATGTCTTTCAAATTGCTGCAAATCTCTCAAACAAGGTATACATTTACTTAAGCACTTTCCAGCGGGACTTAGTTTCAGGGATTGCAATTTACTAAGAGATTGGACTGGGTATTTCCACGGCAAATAATTCCATTTACATTATGCTCAGCTCCAGTAATACTGCATGCCCTGAATAACTCATTGCTATCAATATGAGGCTTCCAACCCTGTAAAAAGTGCAACAGCATAAATGTTACATACAAGAGATAGAACATGCAGGCTCTCTACATTTTTCCAGTCTCTCTCCCCACCCCACCTTTTTTTTTTTCTTTTGCCAGCACTTCTGTCTTAGAAGCCTTTAGATGGGGGAAATGAAAGACATGAGTTGCATAAACAAATTAGGATGGGAGATTTGGGCCAAGAGGATTGAGGTGAAGAAGGTAATGGATGGGGACAGAGAAAATGAGCTCAAAGAGGCCAAATTGTGAATGCAAACACTAGGTATATACATGCAGCTTTCACTTTGCTAAAGCTGGTTTTATAAGGCTGCAGGACCAACACCTCTGGTGCCAATGCAGCCTCCATGAATCTGGCAAAGTTCTGACGGTGGAGAAGAAATGAAAGGAGACAGAAGGGAATCCCCTAGCCATCAATCTTGACTCCTTGGATTTCAGAAGGAGGTCACCAGAGAGTAGTAAGTCTCACTGAGTTTTATTAACATAGTTCAGAGTTCTGCCAAAGTTGCAAAAAGCATGGAGCTAGGATTGGAAAATGCATATGCTAGTCGCTTCAGTCATGTCCGACTCTTTGCAGTGCTATGAACTGTAGCCCAGCAGGCTCCTCTGTCCATGGGATTCTCCAGGCAAGAATACTGGCGTGGGTTGCCATGCCCTCCTCCAGGGCATCTTACTGCCCCAGGGTTTGAACCTGCATCTCCTGTGACTCCTGCATTGCAGGCAGATGCTTTACTGCTGAGCCATGTGGAACTGGAACTGGAAGCATGTATCTCTTAATTCCCATTCCGGTGCTAATTTCATGAAAGATAAGGAAGAGATCGCTCACCTGTTTATCTACCTGGAGACTTATTAAAGTATATGGGTCGTTATTAACTTGAAATATAATTGACATAGAATATGTTAGTTTAAGGTGTACAACATATCTGTATATATTGGGAGATTATCACCACCAGAATTAGTCTACTAAGTTTTGATGTATCTGAGCATGTGTACTCTTTTGGCACCCCAAATCACGTGTTACAGAGCAGAAAGAGACATAGAAAACAAACTTGTGGTTACCAAAGTGGAAAGTGGGTATAGATAGATGAGTTTGGGATAACATATACACACTGCAGATGGTGACTGCAGCCATGAAATGAAAAGGCGCTTACTCCTTGGAAGAAAAGTTATGACCAACCTAGACAGTATATTCAAAAGCAGAGACATTACTTTGCCGACTAAGGTCCGTCTAGTCAAGGCTATGGTTTTTCCAGTGGTCATGTATGGATGTGAGAGCTGGACTGTGAAGATGGCTGAGCGCCAAAGAATTGATGCTTTTGAACTGTGGTGCTGGAAAAGACTCGTGAGAGTCCCTTGGACTGCAAGGAGATCCAACCAGTCCATTCTGAAGGAGATCAACCCTGGGATTACTTTGGAAGGAATGATGCTAAAGCTGAAGCTCCAATTGGCCACCTCATGTGAAGAGTTGATTCATTGGAAAAGACCCTGATACTGGGAGGGATTGGGGGCAGGAGGAGAAGGGGATGAGCGAGGATGAGATGGCTGGATGGCATCACTGACTTGATGGAGTGAGTCTGAGTGAACTCCGGGAGTTGGTGATGGACAGGGAGGCCTGGCGTGCTGCGATTCATGGGGTCGCAAAGAGTCGGACACAACTGAGCAACTGAACTGATACACACTACTAAGTATAAATTAGATAATTAACAAGGACTTACTGTACAGCATAGGAACTATAAGGGAAAAGAATCTGAAAAATATATATACATGTCTATATATCGCTATGCTATACACCTGAAACTAGCATGATATTGCAAGTCAGTTGTGTTGTTGTTGCTCAGTCATGTCTGACTCTTCTGCGACCCATGCACTGTAGCCAGCCAGGTTCCTCTGTCCATGGCATTTCCCAGGTAAGTGTACTGGAATGGGCTGCAATTTCTTTCTCCAGGGAGTCTTCCTGACCTAGGGAACAAACCTGTGTCTCCTGCATTGGCAGGTAAATTCTTTACCACTGAGCCACCAGGAAAGCCTTTAAAATCAACTGGATTTCAATTTAAAAACAAAAACAGAAGTGACCTTGAAAGACATCTACTCCAGCCTTGCACTTCCAGCCAACTCTGTACTTAGGCACCCTGGCTACATTTGCAGAAGGGAAGCTTTCTTCCCTTCTGATTCATTTCATCCTTTATTCTCAACTTCTAGGTCAACTGAAGCTCAATTTTTTTTTTTTTTGAATTTTCAAGATTCAGCACAAGAGTTAGTTTTGAGTTGTATCTCCTTTGTCCTCTGAGCCTTGAAAGGGTACCACAACCAGATAATGCTGGTCCTAGGTGTTTAACCTGAAATAAAAAAGACACCAGCAGTTTAAACATCAGTTTCTACCACTAGCTTCCTTCAGGGTTTGGGGAAAGTTTCTTCCTCATCTTTAAATAGTTATAAAGATGTTGTCTTAATTCTAAGTTACACATTTTTTATCATCTATGTTTCTTAAGCAGATTCAGCCTTATAAATCATAAATATAAAATTACATATAATATAAACATATTATGTATAAATATATATTATATAAATATATATAATATATATTATAAGTAATATAATATAAATGTAAAATATATAATTATATAACACATTCAATGGGATGGTTTTTCCTTTCCCCTTAAAATCTTCCAAATTATAAAATTAGTTATCACACACACACAAACACAAATCATCTTGCTATTGAAATATAATAATTCTTAATTAAAAGAATAGTAATTTCTCGATGAGACTAAACTTGAAAACTATAGAAACCTTATTATCCAGTTGGCTACTAGATATTAACCGACCATACACCATGAACCAATGGGTGGGCTTCCCAGGTGGTGCTAGTGGTAAGAACCCACCTGCCAGTACAGAAGACAAAAGAGATTTGTTTGATCCCTGGGTTGGGAAGATCTCCTGGAGAAAGAAATGGCCACCCATTCCAATATTCTTACTTGGAGAATCCCACGGATGGAGGAGCCGGGCCAGCTGCACTCTGAGGGGTTGCCAAGAGTTGGACATGACTGAAGCGACTTAGCACTTAGCACAGGTACCAAAATTTGTTCTTAGTCTAGAGGTTGCGTGCATGTATACTGAGTTGATTCAATCATGTCTGACTCTTTGCAACCCTACAGACGGTAGCCTGCCAGGCTCCTCTGTCCATGGGACTCTCCAGGCAAGAATGCTGAAGTGGGCTGCCATTCCCTTCTCCAGGGGTTCTTCCCAACCCAGGGATCGAACCCAGGTCTCTTATGTCTCCTGCACTGGCACACGCGTTCTTTACCACTAGTGCCACCTGGGGAGCCCCGAGAGGTTACAGCAGTGCGAGAGAAAACCTGAAAGTCCCTGCTCTTAGGAAGCTTTCCTGCTCTTAGGAAGGTAATGAGACTGTACACACAAGCAAGGGAGATTATAGAAAGTGGTGGTAGAGCCTATCAATAAGACAAGGTAATATAACAGTGCTGTGTGGAGGAGGATCATTTTAGCTAAGAGAGTCAGGGGAAGCCTATCAGAGTTGAAACCTGAATGTCAAAAAAGATATCTGCCTCCTCTTGAAAGGAAGAGGATGGGAAGATATTGCAGGCAGAAGAGAAACACAAAGGCCTTGGTGCAAGTCCTCAGGAGGGGAAACAGAAAGCAGAGAAATGAGCCAAGGCTGGGTCACACCCACTGTCTTGGGTTATGAGAATGAGTCTGGACTTTGATTTGTCCTGCCCCTGCTTCTCACTAACTCAGGAACTAAAGCGCAGTGACTTATTCGGTGCCACTGAAACACTGGATGGTTTTGGAAATGAGATGGTCTCGCTTCCTTACAGCTGTTCTGTTTTATCGAGCTGCTTGCAGAAAGTGGCGTTTGTCGGTCAGCTAAGGCCTTCAAGATGGAGCCTGACACTCTTCTGCACTGCTCTGATTTTTCCCAATTTTTTTCTAAGTTATGACTTTCCTCCTAATTAGAGATGAATATATTCTTATCACTTTGCTGTTTTATATGCAAAAACAAAAATAGAAGTGATTCCAAACTTTTAGGGTGTGTGTGTATGTGTACACAATCCTGTCTGACTCTTTGTGATCCCATGGACAGTAGCCTGCAAGTCTCCTCTGTCCAGGCAATTTTCCAGGCAAGATTACTGGAGTGGTTTCCTTTTCCTAATCTATTAGGTTAACTTTTAGTTTTTCAAATACTGAGTTAGTCAAGACGGAGACAAGAACCTGGTGAGTGACTGCAAACCAGCTCATCTATGTGGTCTCTCTGGCCGTTCTGCCAGGAATATTACACTGACACGCCTAACGAGATCCTGTTCTTATTTTTTAATAAGGCCCTTTTTTTTTTTAGTTTTTATTTATTTAATTTCAGCTGTGCTGTGCGGGCCTTTATCTAATTGCAGAGAGTGGGAGCTACTCTCTAGTTGGCAATGTGCGTGCTTTTTCTCGTTGCAGTGGCTTCCCTTGTGGAACACTGGCTCTAGGCATGCGGGTTCAGTAGTTGTGGCTCCCCCGGGCTCTAAAGGTCAGACTCAAAATTTGTGGTGCATGGGCTTATTGTTCCTCAATGTGTAGGATCTTTTCAGGTCAGGTATTGAACCCAGGCCTCCAGCACTCACAGCTGGATTTTTACCACTGAACCACCAAGGAAGCCTGAGAGCCTCCTCTTGGTCCAGGACACTGACTGTCTCGAGGATGAGTCTGCTAATGCTACTTGTAGTCCTCTGCCAAGTTCCTCTGCTCTCTGCTCTCTTCTTATAGAACACTGACCTGGAACTAAGATTATGTATCATCAGAGACCAGCCCATGTTAGGTACACCCAGCAGGGAAACCAGTATGCTGTGTCATAAGACCAAGACTCTGATGTCACATTTGAATTTGAATCATTCTCCAGTGCTGTTATTTTTCTTCATCTATTAAATCAAGTTAATATTACTCAGTGCTTCCCTGGTGTCTCAGATGGTAAAGAATCTGCCTGAAATGCATGAGACCCAGGTTCTACCACTGGGTTGGGAAGAACCCCTGGAGAAGGGAATGGCAAACCATTCCAGTATTCTTGCCTGGAGAATTCCATGGACAGAGGAGCCCCAGAGGGTGGTTATTGTAATGAACCTGGACTGCTGCTGCGGCTGCTAAGTCGCTTCAGTCGTGTCCGACCCTTTGCGACCCCATAGATGGCAGCCCACTAGGCTCCCCCTTCCCTGGAATTCTCCAGGCAAGAACACCAGAGTGGGTTGCCATTTCCCTCTCCAATGCATGAAAGTGAATAGTCAAAGTGAAGTCGCTCAGTCGTGTCCGACTCTTCGCGACCCCATGGACTACAGCGCACCAGGCTCCTCCGTCCATGGGATTTTCCAGGCAAGAGTACTGGAGTGGGGTGCCATTGCCTTCTCCATGAACCTGGACAGTGAATACAAAACAATATTTTGCATGCGTAAAGTATGCAAAGAGAAAAAAGTTCCTAACAAAGTATCTGGCACAATGTCCCTTCTCTTCCCACAGAATCTCTTAGAGTTAAAGGCTCTTAGTGTCCCAGATCAATCTACCTTTTTCTGTTGCTGTTCAGTTGCTCAGTCATGTCCAACTCTTTGTGACCCCATGAACTGAAGCTTGCCAGGCTTCCCCATCCTTCACTATCTTCCAGAGTTTGCTCAACTCATGTCCGTTGAGTCAGTGATGCCATCCAACCATCTCGTCCACTGTTGTTCCCTTCTCCCACCCTCAGTCTTCCCCAGAATCAGGGTCTTTTCCAATGAGTCAGCTCTTCGCATCAGGTGGCCAAAGTGTTGGAGCTTCAGCTTCAGCATCAGTCCTAATGAATATTCAGGGTTGATTTCCTTTAGGATTGATTGGTTTGATCTCCATATAGTCCAAAGGACTCTCAAGATTCTTCCTCAGAACCACTATTCAAAAGCATCAATTCTTCAATACTCGGTCTTCTTTATGGTCCACCTCCCACATCCATTCATGACTACTGGCTCATGCATAATAATATTGGCCCCATGCTTTGAACTGTACCATATACATCCATTCAATCAATATTTAAGAAGTGTCTACTAAGTGCCCATCAGTGAGCAAAACATTGTGAAGTCTTTAGGAGATACAATGAGACATAGTTTCTGTCTCAAAGAGTTGAACCCTTATAAGGAAAATTTCCAGATAGAATGTTCTTTAGGATTTTTAAAAAATATTTATATATTTGGCTGCCCTTGGTCTTAGTTGCAGCATGTGGAATCTAGTTCCCTGATCAGGGATAGAACTTGGGGCCCCTGCATTGAGAGCACAGAGTCTTTGCAACTGGACCACCAGGGAAATCCCATAGGATTTTATACTTAAATTTTCCAAATGCCAGAAAATGTGTTCCTGGGAGAAAGAGAGGGGAGAGGGATGCAAATTACAACAACAAGAAGGCTTCATGGAAAGAATAAATGGAGAAGGAGGCTTGAGCTGGGCAGAATGCGGATAAATGAAGTGAAGTTGTAGTCTTTCTGGCCAGGGGAGGCAGGGTGAGCATGGCCCGGAGAGAGGATGGTGAGATGACAGTCCCTGCCCCTACCTGGACTAGATGCCTTGGAGGAAATGGCCTTTTTAGAGAGTTGAAGACAGAGAAGTTTTGGGGGGACACTTGGCTACCAGTTCTGCTTTGTGCCTTTGATGATAATGTGGTCTTGCTGACCTGGAGAGACTGATACTGCACCTATTATAAGTCTCCTAGTTCTTACTTCTCCCAGAATGTGGGCGTAAGTCCCAACCAAACTTGAAAGGGCAGTTTGAGTGGCAGAAACCTCTCTCTCCACACTGTGTAGAGAAGCTCCCAGCATTACACGCCCTGTTGGGGAACTGAATTCAGGAAGAATAGCCAGCATTTCAGAGAAGGCAATGGCACCCCACTCCAGTACTCTTGCCTGGAAAATCCTATGGATGGAGGAGCCTGGTAGGCTGCAGTCCATGGGGTGACTAAGAGTCGAATACAACTGAGCGACTTGACTTTCACTTTTCACTTTCATGCATTGGAGAAGGAAATGGCAACCCACTCCAGTGTTCTTGCCTGGAGAATCCCAGGGACGGGGGAGCTTGGTGGGCTGCCGTCTATGGGGTCGCACAGAGTCGGACACGACTGAAGCGACTTAGCAGTAGCAGCAGCAGCAGCCAGCATTTGGTGCCTCTCACCCTAACACTTCTTCTGTTCATGTTTTAAATTCTTGGCCAAATCAACTGACTCCTTATAATGCTGAGGAAGCCTTCTGGTAGTCTGGGTGCAGTGCCTCTGCTAAGGTATTTGGAGCCTCTTCGGCTTCTCTCATCAGAGCCCTCATCACACTGTATTGTGATGGATTATCTGTGTCTTCCCCCACCCCTTCCCCCTCCCCTCTCCCTGCCCCAGAGACCATAGACCATTTGATGAGAACAAGGACCATGTTTCTTCCATGCCCACCATTCAATTCCCAGACCCTGGCACGGTATCGGGCATATAGTAGATACTCGATTAACATTGTATTGTGTTAAACTAAGATCAGCTTTCCTAGAGGAAAGGGTGGTGGGTGGGAAATTAGGGAGCTTGGCTCAGAACTTGCAGAGCAGTAAGCCTGAGGGAGAGTTGGGTTTGATGAGAGAGCAGGAGTGTTCACCAAAAGAATAAAAGAATAATAAGCACCAAACTCTACTGCCTGCTCCCCTCCCAGCAGAGCCGTGGGGATAATGGAATCAAATTAGCAAAATCATTAGCTTGATGATAACCAGAATCCCCTCATGCTGGGAGCTGGGAAGTAAGCAGAGGTGTTCTCTGCTCACAGCCTCCATGCCTTTCGGATCCCTGCTCCCTTCCTGCTGAGGACAGAGGAAGGGATGCTCCAACACAGCTGGCCTCAGGGTTCTCTCTGAGATGAGGCCTCTGCGGGGGAGAGAGAGGGAAGGCATGAAAAAGTAAGCACTGTCAGCTGATTCCAGTCCTTCAGAAGCAGATGAGCAGTCAAACTTAGAGGACACTGAGATGTGGAGTCTAAATGTGGGCTTTGAAATCTGAACTTCAGGGTGTGAATTCCTATCTGCCACCTACTAATTCAATGGCCAATGGCAAGTGAACACTCAAAAGAATAGAGCTAGTTATTTCCTTATGTGATCACGGTCATCGCTGCACTAGAAGGAACCATACTGGCATGCGTTCAAGGCAGGAAAAGAGAAAGGGAATATTCCCAGAGACCCAAGCTAAGACCAGAGAGCTCCAATAGGATTATTATTTTTAAGCAGGTGTCTTTTCTATCTTCTCTTTCAGTTCTATATTTTTTTCGTTAAAGATAAAACAGACTTAAACCAGAAGTAATTTCAACTCACTCTGCATTGGGCAGGACAATTAACTTGAAGTGCTCAAAAACACATCTTGAACTCTCAGTGGCTTAATGGGCAACAGTTCTGTTCTCTCTAACGTCACAGCCCTGTGTGGGTCCGAGCCCGTCATTGCACTTGCAATCAAGCCATCTTCAAAGGCCACGGAGGCAGGGAGTGAGGATAGGGACGATGCACCAGCTCTCACCTGCTTCAACCTGGCAGCGTATATGTCACGGCCACTCAGGTGCCATTCGTCAGTCCTGGTTATTTAGCAGGGCCCCACCTAAATGCCATAAGGCTCAGTAATACAGAGTAGCGTGTGGATATTTGGTGAGTACTAGCTGTCTCTGCCACAGCTACACCTTTGCTGTATGACATTGGAGAAATCCCTTAGCTCTTTGAGTCTCAGTTTCTCCAACTCTGAAATGGCCTCACAGTTCCTACTCTATGGAACTTTGTAAGAATTATATGGGATACTGCAGGGAAAGACTTGAGCACATTACTCACAAAAAGTAGATACAAAGTGTTAATTACTCAGTCATGTCCAATTCTTTGCAACCCCATGGACAGTAGCCTGCCAGGCTTCTCTGTCCATGGAATTCTCCAGGCAAGAATACTGGAGTGTGTGGCCATTCCCTTCTCCAGGGGATCTTCCCAACCCAGGGATCGAACCATTATTCAAACTTTTTTGTGTCCATCCCAGATGTGTGTGTGTGTGTGTGTGTGTGTGTGTGTGTGTTAGTCGCTCAGTCATGTCCAACTCTTTGTGACCCCATAGACTGTAGCCAGCCAGACTCCTCTGTCCATGGAATTCTCCAAGCAAGAATTACTGGAGTGGGTTGCCATACTCTTCTCCAGGGGATCTTCCCAACACAGAGACTGAACCCTCATCTCTTGTATCGCATGCAGATTCTTTATCATCTGAGCCACCCGGGTAGAAACGATTCAATACCAATGTTGTTGTGGAGATTAGTAAGCCTCAAGAAGGACTCTTGGGCTGCAGGTTACAGAAACATGTTCTAACTCACTTTAGAAAATACATAATTTAGTGGAAGGATTTTGGGTACCTTTTAGAGTTGGAATGAAGACTGAAGAACCAGCTTGTAAAAGGCAACTGAGACTTTGTGGTGGGAAACACCTGAAAGTCTTTGACTTGGTGCCATCCCCTTGGCAGACCCAGGGCTAGACATTTTGACAGCTCCCCTCTGGGGAAGACGTCATTCTTTAAAAGAAAATCTGGCTCCTGCTGCAGAAGAGAGAAAGTGGAGCCTGAGTAGCCACAGATGAGTAATATCTAGTCACTATACGGGTTAGTGATAAGTCATATACAAATAAGATGCAATGGCAGTGTAGAGGGAAGCCATCCAGTGCTGAGGCAGGGACTTCAGTGATGTCCTCCGAGCCCCATGCTCTCTCCCTTCCTCCTTGTTTCCTTAGCCCGTCACTCTCATCCCAATACCTACAGTCACAATAGGAGGAAGGAGAGTGTTACCAGCAGACCTCCACTCCATCTCCCTGGACAAACTGACACAGAGCTAACCCTAGCTGCAAGGGAACCTGTGAAGTCCTGATTTTTAAGTACCCTTTTGTAGATTTAAGGAAAGAAGTTGTTGAGCCTGGAAAAACAGATGTGCTAACCGATCACATCTGTCAGATGTCCCCAGTTGAACATCAGTGTTACAAGAGAGAGTGGGGAGGAGGTAACAACTGACCTGAACCTGGAGAATTCCTTTCACTGACTCTGCTCTCCATGATGCTTGTAAAAAGTAGAAAGATGTGAACATTGTTCCGTGGGGTCTGCAGAGACCCTTCCTGGCCCAGGAGAACTTGAGTAGTATTGGATATGGAGAGTGGACTGGTTGACAGATGCTTTTCCAAAGGCTATTTCTGGATAGATCTCTCTGATTAAAGCCTCTTTCTATAGTAGGTCAATTATTTCTCAATAAAACTGGAAACAAAAAAGCAAGAGCTCCTTCTGTAATGAAATGTCTCAAAGATCCCAGGACAGTCCTTTTCTGTGGTCACATGTTAACAGGAGGAAAAACGTTCTAAAACTTCAGCACAGTGCCTGACCCATTCTAACTTCTCAAAAAAATAGAGGCTGTTTCCCAAGTTCCTTCAGAACTTACCTCACCAAGCTTTAGATGTTCTAAAGTTGAAAATCTAAATCTAAACATCAGGTGCTGAAACATCCCCAGATAGCAACTGGAACAGGATTCCAGGATAAGGGCAATAAAATGGTGGGGAGGGAAGGTACATCTTGGAGAGTTAAGTCCTGCATACATTGTCCCACCTGTTGCTTAACCCTTTCCCCACCCATACCCTAACCCACAAACGCTTTTTTTTTTTTTAATTCCAGTGAAGTGAGGTAGGCTTGAGAAAAAAGCCTAGGCAGAAATGCTTCAGCTTTTTAATCCTTTAAGAAACATCTCACTTTTCATCATTTAACAGCCAGATTTTATTGAATGTCGGGCAGTGTGTCTCCTGCTGTAACAGAGTCTCATATACATTGTAACCATAATGTTAGCTGACCTTTAGGAAGTGCTCACTGAGCTCCAGGCTTGGTGCCAGTGCTTTACATAAATGATCCTCTTGATTCATCATGAGAATTCCACCAGGTTAAAGGTGCTGTTTCTTAATTTGTTTTATAGATACAAAAATTGAAGATCCAAGCAAGTTGAGACATTTGTCAAATATCATAGCTACAAGCGGTCGAGCTGTGGGTTAGACTGGTTCTCTTAATCACTAGACTGTGCTGCTGTGGAATTTTCTAGAGTCTCATATACATTGTAACCATAATGTTAGCTGACCTTTAGGAAGTGCTCACTGAGCTCCAGGCTTGGTGCCAGTGCTTTACATAAATGATCCTCTTGATTCATCATGAGAATTCCACCAGGTTAAAGGTGCTGTTTCTTAATTTGTTTTATAGATACAAAAATTGAAGATCCAAGCAAGTTGAGACATTTGTCAAATATCATAGCTACAAGCGGTCGAGCTGTGGGTTAGACTGGTTCTCTTAATCACTAGACTGTGCTGCTGTGGAATTTTCTCAGCAGCCCGTGGGACACAGGTTGTCTCACCTTACACCCAAGGAGCCCAGGGCTCGAGGGATTGGTGACTTGCCCACAGTCAACTTCAGAGCTATACAATGGCAGGGCTGGGATTGAACCTGGGCCCATCTGTCTTAAATACAAAGCTGGGCTCTCTCCCAAGGTGTTTTATTATTGGCTAAACATACCTGGTGGCTTCCCTGCTGGCCCAGTGGTAAAGAATCCACCTGCCACTGCAGGAGATGCAGGTTCGATTCCTAGGTCAGGAAGATCCCCTGGGGAAGGAAATGGCAACCCAGTCCAGTATTCTTGCCTGGGATATCCCATGGACAGAGGAGCCTGGTGGGCTATAGTCCATGAGGTTGCAAGAGTCAGACATGACTTTGTGACTAAACCACCACCACCAAACATAACTAATGCCCTAACTCCCTACCTGTAACTCCACCATCAAGATTTACTCCCACAGGGTGGTGAATTAGTCAAGAATATGGACTCTAGCACCCAGCTAGCTCTCTCTCATTAAATTTCCCCAACTCTCTAAGCCTCAGCTTACTCATTGGTAAAATGGGATTAATAACAATAACTAATTTATAGGTTTGTCAGCAGGACTTGATATAACAATCCAAGCTCACTATTCAATAGCTGTTATTTTTTCTTTCCTACCTTGATGGAATTTCACTCATTGTCTAACTCATTGTTTAGCTATAAGGAATTTTCTCCTCTCCAGGTCTCATTTGTGAAATAGGAGGAAATTATCTCAATATTCTCCATGCCTCCTTCTGTCTGTCATTCTGTGATTTTCACAGTTCTTTCAGGTGCCAAGGGCAGCTAAATTGTCTCACAAAGAACCGAAGCATGACTTCTCCTAAGAAAAAGCACAAGGCTTACTGTTGGCACAGGAGTTCCAGCAGCCCCCAGAGTCTCAGGATAATAATAGCTCTTATTCACAGGGTACTTGCCTCATGCCAAGTGCTCTTCAAAACATTCTAGATACATTATTGTGTGTCATTGAAGAGTCTGTTCATCCTTTTCCTCCTCTCTTGCTGATGTTGGCAAAATATATATTTTGCCTTAAATTATCTGTTGCAAGTTGGGCAAACAGGCTTGACCAAGTTATCACATTAACTAAATGTGTGTGTGTGTGTGTGTGTGTGTGTGTGTACGTATACACACACACATACATATATGCCAGTATGAGGGCCTACACACATCAATATTGAGTGGGAGAGGCTAATGTGATTCCCTGGTGAGAACTGTCTGCCCATCCTGCTCTCTCTAGATGGTGAAGACCCAGAACAAGAAGAGTTAACATGTATTGGGTAACAACTGAGGTTCAGACATTGCTAGAAGCACTTTACATGGGTTGCCTCATCTGCTCCTCACAATAACCCTGTTGGAAAAGTACTGGGGATATCTTTATTTACAGATACACACATGAGGCTCAAAGAGATGAAGCAGCTTATCCCATTAGGAAGTGGGAAACCTAACCTGCAGTGTAACTACAAAGCCTTGGTACTATCAACCACCACACTCAGAACTTTAGTTTCTTTTTTTTCTTTTTTAATTGTCAGACATTATGCTTTATAAGATACGCATAGAAATTCAAGCAATAGATAAATACATTAGTTCAAAGTCTTACAATAGCTACACAAAACAGATGCAGAAAAGCAGATTTGCTGTTACTTAAGCCCCTTTAACAAACAAAAACAGGAAGCTATTTCCAGCTTCCTTAATACTAAAGTCCTGAGATCTCTCCTGGTGCTGGGGAGAAGAGTCCAGGGGTGGTGTGGTGTTCTCAGCAGGGAACTGAGAGCCTCAGACCTAAAACCTTTGCTGATGGAAACTATCAGGTGAGATTCTCCCATGGAGATCCTGACCTCCCAGAGGTCACCAGGTAGACACTCACCTCAGGGCCACTAGTCAAGGATGACCTTCTGGTCCAGAAAGTCTGGTCCCACCCGCCATGACCTGGGGAGAGTGTAGAGTTGCAGCTTCTAACCACTCAGCACACCTGCACACCTTTCTGAACAAGGGAAATAGGAGGCAGGCAGGCAGAGAGGGAGGCAGGGCCACCTCTGTTCCTGTTCCACTGTTGTCAGATGTGGGAAACCTGCAGGGAACAACCAGGATAAAACTTGTCAAGCATGGGGCAGAGGCGCCTCAAATGACAACTGGGATCATCCTGTTGTCACTAAATGGGATGACAAAAAGGATATGAAAATGAAATCAGCGCTTCTGTGATATTTCATTTGCAGTAGACCATCAAACACTTGGGTACTTAGTGTTTTGTGTAATGGGAAAGAACAGATTCATGTTGTTACTTGTTTTCCATTTACTGAGGAGATGCTGGAAGGCCCTGGTCCCTTGATGGCTCTGTGAAGCTCATTTGCCATACAGAAAATGCAGTGGGCCTTTGAAAGCCTGTCTGCCAAAGCCTGCTAGAAGCCCCTCTGCCCGTGTTCAAGGCATGAGAGCTGTGGACCACATATAAGCACCTTCAAGCCCCAATGCCTGCCAGGGCCTCAGCATCACTGCATTGGGAACAGGGACAAACTTCTCTGCTCTGACCCAGCCTAGCAATGTAGAAACTTCAAGTCATCAGACCCAGTTCTGGTCTTGGGACTCACATCAGCAAGCTATGTAGCCCTGAGCAAGGTGGCCTTTTGGAGCCTCAGTAATGCCATTTGCAGCAACATGGATGGACCTAGAGAATATCATACAGGGTGAAGTAGGCAGATAGAGAACTATTGCGTGATATCCCATACATGTGGAATCTAAAATGAAACTATACAAGTGAACGTATTTACAAAACAGAAAAAAGATTCACAAAATCAGAGATTGAACTTATAGTTGCCAGAGGGAAGGGATAGTTAGGGGGTTTGGGACTGACGTGTACAAACTGCTATATTTAAAATGGATAACCAGCAACGTCCTCCTGTATAGCACAGGGAGCTCTGCTCAATGTCATGCAGCAGCCTGGATGGGAGGGGAGTTTGAGGAGGAATTGATCCATGTGTATGTATGGCTTGAGTCCCTTTGCTGTCCAGCTGAAACTATCACAACATTGTTAATCAGCTATATCGCCAATACAAAATAAAAATTTTAAATTTAAAAAAAGGAGTTTTAGACTATATGGTCTAAGACACCTTCACTTTTAAAAGGTCACAGAACCTCTCAGCTATCCGCTATTTTTGTTAATAGTTACTCGTATTATAACTTCTGAGGCAAGGTAATTGATCTCCTAGGTTCTTGGCTCCAAGAGGCAGATGTGTTTTGTCCAAGATTCTGTCTCCACTGTTCAACAATGCCTGACACAGAATAAGTGTAAATAAATTAATAAATGTCAGATGGATGGTGGTAGGATAGGACTAGTTTATACTCTGAACTGCCTGCCACAGACACTCACACCAACCCATCAGAGAGTGTAGACTCGCCCTCCTGTGTATACTTCAGCATGTGAACTCTGTCCATGCCAATTGCTGGTGACAAATTCCTGAGGCCTACACAGTGGGTCTCTATAGTTATCTGATTTTGTCTACTTCTTACTTTTTAATCATTTATTTGTCAACATGTCTTTGTAGTAAGCATCCTTTCCATCTCTGAATGTTCCAAATTATTGAGTAGTCAATGAATCACATACTATGTGCTGGGGCCCTTGAACAGGTCCTGATTGTTGTTGTTCAGCCACTAAGTCACATCTGACTCTTTACAACCCCATAAACTGTAGCACTGCATGTCTCCCTGTCCTCCACTATCTCCCAGAGTCTGCCCAAATTCACACTCACTGAGTCGGTGATGCCATCCAACCCTCTCATCCTTTGTCGCCACTTATCCTCCTGCCCTCAATCTTTCCCAGCATCAGGGTCTTTTCCAATGAGTCAGCTCTTTGCATCAGGTGGCCAGAGTATTGGAGCTTCGGCTTCAGCATCAGTCCTTCCAATGAACACCCAGGACTGATCTCTTAGGATGGACTGGTTGGATCTCCTTGCAGTCCAAAGGACTCTCAAGAGTCTTCTCCAGCACCACAGTTCAAAAGCATCAATTCCTCAGCACTCAGCTTTCTTCACAGTCCAACTCTCACATCCATACATGACCACAGGAAAAACCATAGCCTTGACTAGATGGACCTTTGTTGGCAAAGTAATGTCTCTGCTTTTCAATATGCAGAGGTTGGTCATAACTTTCCTTCCAAGGAGTAAGCGTCTTTTAATTTCATGGCTGCAGTCACCATTTGCGTGATTTTAGAGCCCAGAAAAATAAAGTCAGCCACTGTTTCCACTGTTTCCCCATCTGTTTCCCGTGAGTAGCCTTACTGAGGTATACTTGCCATACAATAAACTGCACATATTTGAAACATCAGATGCCGGTTATGGCACATGGAGTAACCTGTGAAACCATCACCACAGTCACCTCGATGAACACATGTATCACCGCAGTTTTTTTGTGCCCCTTTGTAGTTCTTCCCACTACCCTTGCCCCTAAAAGCCTTCTACATGATTATGTTTTTCCATCTTATTTTCAGTAATTATAGACAATTTGATGTTATCAGATCCTTGTGGTTCTGTTTGCTAGGGAGTGGGAGCTCACAGTATTTTTCTCAGTATCCCTCTAAACACTCTGATGTCATTCCCCAACCCCCACCCCCGACCCTGCCCTCATGTCAAAGCTACTTCTGTGAAGGCAGATGCATCTCTCTGTATAAGTCACTGCAATTGGGAATGATTTTTAAAATTGATCCTTGCTATCACTTTTGATCTCTTTATGGAATTGGAAATAAGGCTCACTAGAGATGATTTTGGCACCAGGGTGGAAGAGAAATTATGGTTTCATTCATTCAACAAAAGAGAGGCTTCTCTGTCTCGGTGCTTTGTGTGTGAAGTGAAGGGCAAAACTGACCAGGCTCCTTGACTCATGAAGCTCACAGCTTAGCAGGGGGCACTGCCCACCTCTAGGTAAACAAGGAAAATGGAAAGCACGCAGCGACAAAAAAATTTGTAATTTTGTTTCTATTTTTAACACTACGTACTAGGAATGAAAGGGAGTTAAGGGAGTTGACAGCAGTTTCTTTCTTACCCAAAAGCTTGTGGAAGCCTGGGAGATAAATTTGAAGGCTGCGTCGTCAGCAGATGCTAAGGACCCAAAGCAAGAAAGAAGCTGGAGCCTCAGGGGAACAGCTACCCTACAAGGCTAGAGCAAGGCTTGAGACCAGCCACTTATCCTCCTGCCCTCAATCTTTCCCAGCATCAGGGTCTTTTCCAATGAGTCAGCTCTTTGCATCAGGTGGCCAGAGTATTGGAGCTTCGGCTTCAGCATCAGTCCTTCCAATGAACACCCAGGACTGATCTCTTAGGATGGACTGGTTGGATCTCCTTGCAGTCCAAAGGACTCTCAAGAGTCTTCTCCAGCACCACAGTTCAAAAGCATCAATTCCTCAGCACTCAGCTTTCTTCACAGTCCAACTCTCACATCCATACATGACCACAGGAAAAACCATAGCCTTGACTAGATGGACATTTGTTGGCAAAGTAATGTCTCTGCTTTTCAATATGCAGAGGTTGGTCATAACTTTCCTTCCAAGGAGTAAGCGTCTTTTAATTTCATGGCTGCAGTCACCATTTGCAGTGATTTTGGAGCCCAGAAAAATAAAGTCAGCCACTGTTTCCACTGTTTCCCCATCTGTTTCCCGTGAGTAGCCTTACTGAGGTATACTTGCCATACAATAAACTGCACATATTTGAAACATCAGATGCCGGTTATGGCACATGGAGTAACCTGTGAAACCATCACCACAGTCACCTCGATGAACACATGTATCACCGCAGTTTTTTTGTGCCCCTTTGTAGTTCTTCCCACTACCCTTGCCCCTAAAAGCCTTCTACATGATTATGTTTTTCCATCTTATTTTCAGTAATTATAGACAATTTGATGTTATCAGATCCTTGTGGTTCTGTTTGCTAGGGAGTGGGAGCTCACAGTATTTTTCTCAGTATCCCTCTAAACACTCTGATGTCATTCCCCAACCCCCACCCCCAACCCTGCCCTCATGTCAAAGCTACTTCTGTGAAGGCAGATGCATCTCTCTGTATAAGTCACTGCAATTGGGAATGATTTTTAAAATTGATCCTTGCTATCACTTTTGATCTCTTTATGGAATTGGAAATAAGGCTCACTAGAGATGATTTTGGCACCAGGGTGGAAGAGAAATTATGGTTTCATTCATTCAACAAAAGAGAGGCTTCTCTGTCTCGGTGCTTTGTGTGTGAAGTGAAGGGCAAAACTGACCAGGCTCCTTGACTCATGAAGCTCACAGCTTAGCAGGGGGCACTGCCCACCTCTAGGTAAACAAGGAAAATGGAAAGCACGCAGCGACAAAAAAATTTGTAATTTTGTTTCTATTTTTAACACTACGTACTAGGAATAAAGGGAGTTAAGGGAGTTGACAGCAGTTTCTTTCTTACCCAAAAGCTTGTGGAAGCCTGGGAGATAAATTTGAAGGCTGCGTCGTCAGCAGATGCTAAGGACCCAAAGCAAGAAAGAAGCTGGAGCCTCAGGGGAACAGCTACCCTACAAGGCTAGAGCAAGGCTTGAGACCTGCTAGGTTTGAGCTTGAGAAAAATGGAGAGATGTCAGAGAACACAGCTAGAAGGAAAGATAAGGACCAGATCAGAAGGCCTTGGAAGAAGTTTGGGTTTTATTCTAAACACAGTGAAAAGTCATAGGAAGTTCTCAGAGGAAAGTGAAAGTGTTAGTCACTCAGTTGTATCTGATTCTTTTGCAACTCCATGGACTGTAGCCTGCCAGGTTCCTCTGTCCATGGGATTTCCCAGGCAAGAATACCAGGGTGGATAGCCATTTCCTTACCCAAAGGATCATCCCAACCCAGGTATCGAAACCAGGTTTCCCATCATACAGGCAGATTCTTTACTGAGTCACCAGGGAAGCCCAGGAGCACATTTAACTGTTTCAAGATTATGGCTTCTCACTAAAGAACTCATAAATGAAGAAAATATCAACCTTCTGATTAAAACAAATAATTAGGAATTATCATAAAAATGATATTTTAAATAATTATAATAATGAAATTCTCTCTCTACTATGGCACCTTAGCTTGGATAAAGATAACAAATGAGTATTTTATAATGATTCATGCTGTCTGCTAGGCACAACTCCAGGCTTTTGACCTATAGTTCTCATTTGCCTCAATAAAACAAGTATCATTCCTATTTTACAAATGAGAAAATTGACTCAGAGGTTTAATAATTTTCCCAAGTTTTTAAAACTTGAAGACTAGCTTACCAAGGTAGATGAATAGGGTGAAGAGAAGTGTCATTTTCTGTTGAAACTAATCTGTAACTTTTTGCTGCACATTTCACCCTGTTTCCTAGGCTGTGCAGAGGCTGATGGCTTTTAGAAAGACAAATAGGCCATGTACTGAAAGGAGTCTTAGCTTCAGGAGTAAGACTCTCTTATCAGTTGAACCCTCTGGCCCCTTGATTCTGACGACTCTGTTGTTGTTGAGTCGCTAAGTTGTGTCCAACTCTTTTGTGACCCACAAGACTGTACAGGACTGTAGCCTGCCAGACTTCTCTGTCCATGGGATTTTCCAGGCAAGAACATGGGAGTGAGTTGCCATTTCCTTCTCCAGGGGATTTTCCTGACCCAGAGATTAAACCCACATCTCCTGTATTGGCAGGCAGTATCTTTACCACTGAGCCACTATGGAAGCCCTTCTGACCACCCTAGCAAGAGATTAAATGATCAGAGGTCAACGGGTAGGGGAAGGTTCCTTCAGTAAGGAATGTTGAAAGTCTGGACTCAGCTGACAGGTTAGTGCACTTGCTGAGAGCGTTATGCTGGTGTCCAGCAACCAGGATTCTGCTGCAGTGCTCTTTTCTCACCACGAGACCTAAATGTCTCTCCATCTCTCTGGTTCTCCATCCTGTTAGGGAAGTAAATAATGAACTTGACCTAGATGATTTATCCCTACCCTAGTCTTTCCTACAGAAGATTTTGTCTAATGTGCTAACAGCAACTGATTTATTTGAGCCGTTGTGACAATGGTTACTGTGTTAGGAGTATTAAAACCACTCAATGAATTCAACAACACTTTTAATAGGATTCATATCTCATTGTTCCCAGGAACACCTATGTCTCAAAATAATGTGTATTTATGTGTATATATGTGTGTGTACACATATATACATGTATATGTACATACACGTATATAAAAATCTGATATTTATTCACTCCAATGATAATGTTTAGTTCTGATGAATTTTCAAACCCCTGGCACTAATTCCATGACTTCATGAGTTAGGAGCTGCTGGAATGAAAAAAACATAAAAGATCATAATCTTAGGAACAAGGGAAAACAAAGCTGATTATAGAAGAGGAAATGAAACGACTTCACAGCCTGGTTGATTGAACTGCGTACTTCTGACCCCTCCCCTCTGCTTCCTGATCCAGACAGGTGATTATACTTAATACCCTGGCCTCCTGCGAGAACAGTCCCCCAGATTGAAGAAGCAGATTGCCTTATTTCCCTTGTCAGATGAAAGAGTCTTTCCCCAGCATGCAGATCCTGGGCTGGTTTCTAGAATAGCTCACTAAATGAGGAAAATTCGAAGAAGCTGCCTGGCTGTTGGGAGATTTCTGTTGGCTTCTTAATGAAGGTTATCTGAGACAAAACTTCTGGATCTTTGAAGCGGAGAAACCCAGTTCTAGAAACTGGTATTGCCCTCTCCCTTGCCTCTGCTGTGTTTGTTTCTCTAACAGATTCCTTTGTCAAAAGCACTGATTTTCTCTTCTCCAAGCTCATTAATTTCTCAGCATTAATATGTTTACCATATCCTCTAATTAGGTGCCACCTCTCACATATTTACGGTAGTGAAATGCCCATGAGCAAAGGTTGCCCCTTTCTGTACACAGAGGCCAGTCCCCACTTGTGATCTGTGCTCCTACTGTATGTATAAGCAGTGTGGTACCACTCATCAAGGGTGACTCACCAAAGATTCCTTTGCCCACAGGGTTTTATTCAATACATTAAACAAATATTTGAGCAACTGCTGCATTCCAGGTACTATCCTAGATGCCTAGGAGTTTTGCAGAAAACACAGGACAAAAATCTCTGACTCCTAACCCAAGTAAATTATATCATAGGTTAGCAGTTAGTAGATGCTGAGGAAGGAGAAGCAGAGAGTGGAGTGACAGAGGCTGGGAGAGTTCGAGCATGGCAATGGGGGGGGGTATTTGTAAACAGGGTGTTGAGAAGTTGACTCTCTTTCTTGTATAATTTTATTTATTTATTTATTTATGGCTGTGCTGGGACTTCATTGCAGCATGGGCTACTCTCTGGTTGGAGTGAGCAGGCTTCTCATTGAAGTGGCTTCTGTTGATGCTCAGAGAATAGGCTCTGGGGTTTGAGGCTTCAGTAGTTGTGGCTCAAGACAGGCTCAATAGTTGTGGCACACAGGCTCTGCAGCATGGGGGTCTTCCCAGATCAGGGATCAAACCCATGTCTCCTGCATTAGCAGGCAGATTCTTACCACTGAGCCACCAGGGAAACCCAAGAAGTTGATTCTTAATAGGGACTTGTATCAGGAAAGACTTAGCCATGCACATATTTGGGAGAAGAGAAATCCAGACATAGGATAGTGAGCAAAGATCATTAAAAGGATGCATGACTGGGACATCCATTCAAAAAATAGTAAGGAGGCGATGTGGTTGAAGTTATAGGAACAAGGGGATCACGGGTTGAATTCAGAAAAGGATTAGAGGCAGGTGATGTGAGTCCTTGGTGGCCTCTGTAAGGAGCTGGATTTTAGAGTGAAAGGGGCCAGTGCTGAGCTTAGATCAGAGGAGCTCTGAAATCTCACTTTTGTTTTGTTCATTACATTTCTACAGCGTATTTCCATTCACCAAATAGTTTTAACACTAGTTGAAAATTCTTGCCTGGATCAAGTACATGAGAACTTGCAGACACGTTTCCTAATTTTGTCACTCATTCTATGCTTATCAGCTGACATTCCTTTGTGAAATATAGCTTTCTCATCAGTTCCAGGTATTTGATTGCACAGGAATACATTTCCTGCTGAAAAGTAAAAATAAACACTTAAATCATTCCCTTCAAGGGCATATGTTCAAGGGAAGCTTTAGAAAAAACAATCAGCCTCTCAAATTGAGACAAATGTGGCCTGTGCTATGGAAGGATGCCCACACTGTTTCCCTCTTGTGTTGTCCTTACTTACTGGGATGAAGTTCCAGCAGGGAGCCATTCCTTGAGTCTGCTGTCATCTTTGGAAGTCTTCTTCGGGATGTGCACCTGTGATATCAGGGAGGAAAAGAATGACCCTGGAGGAGAGGGCGTTACTAACTCTCACCTAAATTTGTTGGTCAGATGAGCTCATTGTTGTGTCCAGATCCTAAAGAGCAGCTGAGATTTTTCATGTCCCTGCTCCATGACCTGCATTATTTAGTTAACTGCAAATTGCTTCAGCGAGTTTTTAAGCTCAGTGAAATCTGTGCCCAGATGGCCTTAACTCCTTGATTCTTGCTCTCTCTTTGTCCTTTCTCACCACTTCTTTCTCCTCTCTCTCTCAAACACTTGCACACACACACAAACATACACATCCCTACATTATAGACATTATTATAGCCCCTCTAAACTACCCATCACCTTTCCCCCAAAAAACTGTTCTATCCCATCTCAAGATTTTGTCTGTGGTATAGTCTTCCCTTAAGACATCCTTCTCCAGAGTTACCTACACCTGTTGAATTTCATCCTTCAAAGCTTTCAACAAATGCTCCTTCTCTAATCTCCACCCTCAGCAATCCCCAAATTGATTCCTCTTTCTCTGTGCACCCACACCCCCTAACCATATCCCCCTCTCTCTTTGTTTCTCATGATCTCAGTTGTATAAATGTTACTAATGTTCATGGCAAATCAGCCTCAGGTCTACAAATGTCTTTACAAATGAGGTTGTTGTGGAAAATTTCTCCCAGTGAAAAAGTTGTCTGTTTCATGGTAAGCACTCAAATATTCATGGACAAGAATATAAACAGCAGCCGTAGCAATTTTCAAATGTCTGTTTTCATTCAGCATTTCAATTGCTCAGTCGTGTCCGACTCTTTGCAACCCCGTGGATGGCAGCATGCCAGGCTTCTCTGTTAATCACCAATTCCCCAAGCTTGCTCAGATTCAAGTCCATCGAGTCAGTGATGCCATCCAAACATCTCATCCTCTGTCATCCTCTTTTCCTCCTGCCTTCAATCTTTCCTAGCATCAGGGTCTTTTCCAGTGAGTCAGTTCTTCTCATCAGATGGGCAAAGTATTAGAGCTTCAGCTTCAGCGTCAGTCCTTCTAATGAATATTCAGGACTGATTTCCTTTAGGATAGACTAGTTGGATCTCCTTGCAGACCAAGGGATTCTCAAGAGTCTTCTTCAACACCACAGTTCAAAAGCATCAATTCTTCTGCTCTCAGCTTTCGTTATAGTCCAGCTCTCACATTCATACATGACTACTGGAAAACCATAGCTTTGACTAGATAGACCTTTGTTACCAAAGAAATGTATCTGCTTTTTAATATGCTGTCTGGGTTACTGAGCACCTATTGTGTCTCAAATAATGGGTACCATGGGACAACAAAAGTGAATCAGGAAATAGATCCTACCTTTGGGCAGAGTTCAGTTTAAGAGAGAGGGAACATATATGTAAGTTCTATATTACAAAGGAAAGTGAAGTGAAAGTGTTAGTCACTCAGTCGTGTCTGATTCTTTCAACCTCATCAACTGTAGTCCACCAGGCTCCTCCATCCCTGGCATTCTCCAGGCAAGAATACTGAAGTGGGTTGTCATGCCCTTCTCCAGGGCATCTTCCCAACCCAGGGATCAAACCTTGGTCTCCCACATTGCAGGCATATTCTTTACTGTCTGAGCTACCAGGGAAGCCCCATATTATGAAAGAAGATGTGTTGAAAACTAGAGAGTCAAGGACAATAGGTTTAATTCACTCATATTTCTCTTTGCTCTGCAACAGATGTTTTTCTCCAACAGCCTATGAATCTTCCCATCAACTAGGATGAAAACAACTTCCACATAGACACCAGGGAGTTTCTCTTGTTCCCCCAGAAGAGCTTTCAGTATCACACTGATGGACTTCCTGAGCAGAGAAAGAAGACATGGCGTGTTTTTTCTCTCTTATTAATTCAGGCTGGATTCCCTCTCAGGTGGACTTTTATCACTTTCCTTTCCACCAACAACCAGGATTTTATTTTCATGATTCCTGTAAATCAGTATTGATATGCTTAATCTGAGATACAGCCAAGGTGACCATCAGCTTCAGGCTCCTCTGATTGCTGAAAAGTCATTTCTGGATCCATCTGGGACTATCAGGCAGTCCTCCAATGCATCTAGAGAGAAGACAAACAATCGCTAAGGAGTGCTTCCTCTAATTTCCTGCCTATTCAGACCCCATGTTTCCCATCTGGGCCATGCATAGTGCTATCTTCCTTGTTAGAATCACAGTGTATTCCTTGAATCAACTCTCCTTATAAAACAGGAGAACTAAGAACAATCAGAGCTTTGCAAATTCTCCCTCTTAGTCCCTCTGATTTCTCTGTTAACTTATTCATTCACTTATGTATTTATTTATTCAACAAATACTGATTAATCACCTCCCTTTTTTATATACTCTGCCTATTCCCAAAAGGATCGGAGGTGGCTTTGGAGATCAAACATAATGCAAACTAGGTAGGCCGGGATGAAAATAGAAAGGAAGGAGGAGGGCTTGCCACCAGCTCCTAAGGTGGTTGGAATTTAGTCCTTGCTCTATTCCAGCAAAAAAGAGATCTGTTGGATTTCCATGTTTTTGCTTTCTGCCCAACCAAAACATGCCAACTGAGTGTGGAGGACACCTTTCTCCTGCAACTGAATGCATTTATTGAGCCTCCAGTGGAATGTTTTGTGCCTCTGAAGGCAAATGCCTTCAGGTAAAAGAAAGAAACATTAGTTCCCCTATTTTAGTTATTTGCATGCTATCTTTCAAATGTTTGTCTAGCTTCATGACTGTTACTTACTTCATAGTTTCTTTTTAAAAAATTGACTTTTAAATTTATTTTAAAATACTTTAAAAAAATTTTAAAGGGAATATTTACATCAAATACCATAGTTAGATAATAATGTTAAAATAAACATAATTAAAAATAGCATCACATTCTAAATAAACAAAACTAAAACTCAGAACTATGGTATCTTCCTCTGCATTACGAGGGAGATTAGGATGTATTAATGATTAAAATCACACTAAAACCAGATTGATAGCCAATTCTTTTGATTATTCAATACAAAATGAAGCTAAAAAAGAATAATCTCAATGTGAACATCAATGTCCCATTACCACTTTCAAGTAGCATCCTCACTTTGCTCAGAACTCTTTTAAGTATCATCCCCCAACCATGGAAAACATTGGTCAATTAACTGAAGCTGACATTTGTGTGGGAGAGATTTTTTGGTACCTGGAAGACGTGAAAGCTCTTGGTTCATATTAGGTTGACTTTTTTTTAAAAAAGTAAAGCTCAAGTCCCGTAAAAGTAGAACCTCAAGCTACCCACCCCTACACCTTTTGTTATCAACAAAGAATTGTTGCAATATAGTTGGCCCCAGAATAAAGCATGTGTATCTCTGGGAGGAATTAATAATTCTGATGAAGTTAGGGTTTTAGAAGACTTGCTTAGGTTCAGCAACAGTGAATTACACTTATTTAATAATATAAGGCTGATTATAAACAATATTCTAGAAAGAAAAAGGAACTATTAGTAAATTTGAAAGTCTTATGAAATCAGGTATGTTTCCATTCCCTGATTAGATGTCCTAGTATCAATGTGCTTGGACTTGGATCTATATTTGTTTTTCTCATACTCTGAAGTACTCATGTGCCTTCTTTGATATCACTAGGCTTCCCTGGTGGCTCAGTAGGTGAAGAATATGCTTGCAATGCAAGAGATCTGGATTCAGTCCCTTGTTCAGGAAGATCTTCTGGTGAAGAGAATGCCTACCCACTCCAGTATTCTTACTTGGAGAATTTCATGAACAGAGGAGCCTGATGGGCTATAGTCCATGGGTTGCAAAGATGAATATCAGTAAGCAGAATCATCTACATGGTAGATAAGAAAACTGCAAAAAGTGCCAGTGACATTCAACATGTATACCAGCAATGACACCTACTTTAATGAGTATCTAGTTAGGTTTTGTCTACTTTGACAGGTTGGATGGTTTGCTCTATCATTTCAGAAGCAGTACCCTCTCTTCTGTCTTGCTAGGTTTAATTGTGTCTCCCACAAATTCATGTGTGAGGTCATAACACTCAGTACCTCAGGAAGTGACCTCGTTTGGGAATAGACTTGCAGATGTAATGAAGCTTTGATGAGGTCGTTCTGAAGTAGGTGAGCTCCCAAGCCGATAAAACATGCTGTTATACAAAGTTGAGATATGTGTGTGGAGACATGCACAGAAGGAGAATGCCATGTGAGCATGGGGCAGAGATCTAAGTGAAAAGTCTACAGGCCAAGGCACATCCAGGTTTGATTTTTATAGTTAACCTACTCTCTCAACTTCTCTTAAACAAACAGTGAGGGTGAACTGACAAATGATGGTATCCTAGAAGATGAATTTCATTGTCTGTTTCTCATATTGACAGGAGAAATGAGAGCTATTAGAGTATTTGAGTTTACAGTTGGGTTGGGTACAGTACAGTGATAACAAAATTGCCATTGAGTACTCATTATGCCAAATATGTATATACACACACATTGGATAGATAGATATAGAGAGGGGAAATTTATAATCATGTAAAATAGCTATTATTTTGCTTAGTTTTCAGAAGAAACTTAAGGCTAAGAGATTAAGTAGTTTTACAAGGTCAAGCAACCAGGGAAAGGTGGCAGAAGTGAAATTAGAACCAGGTTGGTCTGTGTGAATTATTTTCAGTGAACATTCATAATCTCACTGACTCCTAGTGGTTAACACATATTTAACTCTTTACAGGAATTACCTGGCTTCCCTGC
This sequence comes from Aepyceros melampus, assembly GCA_006408695.1. Lineage (NCBI taxonomy): Eukaryota > Metazoa > Chordata > Mammalia > Artiodactyla > Bovidae > Aepyceros > Aepyceros melampus. Next base: position 113,490 of record SJXQ01000253.1, read on the forward strand.
TTAGTTAATGCAATTGAATAATTGTAGATTGGGTGGGTAATAATATATCCCTGGCTTCATTAACTAATCAGGGCCCCAAATCTTGATTCTCTCAATCTGTATAGGTATCGTGGTGTGAACTCTAGGATTCTCCTCACCAAGCATTCCTGGAAATTTAAATCCACGTGTAAAGATTAAATCCCAATAAATGCTAATGCTGCTGCTGCTGCTGCTAAGTCGCTTCAGTCGTGTCCGACTCTGTGCGCCCCCATAGACGGCAGCCCACCAGGCTCCCCCATCCCTGGGATTCTCCAGGCAAGAACACTGGAGTGGGTTGCCATTTCTAGTCCTTACTAATCTGTGGGTCTTAGAAAAAAGTCATTTACTTTCCCAAAGTTTAGGGCAGTATCATGTAGTTGATTTGTTGAGAAGAAAAAGATTTCTTTATAAGCATGATAAGTCAGTCTCTGACATTCAGATTAGAGAGAGACATATAAGTAGAACAGCAGATTTTAGATGGTATGTTTTCATACGGGGATATGAATTTGTTATCATACACTTACATGCCTTAAAATGGGTTAGATGCAGTGTTTTGGTGGGGTTTTGGTGTACATGTTTTTGTCTAAAGAAAATTATAAACTTCATAGCAGTGGTTTCAACAAGTAAAATGTTGAATGCAGATAAGGAAATGAAGTAAAGCCTCACTGTGAATGCTGGAATGTTTACTTGTAAATTTAAGTATAAAAAAGAGAGTAAATGGGATCAGATGAAACAGTTTTCCCCGAGAAAATAACCATCTAGTCAACATGTTTACATTGATTGGAATGCCAAAAGAACTTGATAAAAAGTCAAATAAGCACTCTTTCTGTGTAAAATTAGCTGCTATTCGACCCCAGATGTGATGATGTTCTGACTGCTTCTCCTGATGAGGAACGGTTGTTGTTGGTTTTGTATGGAAGCTTAGAGGGCAGGCCAGACACATCTGTGCAAAACCAGGCTCAACACTCTTCTAGCCTGTGATACTCAGGATTTGGTTGCCTTTCATAGTTCTTTGTATCACCCTTTAGCTCTGTTAAATGGCATGCATTCAGTGAACTAAAAAGCCAAAGCCATAAAACATACATGAGAATCTCTAATATGAGAAGTTCACAAATCAGATCTAATCCCTTGAATCTGTTTGTCACAGGATTATATCTGATTTGTGAGCTCCAATACATTGGCCCCTGATGCAAAGAGTCAACTCATTGGAAAAGACCCCAATGCTGGGAAAGATTGAGAGCAGGTGGAGAAGGGGGTGACAGAGGATGAGATGGTTGGATGGCATCACTGACTCAATGCATATGAGTTTGAGCAACTCCAGGAGCTAATGAAGGACAGGGAAGCCTGGTATGTCACAGTCCATGGGGCCATAAAGAGTAGGAGATGACTTAGCAACAGAACAATAAAATATGAGGGGTAATTTTAACCTTGAAGTTTAAGATGCAATCAATTATATATTTCTTTATAAATTTAATGATAGCATTTGGAGATTAAATATCTCATTAAAGGTGTGTATCAAGTGTAAGAGGCACCACAATTTCAAAAACATTAGAATATGAAAAGTGAGAATATATATGGTAATAGAGCTTTGATCTTATGAAACTAATCTGAATGGATCATTCCCACAGACTTTCTTGGAGAAGTAAAAGATACCAAGGGTAGTGGAATATTAGTCACTGCTGAAGCTGATGGCAAATCAGACATGGACCTCTCATCCTATACTCTCTGCCCCGATTCAAACTTAGTTGCAGTGGAGAATTGTGGGGAGAGCCATTTATGGACATACAGTTGGGAGTTTCTGTATGATGTTACTGATATGATTGCAGAGATGGGATTTGTACCCTGCACAGGCACCAGAGGTCAAGGCAGATCCTGGAAATCAGAAACAAGACTCACAAGATAACAAAGTGAAAGAGACAACAAACGGAAGAGGAAGTGAAGGGACAGCAAGATGTGGGGACTGCTGACTATTAAGGAGTAATAAAATGGAGAATAATTCTGGAGTTGTTGAACAAGGTTTTGAAAGCCTTTCCCAAGGCTATTTGTATAAAAAGTGTCCTTAGCAAACATTTGGTGCCTGGGATTTTCTTCCTGTTAAGGCACAATCTGAGGTACCCTCACATCTGATACTTCTACCTCCACCATTCTATTAAGGAGATGCAACAAGGAAATATCAAATTGAATGCTTGAAACTACTAAAAATGTAAACTGCTCCTGGACCAAAGTCCCAAGAGATACTTTATATACCACTATTTATAATTGTGGTTTGAACATTCCAGCCTTTAGCCAAACCATGATGCTAAAGATGACAGTTAAATTATCAGAAAGTCCATCCTCCATTACCTTTCTGCTTCTTTATCTTTGATAATAGAAGAATCTTAAAAGGTGATAAAAATAAGACATAGATTTATTTGGGCCCTGTGAGCAAGTGAATAATAACATGAGATTTATGGGCCTTAGACACATCTATATTAAAGGAGAGTTTGAGGAGTCTTAGAAGATTTTAAGAGGAGTTTTTGTCCCAGTCCATATATCTATGGTAACTGTATGTAAGCCCACTGCTAACTTAATGTAAAATAGTCAATTTCACTTCAAAGAGTTCACTTCAAAGAGGAGGAAATGAAGTTCCTTCCCCTGGTCAGTCCATTGACAAGTATTTATTGATTTCTTATACTAAGCTCAGGGTGATAATCCTGAGACTGCAAGAAGCAACATGTAATTTCCCCAGAGAAGCTGCTTAAATTTCAGTTGAAAAGAATACTATGCAACAGTTTATGTTCCAAGCAGTCTGTAATCAGTACTTAAAGTGTGTTTGTGAAACCAGCTTTATTCCTTGTTCACGTACTATTTGTCGCTCTGTTCTACATCGTCCTCACTCTATAACTCTTGACTGACAAGAGCTCCGAGTTTCGGAAGGTTGGTGGTCATGTTAACAAGGACTGAACGAGAGAAAGCACACATGAGCTTAAGCGCTTCCACCTGGAAGTACCATGTGTCACTCCCACTCTACATCACTGTCATGGCCATGCATTTCTTTAAGGCATGGGAAAGGGTGATCTTCATAAATGCCCAAAAGTACAGTACTGGTGGGCTTCCAGGTGGCACTAGTGGTAAAGAACTCACCTGCCAATGCAGGAGACATAACAGATAACAGGTTTGATCCTTGGGCCAGGAAGATTCCCTGGAGGAGGGCATGACAACCCACTCCAGTATTCTTGCCTGGAAAATCCCCATGGACAGCGTAGCCTGGCAGGCTACAGTCCATGGGGTTGCAAAGAGTCAGACATGACTGAAGCAACTTAGCACGCATGTGCAGGAGAGATGACTATTGGTGACCAGGAGCAATGACCACCACAGGATGTGATCACAGAGCAGAGAGAACAACAGGGAGCAGGCGAGAGAAGATGTAGCCTGGCCTCAAACAGGAGAGATGGAAGAAATGGATAGATTTTAGAGACAAGCAGCAGTCACAGAGAATTCCGTATCTGCTGGCAATCTGTCTTAACGTCTTATTCTTTAAAAAAAAAAAAAAAGGAAAAGCTAAACAATCAAAATAATCAGACAAAATGGAGAGATGTTGGTCAAATGGTACAAACTTATAAGAGAAGAAATTCTGAAGATTGAACTTACAGCATGGTGACTATAGCTAATAATATATTATTAATTACTTGAAAGTCACCAGGAGAGTAGATCTTAAGTGTTTTCACCACATACACACAAAGAAGGTAACTATGTGAAGTGATGGGTGTGTTAACAGGCTTGGTTATGATTATCATTTGTATACATATATTAAATCATTTAGTGTACCTAAAATATATACATTTTTTATTTGAGGTACAAGGTCAGTTGTACCTCAAAACTATTTTTAAAAAGTGATTATAAAGAATCCAAAAGGAGGTGGACAAATGAAAACAAAGAAATATGGGAAGGCTTCTTGGGAAAAATATAAAAATTGTCTATCAGTAAAATCAGCGTTCACAAATGAATATGTGCATTTTTATTTTGTGCTTGCAAACTGCAACAGATGCTATTTCTGCTCTTTATTTTATTGCCCATAAATAAGCTACTTTGGATTCTCCAGGCAAGAACACTGGAGTGGGTTGCCATTTCCTTCTCCAATGCATGAAAGTGAAACGTGAAAGTGAAGTCGCTCAGTCGTGTCCAACTCTTAGCGACCCCATGGACTGCAGCCCACCAGGCTCCTCTGTTCATGGGATTCTCCAGGCAAGAGTACTGGAGTGGGGTGCCCTTGCCTTCTCCAATGGTTATCATAACAATGTTTAATCTGTATTTAGAGTTCAAAGAGTACCACACCCTCTAAATGCATTATCTATGAATTAGGTAATGGAGCTGTCCCACATTATAGATGAGGTCACTAAGTCTTATTGTGTAAACTAATTTGACTAAGACCAGCCAACCCACCCCTGTATTCTTGCCTGGAGAATCCCAGGGACCGGGGAGCCTGGTTGGCTGCCGTCTATGCGGTCACGCAGAGTCGGACACGACTGAAGCAACTTAGCAGCAGCAGCCAGTAAGGTGGTAGTGAACCCAGAACTGTTTAAATAGCCCTGTCTCCTAACTATGATCATACTCTGCCTCATTGATCTCCAATGAAATTAGACAGGTACAGTTTCTTAACAATTTGTGCTTCATTTAAGTCTATGGTTATTCTCCAGAGTGACATTGTAGAAACCTAATTTTACCAAATGACAAAATTTGAGCTATATTCATGAAGTTCTCAGACATAATAACCAAAGTTCAAGTCAATTGAAATTAAGAAAGAAAATCTGAATACTAGAAATTCCACTGAAGTATAGGGAGAATGGGGAATATGTGCTTATGAAATCCCAAAGCAAATGGCAAGTCATTCTGGAAACTGTGGCATTAAAAAGCTCAAACATTGAAAATCAAAAATATGGAGCAGATTATAGTCCATGTTGTCTTTCAACTGAGACTTTGTGACGTGAATGACACTGTCAGTGTGTGGTGATAGAAAGGTGATGACAGTAGCCTTAGCACGAATCAAGCTAACTATTGTATGTGCGCAAAGAATGAGAATGAGCATTCACTGAATGCCAGACACTGTGCAGAGAATAGAAAATATTGCATGTTGACTGTGTATAAAAGCAATTATTATGATGTAAGCCATAGTGAATCAATCTTTCATCTCCTGAAATGAGATTTTTCTTTATCTTTGTCATTACAGAAATTGACACAAATTATTTAAAAGAAGAAAAGCAACACCATTACCATCATTGACGTCCTGTGTTTGGTAAGCTTCTGTTTTTAGATATTTCCTTCCATATGGTTTTATTTTAGAAGTATGTTTATAATATATATTTGTTAACATAATTTTATGATATATATTTGTTGCTTGTGCCTGTTTTTAAAATCCCTGACTTCTTTTTAATTAGATAACCCTCTTTTCTGTGAATAATATATTCAGTGTGATTTAAAAGACGTTGGCACAGAGAATGTATTGCTGTATGAGCTGGTGGAGTTGGGTACCCAATCCAGAATGAACCAATCAGAGGTTTTCCTGAGACTTTGGCAAGATAAAACGTGTCAGGAAAGACTTCCTAATGAGGCTTCTGGATTGAGTCAGTATGAGTCTGGAGTTGACAAAGGCCATCTGGCCACCGCATGGAAAAGCCTGCTTAAAACATGCAGTGGTGCCCTTGGATCTCTGACATTCCAGTTCTGTGAGCCAGTAAATTTTTCTTTTTTGCTAAAGTAGGTAGGTAGAAAACAGCTGGGTAGGAAGACAGTGGTCATGTGACCACACTGAGACAGTGTGAAGTGGCAAAAGTACATTTGATGGGAAGTTACAAGATAGTCCTGGTGGCAACCTTGACTCATGACCCTACTTAACTTCCCTGAGTCTTTGTCTCCTTTATCTGTGATACGCTAATATTGGATTACTTAAAACCTAAGGCCTGTTTCATCTTAAGTTGTTTTTCCAAGTTCATTGCTTTAACTCTATTTTGTTTACCCATTCTATGTACTGTTCAATAGTTTACATCTGCTAATCCCAGACTTCCAATCCATGCCTCTCCTACCTACCTGCTTGGCAACCACATCTGTTCTCTATGTCTGTTGAGTCTGTTTCTGTTTTGTAGATAAATCCATCTGCATCTTATTTTAAATTCTACATAAAAGTGATATCATGGTATTTGTCTTTCTCTGTCTGACTTGGCTTAGTATAATAATTTCGGGGTCCATCATATTTCTACTAGTGGCATTATTTCACTCCTTTTAATGGCTGAGTAGTATTCCATTGTATATATGTACTGTATATTCTTTATGCATTTATCTACTGGTGGATATTTAGGTTGCTTCTCTGTGTTGGCTATTTTAAATAGCACTGCTACGAACATAAGGATGCATATATCTTTTCAAATTACAGTTCCTGGATATATGCCCAGGAAAGGGCTTGCTGAATCTTATGGCAACTCTATTTTTAGCTTTCTTAAGGAACCTCCATATTTTTTTCCATAGTGGCTGCACCAATTTGCATTCCTACCAACAGTGTAGGAAGGCTCATTTTTCTCCATACCCTTTCCAGCATTTTTCATTTGTAGACTTTTTAATGATGGCCATTCTGACTGGTATGGGGTGGTGACTTATTGTAGTTTTGATCTGCATCAAAAACAAAGATGAAACCTCACACAAGACTGAAAATTGAAAGATGTGATTTTTACCTATTGGATACAGGCATAAAAAGACTAGTGCTATATTAACAAGACGAGTGCTTGTTCATATATTGTGACCAGTACCATGTATTGGCAAGTGAATCCTCCTACTTACCTACTAGTCTACTAACCTGTCATCAGCTGATTTTACTGCCAGCATACCCAGATATTAACATGTAGGTTTCACTGAATGTGAATAGCCTCCATTTGTAAGCTCTGTAGATATCACATATCCAGCTATATGTCTCCCTTAGAAGATCCTAGACATACACAAAGATGTTTATGTGACTTGTAAGCAGTTTTGTTTTTTATTATTAGCCTAGACTGGTGCCTCCTTAGCAGTTCATTTCCTGGGAACCTCTAGTTAATTTGCCATGTAAGCAGAGAGAACTTGAAAATGTAATAGGTATGTCAGAAAGTTTGACAATCTAAAATGTACAACTTTCAGCTTCTAACACTCTCCCCTAAATCTGACCAATGATGTATTGAAATTAAATATGCTTGCAAAATTTTATACAGTTTCTCTTTTCCCAATTAGGCTTAAAAAGAGAACTTTTGCTCCTATTTAGAATAATGAAATGCAAAAGTCCAATCTGTTGTGTATTGGCTGATCCAGTGGAAGGAGCACTGGGCTAGAATATTAATTACCTCTGTAACTTCTTTGTGCTTGTACTATTAAAGTAATTTCCTGATTGTTCTGGCTTCAATATTTCCCTTTAATGATTCATTCTAACTAGCATCAAATATATTTTCAAAATTGACAGGTGTCTCCCTATCACCATCCCAGTTAAAAGCCTCCCATGGGCTGCATACTGCCTCTAGAATTAATAATAATTGCAGTGCTGCTGCTGCTAAGTCACTTCAGTTGTGTCCGACTCTGTGCAACCCCATAGACGGCAGTCCATCAGGCTCTCCCGTCCCTGGGATTCTCCAGGCAAGAACACTGGAGTGGGTTGCCATTTCCTTCTCCAATGCATGAAAGTGAAAAGTGAAAGTGAAGCACTCAGTCGTGTCCGGCCCTTAGTTACCCATGGACTGCAGCCTACCAGGCTCCTCCATCCATGGGATTTTCCAGGCAAGATTACTGGAGTGGGGTGCCATTGCATTCTCCAATAATTGCAGTAGTAACATTAATAATCATGGGAGCCAACACTCACTGGATTTACTCTATGCTAGACACTATGTGATATAGTTTATATGTACTTCCTTAATCTTCACAGTAACTGAAGTTCATGGTTGTAGAAACTGGGGCCAAAAATGTTAGGCAATTTACCCAATATCACATAGATAATGTGTGATGTAACTAAGACTCAAACTCACATCTGTCTGACTAAAGTTTATTCTCTCATTCATGATATTATTCTGCCTCTTCTTCCTACTGAAAGACAGACTCCTTGGCCAGTGTTTCCTAGAATGGAAGCCTTTCATTTGTTCACTTAACTCTTGTATTACTCTTGGATACACACTCTTTTCTCCAGCTCAGTTTCCTCTTTGTTCCTTTTTAAAAGCCATAGTCCTTCTTTAAGCTCTTTGGTTTTTTCATTTGTCCAACCTTTCCCACTTTTGCTCTTTCTTTTCACGTCTGGGTATTGCACGCATCCTTGGCATCCTCAGTCATTCAGTGAACAGGTCATTATTACTAAGCACCCGCTGGTCAGTGACTATTCCTGTTGTGTATTGGCTGATCCAGTGGAAGGAGCACTGGGCTAGAATATTAATTCACTGAGTAGTGGGAGCATCAGATATATGCATGGGAGATCCATTCCATAATGGCAGTAGCTGAAAAAGATGAAAACAACCCTATTCCAGAGCCTAGTACTTAAAAATTATTGGTAAAGAATCAAATTCCTAATCATCTCACTGAATCTCATACCTGTAGGAGTGAGTAATCTTATTCTACCAGGCACATTATAAGCTGCTTGAGCATTAAACAAAGCCCTATGTTTCTTCAGTATCACTTTCCCGTAGGAAACCAACTTAAAGGTTTTAAGTTCCATCTACTTTTTCTAAAGAATTTCTGTGGCTGTGTGTGCATTAAGTAATATGACTGTCTAGATCTGTGTTGCTGTTCAGTTGCAAAGTCGTGTCCAACTCTTTGCAACCCCATGGACTGTCACACACCAGGCTTCCCTGTCCTTTGCTATCTCCCAGAGCTTACTCAGACTCATGTCCATTGAGTCAGTGATGCCATCCAACCATCTCATCCTCTTGTCACCCCCTTCTCTTCATGCCCTCAATCTTTCCCAGCATCGGGGTCTTTTCCAATGAGTTGGCTCTTTGCATCAGGTGGCCAAAGTATTGGAGCTTCAGCTTCAGCATCAGTCCTTCCAGTGAATATTCAGCATTGATTTCCTTTAGAATTGACTGGTTTGATCTCCCCGCTGTCCAAGGTACTCAAGAGTCTTCCCCAGCACCACAATTTGAAAGCATCAGTTCTGTGCTCACCCTTTTTGTGGTCTAACTCCCACATATGTACATGACTACTGGAAAAACCATAGCTTTGAGTAGAGGGACATTTGTCAGCAAATGACATCTGTTTTTTAATATGCCATCTAGGTTTGTCATAGCTTTTCTTGCAAGGAGCAAGCGTCTTTTAATTTTGTGGCTGCAGTCACCAGCCATGGTGATTTTAAAGCCCAGGAAAATAAGTCCGTCACTGTTTCCACTGTTACCCCACCTATTTGCCATGAACTGATGGAACTGGAAGCCATAATCTTAGGTTTTTGAATGTTGAGTATCAACCAGCTTTTTCACACTCTTTTTTCACCCTCATCAAGAGGCTCTTTACTTCCTCTTCACATTCTTCTATTAGTGGTTTCATCTCCATATCTGAAGTTGTTGATATTTCTCCTGGAAATCTTGACTCTAGCTTGTTATTTATCCAGCCCGATATTTTGCATGATGTATCTGCATGGAAATTAAATAAAGAGGATGTCAATATAAAGCCTTGACGTACTCCTTTCCCAATTTTGACCAAGTCCATTGTTCTGTGTCAGGTTCTCACTGCTGTTTCTTGACCTACATACAGATCTGTGTGTATGCCTTAAACTTATTGACAGTTATTGTGCTGAAGGATAGGAGCACTGGAATTGTTGCTGTTGTTAAGGATCCAGACTAAGAGCCTCTGATGGGTGTGTGACATTCATCTCTGGGGATAGAAATAATGACTTCTGCCTTTTACTTCATAGAATTATTCAGTTCAGTTCACTTGCTCAGTCATGTCTGACTTTTTGAGACCCCATGAACCACAGCACACCAAGGCCTACCTGTCCATCACCAACTCCTGGAGTTTACCCAAACTCATGTCCATCAAGTCAGTGATGCCATCCAGCCATCTCATCCGCTGTCGTCCCCTTCTCCTCCTGCCCCCAATCCCTCCCAGCATCAGGGTCTTTTCCAATGAGTCAACTCTTCACGTGAGGTGGCCAAAGTATTGGAGTTTCAGCTTCAACATTAGTTGTTCCAATGAACAGTCAGGACTGACCTCCTTTAGGATGGACTGGTTGGATCTCCTTGCAGTCCAAGGGACACTCAAGAGTCTTCTCCAACACCACAGTTCAAAAGCATCAATTCTTTGGTGTGCAGCTTTCTTCACAGTCCAACTCTCACATCCATACATGACCACAGGAAAAACCATACCTTTGACTACATGGACCTTTGTTGCCAAAATAATGTCTCTGCTTTTGAATATGCTGTCTAGGTTGGTCATAATTTTTCTTCCAAGGAGTGAGCATCTTTTAATTTCATGGCTGCAGTCACAATCTGCAGTGATTTTGGAACCAAAAAATAAAATAAAATCAGACACTGTTTCCACTGTTTCTCCATCTATTTCCCATGAAGTGATGGGGCCAGATGCCATGATCTTCGTTTTCTGAATGTTGAGCTTTAAGCCAACTTTCTCCCTCTCCACTTTCACTTTCATTGAGAGGCTTTTTAGTTCCTCTTCACTTTCTTCCATAAGGGTGGTGTCATCTGCATATCTCAGGTTATTAATATTTCTCCCAGCAATCTTGATTCCAGCTTGTACTTCTTCCAGTCAAGAGTTTCTCATGATGTAGTCTGCATAGAAATTAAATAAGCAGGGTGACAATATACAGCCTTGACGTACTCCTTTTCCTATTTGGAACCAGTCTGTTGTTCCATGTCCAGTTCTAACTGTTGCTTCCTGACCTGCATACAGATTTCTCAGGAGGCAGGTCAGGTGGTCTGGTATTCCCATCATCTTGCAAAATTTTCCACAGTGTATTGTTATCCACACAGTCAAAGGCTTTGGCATAGTCAATAAAGCAGAAATAGATGTTTTTCTGGAACTCTCTTGCTTTTTCCATGATCCAGTGGATGTTGGCAATTTGATCTCTGGTTCCTCTGCCTTTTCTAAAACCAGCTTGAACATCTGGAAGTTCACGGTTCACATATTGCTGAAGCCTGGCTTGTAAAATTTTGAGCATTACTTTACTAGCATGTGAGATGTGTGCAACTGTGCGGTTGTTTCAGCATTCTTCGGCTTTGCCTTTCTTTGGGATTGGGATGAAAACTGACTTTTTCCAGTCCTATGGCCACTGCTGAGTTTTCCAAATTTGCTGGCATATTGAGGGCAGCACTTTTACAGTATCATCTTTCAGGATTTGAAATAGCTCTACTGGAATTCCATCACCTCCACTAGCTTTGTTCATAGTGATGCTTTCTAAGCCTACTTGACTTCACATTCCAGGATATCTGGCTCTAGATTAGTGATCACACCATCATGATTATCTGGGTTGTGAAGATCTTTTTTGTACAGTTCTTCTGTGTATTCTTGTCACTTCTTCTTAGTATCTTCTGCTTCTGTTAAGTCCATACCATTTCTGACCTTTATCAAGCCCATCTTTCATGAAATGTTCTCTTGGTATTTCTAATTTTCTTGAAGAAATCTCTAGTCTTTCCCATTCTGTTGTTTTCCTCTATTTCTTTGCACTGATCGCTGAAGAAGGCTTTCTTATCTCTTCTTGCTATTCTTTGGAACTCTGCATTTAAATGGGAATATCTTTCCCTTTCTCCTTTGCTTTTCACTTCTCTTCTTTTCACAGCTATTTGTAAGGCCTCCTCAGACAGCCATTGTACTTTTTTGCATTTCTTTTCCATGGGGATGGTCTTGATCCCTGTCTCTTGTACAATGTCATGAACCTCTGTCCATAGTTCATCAGGCACTCTGTCTATCAGATCTAGTCCCTTAAATCTATTTCTCACTTCCACTGGATAATCATAAGGGATATGATTTAGGTCATACCTGAATGGTTTCCCTACTTTCTTCAATTTAAGTCTGAATTTTGCAATAAGGAGTTCATGATCTGAGTCACAGTCAGCTCCCAGTCTTGTTTTTGCCAACTTTATAGAGTTTCTCCATCTTTGGCTGCAAAGAATATAATCAATCTGATTTTGGTGTTGACCATCTGGTGATGTCCATGTGTAGAGTCTTCTCTTGTGTTGTTGGAAGAGGGTTTTGCTATGACCAGTGCATTTTCTTGGCAAAACTCTGTTAGTCTTTGCCCTGCTTTATTCCATATTCCAAGGCCAAATTTGCCTGTTACTCCAGGTGTTTCTTGACTTCCTACTTTTGCATTCCAGTCCCCTATAATGAAAAGGACATCTTTTTTGGATGTTAGTTCTAAAAGGTCTTGTAGGTCTTCATAAAACCATTCAACTTCAGCTTCTTCAGCATTACTGGTGGAGGCATAGGCTTGGATTACCGTGATATTGAATGGTTTGCCTTGGAGATGAACAGAGATCATTCTGTTGTTTTTGAGATTGCATCCAAGTACTGCATTTCGGACTTTTTTGTTGACCTTGATGGCTATCTCCATTTCTTCTAAGGGATTCCTGCCCACAGTGTAGATATAATGATCATCTGACTTAAATTCACCCTTTCTAGTCCATCTTAGTTTGCCGATTCCTAGAATGTCAATGTTCACGCTTGCCATCTCCTGTTTGACCACTTCCAATTTGCCTTGATTCATGCACCTAACATTCCAGGTTCCTATGGAACATTGCTCTTTACAGCATCAGACCTTGCTTCTATCACCAGTCACATCCACGACTGGGTGTTGTTTTTGCTTTGGCTCCATCCCTTCATTCTTTCTGGAGTTAGTTCTCCACTGATCTCCAGTAGCATATTGGGCACCTACCAACCTGGGGAGTTCCTCTTTCAGTGTCCTATCATTTTGCCTTTTCATACTGTTCATGGGGTTCTCAAGGCAAGAATACTGAAGTGGTTTGCCCTTCCCTTCTCCTGTGGACCACATTCTGTCAGACTTCTCCACCACGACCTGTCCAGCTTGGGTGGCCCCACACGGCATGGCTTAGTTTCATAGAATTATTTCATAGAATTATTATGTTAAACCAGTTAGGTAACTGACATCGAAGACTTTATAAAGTATATCTTATATCAATGATTCTCACAGTGTGGTCTGAGGACCCCCAAGGGCGTTCCTGTTTCAGAGTTCAGCCAGAGGAACAGAACCACTAGGTTTTATACACACACACAGATACAAACACACACATACACACATATATAGAGAGAGTTTATTGATTTATTGCAAGGAATTGGCTTACATGATTGGTGGGCTAGCTATGCAAGTATGACATTCATAGGGAAGGCCATTCGCTGGCCTGCTGGAATTCTCAAGTATGAGTTGAAACTGCTGTTTATAGATGGCATTTTTTCTTCTTCTTCTGAGAAGACACAGCTGTGTTTCCAGGTCCTTTCAACTGACTGAATCAGGCCCTATTTTGGATGGACTGATTATGGACTCTAGTCACACCTACAAAAATACCTCCACACCACCTAGACTAGTTCCTGGTTGAATAAACAGACACTGTAGCATAGCCAGGTCAACACATAAAGGTAACCACATTCTCAAAGCTCTTTGGGGGGCCCATGAGTGCTCCCCTTTATAACTATGTATAAGGCTAGATTTTCTTCATGTATTTCCGACAAAACAAGATGCAACTGAAGGAATGGATAAATGCATATGAGAATACAGATGTCTTCTATGAATCCAAACAACTAATAAGATTTAGAAAAGTTCTCACTAATTATTTTAAAGAAATGAATAAATAATTTGGACTTTTCTAATTTTAAATTTCTAATATAGTAAATGTAGATGGATATAGCATGCATAAACAAAAAACCCTAAATAATTTTAAGAGTATAAAGGAATATTGGTTCACAAGCTTCTTTTGTGACCTTCTAATCACTTGATCTGACAGTATAAAATATCTATTTGAACTTTGTTCCTCACTTTCAATATCAGTATGCAGTATTTTATTTTAAAACTAATTTTATAGAGATCTCAGTAAATTATGCTTACCAAGTTTCCTTAAGTGATGGTCAAAATATTTATTTGGGAACTATTTTATTCATGTTTTATATATCAAAAGATATTAAGCTAACAAAATGGGTAGGACAGGAATTGTGGTGGCTTTTCATCCCAGTGGGTTAACAATGAGTCATTTTTTACTATTTAGTCACCTTTTGAGTAACCGGAAAAATTGAAAGAAAAAGAAAAACAGTCATCCCAAAGTCATAATTGTAATTAACACAAACATAGCCAAAAGATGGTGCAAAACTGACTGAATGAAAATCAGTCTAGGCAACACTGCACACACTGCCAAAGACACTATCTTTATATAGGGTCCCCCTAAAGAGGAAAGTAAAAGAAGAGCAAGATTTTTTTTAAGACAGAAGTTGCAAGCTAAGATTGCAACAAGGCCCAGGCAGGTAATATAACCTCCAGAAGCAGGTCAGGTGAGGAATGGGGCTGCTCATGCCCTGTCCAGGCAGCACCATTCAGCAATGGACAGCTCTTGACTGATGAGAAACAACCCACAGTTTTCAGTTCTTTGGCTAATTGAGTTCCCCCCAAAAAAAGAAGGAAAAAAATCCATATTATTATGAGAAGCATCCCAATGTTTAACACTGCCAATGAATCTAAAATTTAAGTCTCTGCAGGCCAAATGAAATATTTGTGCAGGTAATTACCACTCTGTCGCATCTGGTTTAGGAACACTGCATATCACATAAATTACTTGATGACAAACGACCAAGAACTCATCATCCACTGAGGTTTTCTGTAGTTACTGGTGTTTTTCAGCTGAGCCTGTCCTTGCCCCCTCAATACTTCTTACTATAAAGGCTTTTCATCATTATTTTGTCTTTGCTTTTGAAAATTATTTCAGAAATCAAATTAATTGCTACCGACCCAGCCTAAGACTTCATACTCCTTCAAAGTGCTCATCTTTAGAAGTTTGTTCAATAACTGTCTAGAGAAAGAGCAAAGCCTAGGTTGCGGAAAAGTAAACAAGACCCACCAAGCTCATTTAGTCAGTGAATCAGTTCTGTGGTTAGCTTGACCCAGCACCTCCGGAATTTAGGGAACAGTATTTTTCTTTTTAATTTAAATTTACGTCGTTTTAATTGGAGGATAATTACTTTACGACATTCTGCTGTTTTCTGCCACACATCGACATGAATCAGACATAGGTAAATGTATGTCCCCTCTCTCGTGGACCTCACCCCCACCCCTCCAGATTGTCACAGAGCACCTGATTTGAGCTCCCTGCTCAGAGAACATTTACGGCAGAATTTCTCAGCCTCATCACTGTTGACATTTTGGGCCTGGTAATTCTTCATCATAAGAGGATGTTCTGTGCAGTGTTGGATGTTTATAAGCATCCCTGGGCTCTATTCACCAGATGCCAGTGGCTTCCCCGTCACAGTATGATGGTCAAAGATGTCTCCAGATAGCGCCAAAAGTCCTCTGTTGTGGGGAGGGGGTGGACAAACTTGCCCCTTTTTGAGAATACTGATTTAGGAGACGTGTCCGTGCCTGGCCCTTGAGGGCATCTTACCTCTTTCTCAGGCTGCTTATACTGTATTCTTCCCAAGGGGAGAGCTGTAACCGTGTTCCATCATGTTACTTCTCCAGAGACGTAACTGTCCTGGGCTACTGGCCTGTGGTCCATCCCCATGCTTCAGTCCTGAAGGCACTAGTTTCACAGCTAGTCTCTCCTGTAACTAACTCCTCCTCATGATCTTGTCATTACTCAGTACTTCTTCCAACCCTTGTTCATTAGTCCTCAACCAGTGATGCATCTGGTTAACCAGCTAAAAGGCCTCAAGTTATTTTCCATTCCAAGCTCTTAAAACATTACTCTGCTTGTTCAGTGAAGATTTTTCTAGACCTTTGACTTTCTCTTGACTATAATCAAGACAAATAAGCACTGACTTATCAAAGTGACTACAAGAAGATTTTTCCCTGCAACTATTTCTGTTAACGTATGAAGAATTTTATGTTTTTTTTTTTTTTAATAGGAATCATTAAGTCAAACTGTTAAGGATATTCAGGAATTAAATGAGTCTAATTATGTAGAGTACTTACCCCAGTGCTTGGCACAGAGTAACCACTCATTAATAGTTACAGTTACCACCGTTAAAATTTGCACAGCAATGGAGTAAATAATCGGCCTTAAGCATATGACATTTATCCTGGTTGTGTGGTATGGGTGGGTGGGAGATGAGGAAGCAAAAGTTTCTGTCAACCACTGCTTCTTGCTTTGACAGATGGATACTTTATCACTGAGCCACCTGGAAAGCCCCAACTATTGCCTCTTGGTTGGTGATTTGGGGCTGCAAGAATATAAGGGCTAAACCATGACAAACTCTAAAAATTATATATGAAGAGCATGATGCATCCAATGAGAAATCCAAATACAAAAATGATTAATTCACTTAAGTGTAGAAAAGTTGATGGCAGGAAAAAGGAACTACATAAAACTCTGTCATGTGTGATCTTTTAGCATGATTTATTGAGAAATTCCAGCAGCCAGATGAAAGAAATATAGCCTCTCTAGCAAAAACTGAACATAGTCTCTGCTATCTATTACTTGTCATTAGGGTTCTAATTAGTTGGATAGAGATTTTAATTTCAACTTCATGATGCAAATAACTTGGCACATGCCTGTTAGTATCAATATTTACAGTTTCTAAGCAGCTTGGAAAATGAGCTTATGCTTTGAGTACTCTGTAGCCATCGGTCCCCATGATTATCAAGAGATTGATAAGCTAGATCTTCTCATCCCAGCTTTGTGTGCACCTCTCCGTTCATTGGGAAAGTGATGAGGGAAAGAGCACTGACTTTCAAAGTGAGGAGATGTGGTTTGTGGCCTGTCTCTGTTTCCTGTGTGCCTTGAGCAGATTTGTTAACTTATCTAAGCGTCAGTGTCCTCTGCCACAGCACAAGGAAGCAGTGCCAAACAACCTCCGATTCTGATGCTAGCACTCCGTGATGCACCAAATCTGCGAGTCCAGGTCACGCTAGTGCCAAGGAACCACAGGGCTCTGAGAAAAGGGAGAGAAAGAAACCAGGACTTGCAAAGCATTCTTCTCTTTAGCAGATGGACAGCTGTGAAATGTCAAGTGCCTTCTGAAAAATTTCTTGACTGTCTCAATTGTTAGGCAGACTTTATGCTCTCAAAAGTTGCTAGCTTGTACCTTACAGCTATTTAAAGTTTAGCTGTTTTGGATGTTTCAGTCCTTCTAAAACACTTCTTGTGTCCATGTTTCTTCTTAACAGTTTTTAATAGGATCCAACTGTACATGTAAGTTCACAATTAACATAGCAACCAACCAAGAGCATGTGGAAACATTTTCATGAAATTGGTATGTTGATTTCTTTTCACCTCCTTTTATCCCCAAGCTTCTTAGTATGTCATTATTGCTACCATCAAAAAAGGCTTGTTGCTTGCTTTACCTTCTTCTTTATGGGCTCACCAATAACTGTCCATCCGTGTGGCACCGGGTTCATAGCTGCTGCTGCTGCTAAGTCACTTCAGTCGTGTCTGACTCTGTGCGACCACATAGATGGCAGCCCACCAGGCTCCCCCATCCCTGGGATTCTCCAGGGCCGTAAACAGAAAATTCACTTTTAAAAAATGTTATGCTGAAAATCTCGATTTTCTGTATGTCTGAAGAATTCACATAATCCATAAGTACAATATTCTGGTCCCACTTTCCTTATTTTGTATAATCAAACAGTAGTCAATAAGAACTACGACTACTGCAAAATGGGACTTCAGAAGCTTTGAGGGTAAATTCATCACCAGCATGGATATAATAGTCACTGCAGAGAGTCTTTTCTTCCTTAAGTGCCCTTGAAACACAGCGACTAAATTATATTTCAAACCCCCAAGGAGAGGTACAGGGTTATAATTGTCTCACACTTAATTATGTGCGTTGCAAAAGGTAAATGGACAAAGTCATTTTTGTTCCATGTATAGAGAATAGAATTGCTTATGAATTTTTATATTGCTGGCTCAGTGATTCACAGAAAGCAGAAATGTATGCAGGAGCCACATCTAACAGTGATGGTGCTGTGTGAACGCGCAGCCTAGTTGAGAACACTGCCTTCACTGTTCTGCTACTGGGCCCCACACTCAGAGTCAGGTCATTCTTCTCTTCCTCACAGGGCTCTAGTGAGGCAGCTTATTTGTCTCCTTCTTTTATTGGTCAGAGTTGTTTCTTTCCAGGCCTCTTCCTTTTCTGAATTTTCAAGGGAGTGTTAGCTTAAGGCCTCACGTTGACACCATCAGATATAATCAGAGAAATGAAAAATGGAATAGGAAAGAGAGGTGATATTTTAGCCAAGCAGCACAAGAGAAATATGCCACTTTCAAGCCCAGTTTTCCATAGTTTCTAATGGAGCCCGCTCAGGAGAGACGTCATCTTTGCTGGGGTGAGTAAAAGCAACTTGGCCCTTCGGTATAACAGGGGAATCGTTGCCTCCTCTGGTCACTAAATTCTAACTTGTGAGTCATGCCCAGCTCATAACTGCTTTTCTTTTTATCACATTGGAAACTGCATTTGGTTTGCTGAGTGTGAGATCCACATTTCTTTTGTAACAGAATGTTGTATTTTTCTGCAATTGATTTCATTAGGATAAGCTACTTCCTCATGCAATAAAGCTGCAGTTTGAATAGACCTGAATATGTTTTACGATAATCTATCCCTCTCTCAGCCATTGCAGCCTGAGGAAACAGATGTAGTTTGTGTCTGCTTCTCAAAGCAGTGAGAAAATACAGCTTTGAGGAAGAGAGTGAGACCATTATATGATTTCCCAGTTTCATCTCGATACGCCCTGAAGCTGCCACATTGCAGTGGTTTTCAACTATAGGTGTCAACACCTTGTTTTCCTTTGAGTTCAAAAGAGAAAATTGATGCTTAAAGAAAAATACATTTACTCCCTAAATTATTAACTACTACCTGCCCCCTCCCCCTCAAAAAATCCTCTTGGATCCAAGTAGTTTCATGATGCGTACCTTTAGTAAAAATCCTACTGTGGCATGCCTTCAGGTCTGGGGTAACACATCTCCAACCACAAGGTGCAAAGTAAAATTTTTGCAATCTCTCTGAGAAGCTAGTTGCTTAGCCTGCAGGGGTTGATATACCTGGTAGAGCTTGTTTATCCTCTGAATTAGCTATACAGTTCTGGTCAAGGTAGCCAGAGAGGAGTTCAAAATTCTCAGGAGGAACTTAACCACCAATAACCAATCTGGAACCCTGCTCCTTTCTTCTCCACCAGTCCTTTCTTTATTTCCATATCTTGCAAACATACAGTCAAGATTGCCAGGAGTGTTGCTCCATTAACAGATGCCCTGATACATGAAGCCATTAATCAGGCAAATCACAGATGTTGTTTTCTTTTCAGATATTGCCATAATTACTCCTAATAACACCTACTGAATTTGTCATTTCATTGTCATTGATGACTTTAAAAATTAATCAGATAATTAAATTTCTTCTTCTTAAATTCTATTTATATGGATTTAAATTTTGTTTCTACCTTGGAGGATTCAGATTCTCTCCTCCAAGTTCTGCTATATCCCAAAGAATGTAGCAGAGTAACCTCACATATGGACAGATTAATAGGCTCTTGAAAGACAGGCTGAAACCCACTGCTGAGTTTGCAATCAAACCATATTCCCATTAGCTGAAAGAGGAGCATAATCATTTTGAAGCGTATGGTGCTAATAAATCCAGTTGAAGGAGTCTGCCATTCTGAAAGGGAGAATTAAGGGAACTTGGGCCAGCTGCCTGGTTTACAGATGGTGAACCTGGGACTCAGAGAAATAAAGTGAGAGTTACTGAGACAAAACAACAATCAGAATTCAAGGCTCCTGGGTCTCAATCCTGTTTTGATTGTTCTACCACAGTTGTCCGCCAAAATGGCCCTTAACATATCAGAAGGGAATAAAACCCTCCCCTTGACTCGAGTACACTAAGCCAGGTTGGATCTCTGAGATTGGTTCTATGCACTTATTCACTCTCCTAAGAAGGAAACTTCGACATTCTTCCATCCTTGAACCTAGGGAACTCTACCTCCATTGCTGATTAAATATCACTGACTTCTCTCTTCCAATGACACAGTTTAAAATTTTTCTTTTAAAAGTTTCAAGCATCTGGAACCCTTTCTCCTTATTTTGTAGTTCTCTATAAAATACAGTATTATTAAGAGATTGGTTAAGAGGGGACATACATATATCTATGACTGATGTTTCTGTCATGTATGACAGAAACCAACACAATATTGTGAATATGCTTTCATTAAAAATAAATTAAGGAAAAAGGAATAGTAACCATAGCATGGGGTGGTTTAGTATTAAAAAAACAGAAATAAGTAAATAGACATTTAAATTAGCATTAAATCACTGTGATACTTCTTAGTAATTGTATGACCTTAGGTAAGTTACTTAGCCTCTCAAACCCTCGCTTTGAGAGTGAATGAGTGAGTGACTGAGGGCGTGTGTGTAATTACCTAGTACAATGCAATGACTGATTCAAAAATGGCATTTTACAATTATTCATCATTACTATTAACTGCAACCAAAAGAGAGAGAATATTAGCTGTCATAGCATTTATTAATATTATGTAATGTCTTAATGTGTGGAAGAAAGAAGGAGAGTCTCACTTTTTGCTTTTGAGATTAATGATCACTGGTTGCTGTTAATGCAAGAGCCTTGCAGATAGTAAGTTGCCTGGAATTGACCTGAATTGTTGGGTCTGGGGTAAGTACCTCCATCCCTCAACTAATACTATCTCGGACTGCTCAGCTGTGGCATAGTATCAGTGTGAGCTCACTGGATTGAAGAAACCACACAGAAACACAAGAATGCATTGTTTCTTGGCTGCATCTGCCTATTTCAATAAAAATACCACATCCCTCCAATTACTATCAAACTTTTGGTGAAATTTTTACACACATGCCATTGTGTATTCTCTACCTGCTCCTTGCCAAGTACAGACCAGAGCAGTGGTTCTTAAGATGTTGTTTCTGTTTGGATTGTTTCAGCAATACTCAGGAATGTGTTAAAAATGCAAATTCTCAGCTTCTACCCTAGACAAGCTAAATCAAAAACTTGATAAGACTCAAATCTGTGTTTTTAACAAGCCTCCTGACTGGATAAGCTTGCTGACTGGAGTTAGAGTATCATGGTCTGCAGAACCTGCCCAGATGCTATATGTACATCAGTTTTTCTCAAAGTGAGAAGGTACCAGGATGGTACTCAAAATGATCTGAGATAGAGTGAAGATGACTTTAGGTGACACTGATGTGGCATCAAACAGCTGAATCACATAATGAGTTTTCTGTCTTGCTTGTCTTTCAATCCTTAAATCTCAGTTTGGTGTTGCTGGGCCTTTAATATCTCTGTAACCATTGCTAATATCTATTTATGACAAAGACTAGAATGCAAATCCAATGTAAGGAGCAGCAGAGTCTAACTAAACTTTATTAATATTTTTGTTGGTTTGTGTTTACTTTTATGAATATCTTCTGCTTACAGCACATGATATTTGTTTTACATTTAAGTGTGATTAAATGCTTCCTTTATAAATGTTTAGTCTATTTAAGGAAAAGGTTAAGAAAACAGTAATCCATTTGGTATGTGGATATAGGAAAAACAAAACAAAACAGGGATATGGGGGTGAGTGCATTCAGAGAAACACTGGGTGTACTGAAAGGAACCCAGATATTCAAACCTTTAATTCCATTTATGGTCATTGTTAGTTACACTACTTTCTTAATCTCAATTTTTTCATCTACCAAATGAGAATGATGATACCAACATCATAGAAATGGTATGAGAATTTATGTACAGAGAATGCTTGCTGCAGTCCTCAGAATATGATAGGTGCTTTCCACAGTTATTCCCCCAAGCTTTGTTTAGAAGCCAATTTGTTTCATAGCCTTCAGAATAGCATTTCTTTCTGGGCTGCAGAGTCCTCATTTACAAGACAACAAAATGAAACTTGATGATCTCAAAGGCCCTTTAGTTAATAGATAGAGAACATGTATATTGTATATGTGCATATATGCATATATATACATATATAATAACTTCTGCATTCCTTACCTATATGTAAGCATGGCACATTGCCCAGACATAAACCTTGAATGCTTGAGAATAATATTGAGAGTGGATGAGCCACATTGGTAAAATAAAAACTCAAGTCATGAGAAATCTGTAAGTTGATGTACATTTCAGAGCTCAGATGTAATTTCATTGTATTTTATTATCATCTGTCAAACTTAAAGCAATACTGAGACTAGAAAATAGATTGTCACAGAGGTTTCTAAGGAAAATGGTTTCCATGAGTTGGTGTAAATATATCCAGAGAGACTTGTTCCTACTTAATAACCCGCATTTTTCCTTCTGAATTGCTGATGCATTTGCTTATAGTACGTGAAAGGCAGCTTGTCCTTTGCTGCCAGGTGAACTTGATAGAATAATAGAAATTTCTGAAGAATTCAATCAGATCTTGTTGCCTCTCAAGGGAATTTCTTGACTACTTATTCTATTTGAGAAGAAACGACAGTGTTTCTTAACTCTTATACAAAATGCTGACCAAGTTGAACAGCTTGGGTTCCAGGCAGCAAGTGCCACATGGAGTTTTCCCTCCTCAGCATCTGGAGGATGGTGTCGCTGGGGTTTGGGGGCCCTTTGGGAGGTGAAAGAAATACTTAAGGGGTTACTACAAGATTGCACTATTAGGAAATCGGAGGTGGTAACCATTACCTTGTCTATTGCTTACAGCATTCTTGTCCATTAGGAGACTTAAAAACAACAACAACAAATGGTGACATTTGTTTCTGTTAATAGAATATGAAAAAAGCTTGCACTGTCTTTCACATAACTGACTATTAAAGAGTCCCAGATGCTTGATCTGCTCAAATGTTGACAATTCTGCTGAAACACCCCAGTGAGGTTATTTGATTGAACTGTCACTTAATTGAAAATTGCTCTGTAAGACATATGTAAGGGCACGTGCTTGAACTCAGGTGGACAAAAGTTCAAATTGGTACCTTCTCTTAAAGCTCTGGTATCCTCATCTAACTTAAGGGGTTACTACAAGATTGCACTATTCGGAAATCGGAGGTGGTAACCATTACCTTGTCTATTGCTTACAGCATTCTTGTCCATTAGGAGACTTAAAAACAACAACAACAACAAATGGTGACATTTGTTTCTGTTAATAGAATATGAAAAAAGCTTGCACTGTCTTTCACATAACTGACTATTAAAGAGTCCCAGATGCTTGATCTGCTCAAATGTTGACAATTCTGCTGAAACACCCCAGTGAGGTTATTTGATTGAACTGTCACTTAATTGAAAATTGCTCTGTAAGACATATGTAAGGGCACGTGCTTGAACTCAGGTGGACAAAAGTTCAAATTGGTACCTTCTCTTAAAGCTCTGGTATCCTCATCTATAAACTGAGGATAAAATGTTCCTCTTTCACAAGATTGTTCTGAGATTATTTCCAACATCATCTCCTTGATTCATCAGAACAAGTAATACACACTAAGCACTTAGCTCCTGCCAGGTGCTCTTCCAAGGGCTAGGATTATTTAAGCCTCAATAAATATTAATATCTGAGGTTATTACTGTTAACTTCAGGTTAGGGATGTGGGGACAAGCCCCAGAGAGAACTTGCCAAACATCATGTACTCTGGCTGTAGATGCCTCTTCTTTAAGGCATAAAACCATATGAGTTAAACCATGTAAAATTATGGACATGACAGTTTTTTAATATATAGAGAGCCATTTCATGTGGTTGTGGCTATTAAGCATTGAATATGGATAAACAGTGGCTACAGTTGCTACTGCCAATAATGGTAGGAATCGTATGCTGATTTTATCTTTGAATCTTTTTGTTAATATGGGGAATGTTGATGGCATTGTAGTATAAAGACCATTAACTTGGCAATCAGGAACTGGGTAAAATCTGTGTCTTAGTTTCCCCACTCGTAAAATAATGAGGTTGGTCTTTTCCAGCTCAAATAGTCAATGGCAGGGCTTTAAAAACTATTCATGGAAAAGGACCAGTTTTTTTGTTGTTGTTCAATCCATCTTCAACCAATAACTAAATTTACTATGAATGACGAGAACTTAATTCATGTCATACGCAAGGCAAATTTCCTAATCACATTGCAATATCTTAGTAGGGTTTCTCAACCGAAAAAATAGGCGCAACCTAAAAGTTGTGAGTTATGTTTTATTCAATGGAAACTTTTAGAACTTAAGTTGGGAAGACAGCAAGTCAAGTAACCCTGAGAGACCTGCTCCCAGGACGTAGGAGTTAGGGGAGCCAAGTTATGTAGAAATTTTGCAACAAAAGACAGTCAGTCTGAATGTCAAAAAATGATTATAAATTAAACAAAACCAGATACCTCAAGTTAAGGAATTTAGAGCTGCTCTCTGTATGGGAAGATATAAGAGCCTAGGCTCAGTGAAACCATTCCTGTGAGATCATGTCAGCTACTTGGGCCAGTATCCGGCTATCACACCCTGCTTTCCTCAGGACTCACTTTGAGGAGTGGCTACAGTCTGATGGCTGCTGGATGGCAGATATTCTTCTCCTTCCTGTGTTCCCTAAGGGCTCACTGGTTCACTGTCCCTGGTGGCTGCAATTGCTGATAACTGTGACATCTTTTGTTTATTGATATGGCAGGAAATATTCCATTTTTCAGATTATATTGATATAATCCAGATTATATTATGTACTTTTTCTGAACATACATTCTCAATTTCTGTACTTAACTTGCTGTAAACCAGTAATCAACAGTTCATGGACTAGCACTGGTCCATGGACTGTACTGAGTACCCCACCAGGCTCCTCCATCCCTGGAATTCTCCAGGCAAGAACACTGGAGTGGGTTGCCATTTCCTTCTCCAATGCATGATAGTGAAAAGTGAAAGTGAAGTCGCTCAGTTGTGTCCGACTCTTACCGACCCCATGGACTACAGCCTACTAGGCTCCTCCACCCATGGGATTTTCCAGGCAAGAGTACTGGAGTGGGTTGCCATTGCCTTCTCCGCTGAATAGCATTAGAACTTTATAATAATATGAATTCCTTAAAAGAGAATGGGGGTGTGTCAGCATGCAATGGTGGTGTTTAGCCACTAAGTCATGTCCAATTCTTTTTGTGACCCCATAGACTGTAGCCTGCCAGGCTCCTCTGTCTATGGGATTCCAAGGCAAGGATACTAGAGTGAATTGCCATTTCCTTTTCCAAGGGATCTTCCTGACCCAGGAAGCGAACCTGCATTGGCAGACAGGTTCTCCACCACTGAGCCACCAGGAAAGCCCTGGGTGTATGTACCTATCCCTTTAAAATCTGTTCTTTGAAGATGATAAATGATTATTATAAAAACAGGAAATTGCAAAAGGAAAGCCACAAATGTATTGTGATACATACAACATCATTCGGGGCATTTGAGTAAGACAGAGCAAAGACAGCAAGTAAAGAAAAAGACCTGAGTTTATACGTTTATTTTGAACAATTGTTCTTCATTTCACAATGTTTAACCGCTTTCCATGTTGTCATGTTTGAAGCACTAGGAAATGAAAGGTAAATGAGACATGGCCCCATCCTCCAGGAGCTCACAGTTTAGCCAGAGATGCCATCAATAATTGCATAATTATAGACCAGTATGTAAAGCTCTAATGGAAAACAAAGGATTTGACTTGGGAATCAGAAAAGATTTCACCCTTAAGGGGTAATTTCTTTTATTTTGCTGCTTAGATTGTTTCTTTCTGTATTAAGGGCTTCTGTATTAAAATACCATTTTATTCATGTATAATTACATACACAGAGTGGATTAATCTTGTGTATACAGGTTAATGAATTATAACAAAATGAACACTTCCACACAGTCACTTGATTAAGAAGCCACCATGAGGTCAAGAAATAGAATGTTTTTAGGAGCTTCCCCTTCCCAATCATGGCCTCTCCCCTCTTCACCAAGGTAAACATAATCCTAATTTCTAATATCAGGGATTATATTTGCCTGTCTTTGAAATCTTATACAAATGGAATCACACACATATGCCTTTGTGTTTGGCTTTTTTGTTTAGTGTGATGTCTATACTCATGGATTGCCCAAACTATGTACCAAAGCATTGCAGAGTTCTGCAGGGTATTTTTACGTTTTACAGAAACATGACAATACTCAACACCTAGGGGACAGTGAACAAAGTTATAGTTCATGACAGTTTAGTTTCAACAATAAGTTGTGGTACATTTCTTTGCATGATTTCATACCTTTGCAGACATTCAAAGGTTTATTCAAGCTGTAATTAAAAGCAAATATGTGTAAAAATCACCATAGAACAAAAAATGAAGGTGGCAGTTTACAATCTGACTTCAAGATTTGAGAAGCTGTACAATATCTGGCAGGTATACACCTCCCTTTAGTAAGATACTATGGTTATTTAAGGATAAAATAAAAGTGCAATTTTTTTTTCTTTTAATTTATGTGTATTTTTTAACATGGCTGCTAATTTATTAGGAAATGTTGTTGTTTAGTCACTAAGTCGTGTCCCACTCTTTTGCAACCCATTGGACTGTAGCCCACCAGGCTCCTGTGTCCAAGGGGTTTTTTCAGCAAGAATACTGGAGTGAGTTGCCATTTCCTTCTCCAGGGAATCTTCCTGACCCAGGGATCGAACCCAGATCTCCTGCACTGCAGGCAGATCCCTGCTGAGCCACCAGGGAAGAAGGTGAGGGACGTGGCTCAGATGGTAAAGAATCCGCTAGCAATGTGGGAGACCTGGGTTCGATCCCTGGGTCAGGAAGATGCCATGGAGGAGGGCATGGCAACCCACTCCAGTATTCTTGCCTGGAAAATTCCATGGACAGAGAAGCCTGGAGGGGTACAGTCCATAGCGTCACAAAGAGTCGGGCGTGAATGAGCAACTTTCACTTTTATTAGTACACAGATAGTAAGTTTTGGGGACCTAACTACTTAATCGGAGAAGGCAATGGCACCCCACTCCAGTACTCTTGCCTGGAAAATCCTATGGACAGAGGAGCCTGGTGGGCTGCAGTTCATGGGGTCGCTAAGAGTCAGACATGACTGAGCGACTTCACTTTCACTTTTCACTTTCATGCATTGGAGAAGGAAATGGCAACTCACTCCAGTGTTCTTGCCTGGAGAATCCCAGGGACGAGGGAGCCTGGTGGGCTGCCGTCTATGGGATCGCACAGGGTTGGACACGACTGAAGTGACTTAGCAGCAGCAGCAGCAACTACTTGATAATCAGAACTGTTATATTTTTCTTTGGGTGTAGTGACAGTTTAAACTTGTTGCTGAGATAATAAGTAACCTGAGAGGTTTGTAAAAGTCTGGTCTATGAATTTCATTTATATTGTGTGCAGGAGTCATTTATTTTCATTTGTTTGGTTTTCTACTGTGAGTACACAATTTATTTATGTATTCTATCAATGGAAATTTGTACTGTTTCCAATTTGGAGCTATTGTCAACAGTGCTCCTATGCACTGTTTTGAACATAGCTTTCAGTATGCATGTGTGTGTTTCTGCTAGGTATATATTTTAGACTAACTGAGTCATAGGGTTTGGGTATTTCAACTTTAGTAGATACTGCTAAAAAGTATCCTAAAGTGGTCATTCCAGTTTTCACTTCCACCAGGATTTCATGAGAGTGTACGTTGTTCCATATCCTAGTAACATTTACTATTTTTAGTAATTTTAATGCAAGCCAGTTCTAGTAGGCACAAATCCAGACTTTGTGCTGTCTGATGGTTAGTTCAATTTGGGAAGTCTGATCTAAGGAAGAAAATAATTTATAAATACAAATTAAGAATGAATAATTATTGACTAGAAGAAAATAAATCCCAGCAGATTTTAAGATTTAAAATTCAAGAAATAACCTCAAATACTATTAAATCAAGAAAAATTGAGAAAAATCATTTGAATTCACTGCCCATCACATCCCCTACAATTTTTCATTTCTGTGCTTTTAGCTGCTTTTTTTAGAATTACCCCTTCATAGGGTAATAATTTTGTATTTTCACTTTCTTTAAAGAAAATAAAGAGAAAGATTTTCTTTAATAAAAACTTTTAATACAGGTAGTTTAGAAAAGTGTATTTAAGTTCAAAAATTTGTCAAATTTGAAGACTGTCAGTTTTTTTTTTGTTTTCAAAAATGAACTGCAGTTTTTTAGGATGTAGCAGGTTGTACGGTAGGTAGCCTTAAATAGTCTTTAAACTGATGAAACTTACTAGTTTCTTTGTCATCAGTTTCCTGGTGGTGGTGACTTATTACGTATTGAATCATTAGTAGATCATCCATTTATTTTGAATTGCTGTCAAAATCCAGCATAGCAGACACAATGTATACATGGAAGTCATTCATACTCTAGAACAGCTAGCAATTAATCATTCAGTTTCAGTTCAATCGCTCAGTCGTGTCCGACTCTTTGTGACCCAGTCATTGCTAGCTATTAATTATATTATATAATTCTATAAAAATATGTCACTAAATCTAAACTACAGGTACCCTCAACTTGTCCAAATCTCACACACACTCATAACTGCTTCTGTCGAAGCGATCATATGACTTTCCTGCTGCCCCTCAGCCCCACAACTACATGTTAAAACAGTCCAGTTACTTTTCTAACTTAAAACCACCCTTGCATTCCTGTGCAACCTGGTCATGATGCATTTTCCTTTTTATAAATCTCTAGTTTTGTTTGGAATGTTTGGTTTAGCATTATTATTCTGTGACCATAAAAGATCAGTCAATAATATTTACCCATTTTTCAAAAATGAACTGCAGTTTTTTAGGATGTTGCAGGTTGTACGGTAGGTAGCCTTAAATAGTCTTTAACTCTGATGAAACTTACTAGTTTCTTTGTCATCAGTTTCCTGGTGGTGGTGACTTATTACGTATTGAATCGTTAGTAGATCATCCATTTATTTTGAATTGCTGTTGAAATCCAGCATAGCAGGCACAATGTATACCTGGAAGTCATTCATACTCTAAAACAGCTAGCAATTAATCATTCAGTTTCAGTTCAGTCGCTCAGTCGTGTCCGACTCTTTGTGACCCAATCATTGCTAGCTATTAATTATATTATATAATTATAATTCTATAAAAATATATCACTAAATCTAAACTACAGGTACCCTCAACTTGTCCAAATCTCACACACACTCATATCTGCTTCTGTCGAAGCGATCCTATGACTTTCCTGCTGCCCCTCAGCCCCACAACTACATGCTGAAACAGTCCAGTTAATTTCTAACTTAAAACCACCCTTGTATTCCTGTGCAACCTGGTCATGATGCACTTTCCTTTTTATAAATCTCTAGGTTTTTGTTTGGAGAATGTTTGGTTTAGGATTATTATTCTGTGACCATAAAAGATCAGTCAATAGTATTTACCTTTTTCCAACTTTCTTGAGGTACGATTAACAAATAAAAATATAAGATACTTAAAATGTACATTGTGATGATTTGATATTTTCACATATAAATACACTGTGAAAGAATTCCTCCTGTCTAGTTGGTTAACATCTCCATCACTTTACTTACTCATTTTACTTAGATGATGTCAACTGAACAAATACATGTAACCTGAAAGTTGAGTGTTATGTCTTGTTGGTCGGAAATTTTCAGGACTTAAGCCCAGGAGGGAGCATCTCAAGTAACTCTGAGAGAGCTACTTGGAGGAGGTGAGGCAGGGAGCCAGGTTATACAGAAGTTTTTCAACAAAAGGCAGGTAGTTTGAATGTCAAAAAATGATTGTAAATTAAAGAAAACCGAGTATCTCAAGTTAGGAATTTTAGTGCTTTTCTATGTATGGGAAGATACATACCTCAGCTATGGAGGCCAGTATCCTATTTTCTCATCCTGAGTTCCTCAGGATTCTCCGTAGGGAGTGACTGTAGTCTGATGGCTGCTAGATGGCCTGCGTTCTTCCCCTTCCTGAGTTCCTTCAGGCTCACTGGCTCACATTGGAGGGCTGCGATCGCTGATGACTATGACATTCTTATTTTCTGATAAATGTCAAAAAATGATTGTAAATTAAAGAAAACCGAGTATCTCAAGTTAAGGAATTTTAGTGCTTTTCTATGCATGGGAAGATACATACCTCAGCTATGGAGGCCAGTATCCTATTTTCTCATCCTGAGTTCCTCAGGATTCTCCGTAGGGAGTGACTGTAGTCTGATGGCTGCTAGATGGCCTGCGTTCTTCCCCTTCCTGAGTTCCTTCAGGCTCACTGGCTCACATTGGAGGGCTGCGATCGCTGATGACTATGACATTCTTATTTTCTGATATGGCAGGAAATGTTCCATTTCTCAATGAGAGCATTCAAGTTCTACTCTCTTAGCAAACTTCAACTATACAGTACAGTGTTATCAACTATAATCACCTTTTATACATTAAATCCTCAGAACTTATTCGTCTAATGGCTGAAAGTTTGTACTGTTTCTCTATTCTCTCCTATTTCTCTCACTCCCTAGGTTCTAGCAGCCATTTTTTTATTGTCTGTTTCTGAGTTTGGGGGCTTTTTTCAAGATTTTTCATATGAATGATGACATGCAGTATTTGTGTTCCTCTGTATGGCTTAAGTCATTTAGCATAATGGCCTCAAGGTCCATCCATGTTGTCACAAACTGCAGGATGTCCTTTCTCATGCTGGACTACATCCTACTGAATACATATGCAATACATTTTCTTTATCCATTTATCTCTTAATGGACACATAGATAGTTTCCATATCTTAGCTTTTGTGAAAAATGCTGCAGTAACTATGGGAATGCAGATACGTCTTAGAGGTTCTGTTTTCATTTCCTTTGGATATAGACCAAAAAGTGGGAATTCTGGAACGCATACTAATTCTATTATACTCTTTTTTTATAGTGGTTGTACCAATTTGTGTTCCCTCCAACAGTGCACAAAGCTTCCCTTTTCTCCACATCCTCCTCAAGACTTATCTCTTGTCTTCTTCATTACAGCTGTTCTAACAGATGTGAGGCAATACCTCACTGTGACTTTTATTTGCATTTCCTTGATAATAAGTATGTTAAGAACATTTTCATATACCTGTTGACCATTTGTGTGTCTTTTTGACAAATGTCTATTCAGTTCCTTTGTCCAATTTTAAATACAATTGTTTTTCTTTTGCTATTCAGTTGTGTATGAGTTTCTTTACCCATTTTGAATATTAACTGCCTAATCAGAGAAATAATTTGCATATATTTCCTCCCATTCAGTAGGATGCCTTTTGTTTTGCTGATGGTTTCTTTTGCAGAAGTTTTTTGATTTGGTGTTGTCTTTGGTTTTGCTTTCGTTACCTTTGCTTTTGGTATCTAATCGAAAAATCATTGCCAAAACTATTAACAGAAAGATTTTTTTCCTATGTTTTCTTCCAGGAGCTTTACAGTTTCAGGCTTTATGTTCAAGTCTTTAATCCATTTTGAGTTTATTTTTGTGTTTGGTGGAAGATAGGGGGTCTAGTTTCATTCTTTCGGCATGTGGCTGTCCAGTTTCCCCAACACCATTTATTGACCGAGATTATCCTTTCCCCATTTTATATTCTTGACTTCTTTGTCATAAATTAGTTGATCATATACACATGGATATATTTCTGAGTTCTCTCTTCTGTTGCATTGATCTGTGTGTCTGTTTTTATACCAAAACCATAGCTTTGATTACTATAGCTTTGTAAAATAATATGAAACAGAAAGTATGATGCCCCAGCTTTGTCTTCTTTCTCAAAGTTGCTGTGGTTGTTCACCTCCTCACAATCCCATTCACACTTTAAAATTCTCTTAAATGTCTGTGAAAAATATCACTGGAGTTTTTATAGGAATTGCATTCAATCAATAGATCACTTTGACTAATATGGACGTTTCAACAATTTTCTTCCAATCTATAAACATGAAATATCTTTATTTTTATTGAAGTACAGTTGATGTAAAATACTATGTAAGTTTCAGCTGTACACATAGTGATTCAGTTTTTTTAAAGATAGTCTGTGAAAAATATCACTGGAGTTTTTATAGGAATTGCATTCAATCAATAGATCACTTTGACTAATATGGACGTTTCAACAATTTTCTTCCAATCTATAAACATGAAATATCTTTATTTTTATTGAAATACAGTTGATGTAAAATACTATGTAAGTTTCAGCTGTACACATAGTGATTCAGTTTTTTTAAAGATTATATTCCAGTTATAGTTTAAAATTGACTATATTCCCCATGTTGTACAATATATCTTTATTCAGCTCAGCTGCTTAGTTGTGTCTGACTCTTTGCAACCCTATGGACTGCAGCACACCAGGCTTTCCTGTCCATCACCAACCACCGGAGCTTATTCAAACTCATGTCCATCGAGTCAGTGATTGCATTCAATCATCTCATCCTCTGTTGTCCCCTTCTCTTCCTGCCTTCAATCTTTCCCATCATCAGGGTCTTTTCAAATGAGTCAGTTATTCACATCAGGTGGCCAAAGTATTGGCATTTCAGCTTCGGCATCAGTCCTTCCAGTTACTATTCGGGACTGATTTCCTTTAGGATTGACTGGTTGTATCTCTTTGCTGTCCAAGGGACTCTCAAGAGTCTTCTCCAACACCACAGTCCAAAAGCATCAATTCTTCTGCACTCAACTTTCTTTATAATCTAACTCTCACATCCATACATGACTACTGGAAAAACCATAGCTTTGACTAGAAGGACCTTTGTTGTCAAAGTAATGTCTCTGTTTATAAATATGCTGTCTAGGTTGGTCATAGCTTTTCTTCCAAGGAGCAAGTGTCTTTTCATTTCACAGCTGCAGTCACCACCTTGCAGTGATTTTGGAGCCCCCAAAAATAAAGTCTCTCACTATTTCCATTGTTTCCCCAGCTATTTGCCATGATTTGATGGGATCAGATGCCATGATCTTAGTTTGCTGAATGGTGAGTTTTAAACCAATTTTTTTACTCTCCTCTTTCTCTTTCATCAAGAGGCTTTTTAGTCCTTCTTCAATTTCTGCCATAAGGGTGGTGTCATCTGTGTATCTGAGGTTGTCCTTTTCATTATAGGGGACTGGAATGCAAAAGTAGGAAATCAAGAAATACCTGGAGTAACAGGCAAATTTGGCCTTGAAATACCAAATGAAGCAAGGCAAAGGCTAACAGAGTATTACCAAGAGAACGCACTGGTCATAGCAAACATCCTCTTCCAATTGTTTTGTGGTTACCGTGAGGTTTATATATAGAAATATGTGTGTGTGATTCTTTTGCATTGCTCATCTCTTAATTTCAAATGCATTTTAACAATCCTACATTTGTACTCTCCTCCTCTCACAATTATTCTTTTGATATCATGTTTTATATTTACTTATTTTGTGTATCTCTTTAATATCCTTATTGTGGATATAGATGAATTTATTACATCTTTTAAACTTCCTATGGGCTTTGTGCATGCATAATGGTTTCCTTTATCCTTTAAACATACCTTTACTGTATGTTTTCCTTTATGAGATTTTCCTTTTGTAACTTTTGTGTTTCTAATTGTAGGCTTTTCTTTTTCACTTAGAGAAATTTCTTTGACATTCTTATAAAGCTGGTTTGGTGATGCTAGATGCTTAAATTTTGCTTGTCTGTAAAATTTGATCTCTCCATCAAATCTGAACAAGATCCTTGCTGTGTAAAGTATTCTTGGTTGTGGGTTTTGCCCTTGAATCACTTTAAATGTATCATTCCACTCCCTTCTGGATTGCAGCATTTCTGCTGAAAAGTCAGCTGATAGCCTTATGGGAGTTCCCTTGTATGTAACATCTTGTATTTTCCTTACTTCTTTTAATATTATCTTTTTATCTTTAAATGTTGCCATTTTAATTACAATGCGAATTGGCATGTTCCTCTTTGACTTAATCCTGTATGAGACTTTCTTCGCTTCTTGGACTTGGATGTCCTTTCCTAGGTTATGAAAGTTTTCATTTATTATGTCTTAGAAAATTATGTTCTCAGTCCCTTTCTGTATTCTTCTTGGATCTCTATAAATATGCAAATATTAATGTGATTGAAGTTGTCCCAGACAACTTTAAGACCAGTTGTCTTAAACTGGTCTCACTTATTTTCATTCTTTATTTTTCTTGATCAGCATCGGTGACTTTTGGTACTGTCTTTCAGTTTGCTGATCTACTTCTTTGTATCATTTAATCTATTGTTGATTTCTTCTAGTGTATTTTTCATTTTAGCTATTATATTCTGCATCTCCATTTGGTTTTTCTTTTTATTTTCTAACTCCTTGTTTAAAAATCTTAACATCTCTGTGCATTCATCCCAGGGAATTCTAGGGCTGGTGCCTGCCCACTGGCAGGTAGAGTGTCCCAGGGTCTCTAGCTGGAGGGCCTTGGGGATTCCATGTCTAGGGTCTGTGCACTGGTATAGCGGGTGGGTCTTGGTCCCTCCGGCAGGCAGCACCATGTCCAGGGGCAGCTCTAGGTCAAGGGTTCTTAAGAAGCCTTTTTGGTAATGGATGGGTCTGTGTCCTTGCCTGATTAGTTGGTTGGCCTGAAACGTCCCAGCATTAGTGCCTACAGACTACTAGGCCTGGTTGGAGCTGGACCTTGGGGCTAATAAGCTAGAGGAAAGATTCCAAATGGTGCTTGCCAGCTAAAGTCCATGCGGTAGAAGGAGCTCCCACAAGAGCTGCTGCCAGGGTGAGTCCCCAGGGTGAGTTGGCTCCAACCTCCTCCAGATACTCGCCATGGTCAGCAGGTAAGTATGACCCGGGCTCCTATCAACCTACAGTTTCTGCCCTGGGTCCCAGAGCATTTTGTGTATACCCCCTGAAAGTGAAGACTCTCTTTCCCCCAAACACATGGAACTTCTGAAAGTAAGCCCACTGGCCTTCAAATTCAAATGGTGTGAGTGCTCGTCTTTCCAGTAAAGGACCCTCCTGCTGGGGAGCCAGATGTGGGGCTGAGAACCCTCATTCCTATTCTCTTCTTTGTAAATCATCCATCAGGGGTATGGGTTTTGACTATACCACAACTCCATTCCTCCTATATATCTCTATGTAGGAGAGGTTCCTACATAGGAAACTTCAATGTAGGTTCCTTCTCTATATCTTTATCTGTAGAACGTCTTTTCTGCTAGGTTCTCATCTTTTCATCCATAGTTGTTCTGTAAGTAGTTGCAGTTTTGGTGTTCCCGTGGGAGGAGGTGAGCTTAGGTTCTTTCTACTCTACCAGCTTGGGAACTCAGTATGTTTGTCTTTTGATTGGAGATTTCAGTCTACTGACACTTAAAGGAATTATTGATAAGTATGGACTTACTGGACTTCCCTAGTGGCTCAGATGTGAAGGAATCTACCTGCAATGCAGGAGACCAGTTTCGATCCCTGAGCCAGGAAGATCCCTTGGAGAAGGGAATGATTACCACTCCAGTATTCTTGCCTGGAGAATTCAATGTACAGAGGATCCTGCTGGGCTATAGTCCATGGGGTTGCATAAAGTCAAACACTAACTAACGAAAAAGAAATGGAGTTACTATTACCATTTTCTTCATTTTCTGATGTCTTTGTAATTCCCTTTTCCCCATCTTCTTTTCTGACTCATTTTATTTTATTTCTTTTTGCTTTGATAAGAAGTGAAGTGTAAAGTGAAGTCGCTCAGTCGTGTCTGACTCTTTGCAACCCCATGGACTGTAGCCCACCAGGCTCCTCTGTCCATGGGATTCTCCAGGCAAGAATACTGGAATGGGTTGCCATTTCCTTCTCCAGGGGATCTTCCCAACCCAGGGATTGAACCCAGGTCTCCCGCATTGCAGGCAGACACTTTAACAGATTTCTTTGTGTTTATATTTTGTGTATCTACTACAGATTTTTGCTTTGCAACTATTGTGCTGCTTACATGCAACGTATTATATTTCTAACAGTCTTTGTATTCTTCAGCTCTGTGATTTCTGCTTTGTACTTTCTTATTTATTCTGTTTCTTTGTTGATATTCTCACTTTGTTCTTGCTTCTTGACCTCAGTGAGCATCTTTATGACGGTTATCTTAAACTCTTTATCAGGTAAATCACACATTTCCATTTCATTCATTAAGCTATGTTTTTGGAGTTTTATCTGCTCCTTTATTTTGGAACACATTTCTCTATATTCATTTTTTTTGTCTCTATTTTGTTTCTGCACATTAGATAAAATAGCTACTACCTCTCCTAGTCTTGATGGAGCTGTCTTAGTTAGGAAATGAATTGTTAATCGGCTAAGCCCAAGCTTTTGGTTATTATTCTAACCTTTGTCATCTTCCAAGCCTCATTTCTTGTTCTTAGTGGCTCCTAGTAGTTTGCCAAGACCTGTGCCTGTTGCAAAAGGGAGGGTCACATGTCGACTGAAGAAAGAAAAAAAAAAAAGCACAACCCAAAAGTTGATAATTAAGTTTTATTCGAGGCATTACATGCTGCGATTCATGGGGTCCCAAAGAGTCGGACACAACTGAGCGACTGAACTGAACTGAACTGAATGAGGCATTATTGAGGTCTAAGCCTGGGAGACAGCCTCTCAGATAGCTCTGAGAAGGTGCTCTGAAGAGGTAAGGGAGGAGCCAGAATATATGTAAACTATTTTGCTGGGAAAACTTCTGGTCAAGTGTAGAAAGATTACCGCTAATAACAAAGAAGAGATATCTCAAGTTAGTTATTTTAGTGCTTTTGTATGTATGGGAATATGCAAGAGTCTAGGGTCATTTAAAAATTTTCCTTAGATAGACATCTTAACCATCTAGGGCTAGTATCCTATTTTTAACCATCCTGAAGTCCTCCCCCTAGGGAGTACTGTTAGATGCAGCCGCAATGGCTGATGGCTTGATGGGGCAACATTTGTCATTTACTGACGTAACAAGTCACGTTCTTTGTCCCCAACAGGCCACAGCTAGATGCAGGTTTATCCTCAGGCAGCAGGTGGGAGAGTCTGTAGCTAGGGCCCTGCTAGGGAGAAACTGGGAGATGGGCGTCTTCACCTCCTTTTTTTCTGGCATGTGTTGGGTCTGGATGTGTATCTGTGCAGTCTACTCCTTGCCCTGTCAATGACTCTTTCTTTGTTTACTACAATCCTGTAGGACTTTTGAATGCAAGCACCTTTGGCTCTCTAACCATGTGATTCGGGCGCCCATCACTTGGGTGCCTTCACCAAAGTCACGGTGGCAGACATGTGTACCAGTACCTCCAGGGAGATAACTGTCAAACTGGAGTAAGCTTAAAGGTGTCCACATTCTTCCCTGTTGCCCAGAATGGGTCAAAGTCAAGACCTAAATGTCTGCTAAATTAAAAGCTAAGCCCTCAGGCAAAGTATGCAAATAGGCCTCTTTCTGGGAAAGACTGGGAAATAGATATTTCCGGTTGCTCCCTCTCTGCTGAGCCCTGAAAGGGCTGAGCCAGGTAACTGTTGTTTCTTTGTTTACTACAGTCCTGCTGCTGCTGTTAAGTCGCTTCTGTCATGTCTTATAAAGTCCAGATGGACTGAAATACAAGCCCCAGGGGCTGTCGTAGCCAGGCAATCCTAGGGTTCTGTCCCTTGGGCATCAGGTGCAACAGCAGGAGGACCAGACACGTGTGTAAGCTTCCACGGAGATGCTGGCAGTTTGCAGTGGACTCAGGTGAGAAGCTGAAGGTGGTGTTGCTGGTTTCTCTGGTCCAGGAGGGGAGAGATTGTAGTCAGCCCCTAGAAACCTGACTTTCAGGCAGCAGCTTTCGAGTATGCATATAGATCTCTTTCACAGAGAATTTCTGTGGGAGATGGGAGTTTTGTGGGCTTCCCTGGTGGCTCATACGGTAAAGAGTCCACCTATAATTCAGGAGACCTGAGTTCAATCCCTGGGTTGTGCAGATGCCCTGGAGAAGAAAATGGCTACTCATTCCAGTATTCTTACATGGAGAATGCCATTGACAGAGGAGCCTGGCAGCCTACAGTCCATGGGTTTGCAAAGTCAGAAACAAGTGAGCGACTAACACTTCCACCTTCACTTTCGGTGTTGAGCAGTTTCTTTGTTTGCTTTGGTCTTGCAGGCACAAGTCCCATTGGCTTTGAGAGGTAAATGTTTTGGGGTGCCTCCCTCGGTTGGGAGTCTTACAAGCTGGGATGATAAATGTGGGTTCCAAACCCTTCACTTCTCAGGAGAAACTGGGAGGTGGGAGTTCTCTCCCAATCGTATGGGACTATGACTTGGGTCAGGATTATGGCAAAAGTGTGTCTCAGTCTTTCCTACCCATTTTGATATGGGTCATACGGCTATTTCCTTTTATGTTTAATATATGGGAGTCACTCAGCTAGCTTCTGGATTTCTTCCAGAGGAAATTGCTTCATTATAAGCCTGTGGATTTGGTGTGTCCGGGGAAGGAGGTGCATTCACAAGGTTCCCGTGTCCCCATCTTGGAGCAGAACTCCAGTGATAGTCTTCTGTTTGTCTTTCATTTCATATAAGATGTCCATCTGGCCCTGGTATCAAGGCTCTGCAACTTCATAAAATAAATTGAAAAGTGTTTGCTATTTTCTAATTTTTGAAATCGTTTTTTATAAAATCAGTGTTATTTATTCCTTAAATAAAAAAAAATCACCAGGAAAAATACATGGTCCATAAATTTTCTTATGGGAATGTTTTAAATGATAAGTTCAATTTCTTTAATAGTGATAGGATTGTTCAGATTTCCTGTTTCTTCATATGTCAGTTGGTAGGTTTATTATTTTGAGAATGTTCATATCACCTTAATTTTATTGTATAAAGTTGCTCATAATATCTTCCAATGATTTTCGTTAGTGAAATCTTTAATGATATTTAATTTCCTTTGGGGCTTCTCAGGTGATGCTAGTGGTAAAGAACCTGCCTGTCAATGCAGGAGACATAAGAGAGGTGGGTTCGATCCCTGGGTCAGGAAGAGCCTCTGTAAGAGGGCATGGCAACCCACTCCAGTAATCTTGCCTGGAGAATCCCCATAGACAGAGGAGCCTGGCGGGCCACAGTCCATGGGGTTGCAAAGAATCAGACACGACTGAAGCAATTTAGCATGCAAAATTTTCCTTTACATTATTGGTTTTTTGTGTTTTCTCTCTTTTTTTTCCTTTTGATTAGCCTATTCAGTGGTATACTAGTGGTAAAGAACCTGCCTGTCAATGCAGGAGACATAAGAGAGGTGGGTTCGATCCCTGGGTCAGGAAGAGCCTCTGTAAGAGGGCATGGCAACCCACTCCAGTAATCTTGCCTGGAGAATCCCCATAGACAGAGGAGCCTGGCGGGCCACAGTCCATGGGGTTGCAAAGAATCAGACACGACTGAAGCAATTTAGCATGCAAAATTTTCCTTTACATTATTGGTTTTTTGTGTTTTCTCTCTTTTTTTTCCTTTTGATTAGCCTATTCAGTGGTATTTAAGGTTTGTTAGTTTTTCCTAAGCCACGTTTTGAAAATTTAAAATTCTATATACTATACAGTACACAATTGTATTAACTGTCTTCAATTTACAGTCTTTGGGTTTCATTTGCTCTTTTCCCTACTTCCTTGCAAAAGCTACTTTGATAAGATTTTTAGCATTTCCTCTTTTCTGATATTTGCACTCAAGGCCATAATTTTCCTCTAAGCACAGCTTTAGCTGTATTCCACAAATTTTGAGATGCTATATTCTTTACTCAGTTCAAAATATTTTCTAAACTTTCATAATAATTTCTTCTTCTTGGCCCATGGGTTATTTAATAGTGTATTGCTTAGCTTTCAGATTTGGGGAAATCTTTTCTAGATATCTTCTTTTATTTAGTTCTAATTTTATTCACTATGGTCTGAGACTATACTCTCTATGATTTAAATCCTTTGAAATATGTTGAGACTTCCTTTATGGCCTGCAAGGGTACTATTTTGGTAAAATGTTACACATGCACTTGAAATCCTGTGCAAGATTGAAAGTATATGATCAAATACTCTTGTTCATAAATTAATTGGATTTGTTCTTTATCCCCTTCCATTTAGCATGGTTATATTATTTATTGGAAATGCAATTGGGTTCATTTGTTTTCAATTTGCTTTCGCTTAGAACTTTTCTTCCTTCACATCCTTATCAATTTACTATTTTAGTATGAAAAACATTAATATAATTCTAAAAATCAAACCTATGCAAACAAAGATACTCAGAAAAGTACCATTTCCTCCTGTATTCCTACCTGTCTTCATCTGGGTAACCAACACTGTCATTTTGTAACTTATTCTTCCTCTGTTTTTTTAAATGATAAGTAGTTGTATATTGTTACTTATTACCTCTTCTTTCTTTTATGCAAGGTTGCCTGTAGCTCTTTCACAGTTTGCCTTTTTCATTTAATAGTATCTCCCAGAGATTACTCCACATCAGTTTATAGAGATCTTTCTCATTTTTGTTTACAGATGGAAGTATTCTGCTAAACATGTGATCCATATATTCAATCAGTTTCCTGTGCTTAGACCTTTAAGTAGTTTCCTTAAAAATAATACTGTAATTAATTGCTTTGTGCGTATGTATTTTTGTGTTAGTTGCTCAGTCAAATCCAACTCTTTGCCACCCCATAGACTGTAGCCCACCAGGCTGCTCTGTCCATGGGATTCTCCAGGCAAGAATATTGGAGTGGGTAGCCATTCCCCACCCAGGGATCAAACTCAGGCCTGTTGCCTCGAAGGCAGATTCTTTATAGTCCAAGTCACCACAGAAGCCTTTTTTTTTTTTTTAACTGTTTTGGGCTATATCTTCAGGATAAATTCTTGGAAGTGGGATTGCTATATTGAAGGTTAGATGCATAACTAATTTTATTAGCTGGTGCCAAATTCCTCTCAGTAAGGGTTTGTTTTTTTTTTTTTTACTTTATTTTACTTTACATTACTGTATTGGTTCATACCCTTTTGCATTCCTTCCAACAATGTATGAGAGGGTCTGTTTTCCACAGCCAAGGAACAAAGCATACCAAGCTTTTGAGTTTCTGCCAGTCTGATAAGAGAGATACAGTATTTCAATGAGTCTTAACTTGGATTTATCTTTATATGAGTGAAGTTGAATATATTTTCATATGTTCAAAGCTCATATTTATATTTTTTTGTAAATTTCCCCTTCAGGTCTTTTATCCATTTTCTATTGAGTTATTAGTATTTACTTTTCTTCAAGTGTTAAAGGGTTTTGTTTATTAACAACACTGGCCCTTTTCTGTGATATCCACTGCAAACACTTTCTCTTAGTCTGTCATTTGTACTTTAACTTTGCTTATGATGTTTTGTTTTGTTGCCATATATTTCAATTTATGAATTGTTTTTTAGAACCTGGACTTTTTAGTTACAATTTGAAACATTTTCCTAAACCTAGATTATAGAGTAATTCACCCATACTTTCTTTTTATTACTGGTAAAGTTTTATTTCCTTCATTTACTTTTCTCAATTTAGAGGTTTTTTGTTTTTTTTTTTGTATATGACATGAGGTTTGAGTCTTTTTTTTTTTTTTCATTTAAAAAATGGTCATCCAGTTAATCCAAGAT
Organism: Aepyceros melampus; assembly: GCA_006408695.1. Classification (NCBI taxonomy): domain Eukaryota; kingdom Metazoa; phylum Chordata; class Mammalia; order Artiodactyla; family Bovidae; genus Aepyceros; species Aepyceros melampus. The sequence continues at coordinate 155,076 of SJXQ01000253.1, forward strand.
TATTCATTTAAAAGATCATTATTTCCCCAATAAGTGTAGATACCACCTTTATAATATACTAGATTTCTGTTCCATTACATTCTGTCTCCTCATGAGCCCAATACTGTACTGTTCTAATTATAGAGGCTTAATAACATTAACAGCCAGAGGACTAGATCCCACCCCCATCTATAGCTCTTCCTATTTACTCTTTATCTACATATCCTTGTATATTTATTTTTCTTTTATAGCTTTATTGAGGCATAATTGACAAATAAAATTATAAGATGTTTAAAGTATACAATGTAATAATTTGACATCATGTGAACTTTAGTTTCAATATGTCTGGCTTAATAATAAATTGTGTCAATATTTCTGTTCAGTTACATTAAATTTACAAATTAATATAGTGGAAATGAGATCACAGTTATGTTGAGGCATCCTAAGCAACAGGATTATTTTCCCACTTGTTCATATCTACTTTTATGTCCTTCAGGAGCATTTATACTTTTCTTCATATAAAGGTTTATTTCTCATTATGTTGGCTCCTAAATGGTTTATCTTTTTTATTGCTATTATTATAAATAAGATTTTCTTATTCATTCTTTCAAATGACTATTATTTATGTATATGAATGCTAAGGAGTTTTGTTACATTTCTCATTGAGAACTATGGCTTTTAACATTATAAAATGTCATTGGCCTCATTTTATGCTTTGGGCTTAAATTCTGCTTTATTATGAAATTTTCAATTTCTGACCTATTGTTTTTGTTTGCCGGTGGTAAATCTGTGCATATATTTTTAGCCTTGAATCACCACAGTTGGCTGTATCTCTCACATTCAACATTGATTTTAGATTTTCAGTATTGGGTAAACTTGAGAATCATATTATTTTAACAGATGAGTTAAGCTCTTTCATGTTTATTGATATGACTTATGTTTGGAGAAGGAAATGATAACGTTGCCTGGAGAATCTCATGGACAGAGGAGCCTGGCAGGCTGTAGTCCATGAGATTGCAAGAGTTGGACATGACTTAGTAACTAAAGAGAGAGAGAGATGTTTGGTGCCACCTGGGATTTATGTTGCAATTTCTGTGAGCACCATATTTTCTTTCTTCATTCACAGTATGGTCTTTGCTTTTATTTTTGCGAAGGGTTGACTCATTGGAAAAGATCCTGATGCTGGGAGGGATTGGGGGCAGGAGGAGAAGGGGACGACCGAGGATGAGATGGCTGGATGGCATCATGGACTCAATGGACGTGAGTCTGAGTGAACTTCGGGAGTTGGTGATGGACAGGGAGGCCTGGCGTGCTGCGATTCATGGGGTCGCAAAGAGTCGGACACGACTGAGTAACTGAACTGAACTTGGCTATTTATGAAGTTTTATGTTACTCTTATAATGTTTAACCTGGTATTTATAATATCTTTGATTCCTTTTTTTCTTATTTAACCCTTTATTATCTCAAAACGTTTAATGGTTCCCCAATCTCAGAATAGAATCCAGTATCCTTGCTACGACCCACAAAGCCTTCCATAACCTTCTTTTAAACTCTTCCTCTGAGGTTTTTTCTTATGACTCTCCACTCACTCACTGAACTCCAATATCATGACCTTCTTGATCAGTCTCAAACATGTTCTCATCTCAAGGCCTTTGCAGTTGGATTACTTCTTTCTGAATGCCCTTCCTCGAAATTTTTATACTATTTACTCTCTCACTTCATTCAAGTCTAGAATCATATTTTTTTCTCATCATCAAAAGAATTTCTGACCCTATATTTAAAAATCACTACTGTGTTGATCTCTAGACCCTTGTCCGACATGATTTCTCTTCAAAGCACGGGCCACAACTTGCCATTGTTAATAAAAGTCACAGATAGATACTAAAGGCTAAGGAAAATATTTGAATGTTCCCTTCAACTAAAGAACATATTTCTCATGGCATTTTGGTGTTATTAAAATGCTGCCCAGCCCAGCTAAAGTTCTAAAACTCAAAAACCTGGGTCAAGTATATTGAGGTTCTTAAATAGACAACAATACTAGAAACACACTTGGCAATGGCTTGATGCTGCCTAACCACCAGATGAGAGCCCTGCTGAAGTTTTTCTCTAGGCTGTTTCCATATCACAAATTGGAAGTTTTACCCACATCTTGTTTTGATTGAGCCTGTGAGCCTGTTTTCTTTCATTCCCTCAACCATTCCAACAGGAATCTAGAATAAGAGTAATTCTGAACCCTAAAACTAACAGTGTGAGACCCTCCAGAATGGAGGCCTAGCACCAGCTGCCCCATGTTCCAACTTCATGCTACATAAATTAGAGAAGAGAGGCAGGTGGAGTTGATGAGGTATAGCATAGTAACCCGAGGCTTCAAAATGTGTGCCGGATGAAAAGGCAATTGGAGTGGGCTTCTAAGTACCAGCACAATCTTATAATTCTGGCAAAAGTTTGTGAGTGAAAGATAGCCCAGTCCCAAATGGTTTGCCTGCGGTCTGTGGCTACATTGTAGAATCCTGTCAGGGCAGAATCTGGTTCTCATAACTTTTCTCAAACTTCCGTGGGTAATGAATACCTTTCTAAACAGTAGTGGTTATTGTATACCGGTGAGCCAATAATAAGTACAGGAATATCTCCAGGGCAAGGATAGGCTGGAGAATGGGTCATGGGGAAATAATTTTTTAAATGGTTCTCCAGGACTAAGAGATTAAACCAGATGGCACTGTATTTGAAAAATGCAGGAGAACAAATTATGCTATTTACATTTCTGCTCTGAAGGCAAAGCTTGTGTTTTCTGTAAAAGGGCTTCTTGCTAAGGACTATTAACTTGAGGGGAGATTTACCAACAAATGATAGTTTAATGGCCAGCATCAAAACTGTGTTACTTTGCTGTGATTTCACGGAAAAAATAAATGTATCTCGGTAAAGAAACCTTAGTCATATTTTAGAAACTCAGGCCTTTCTCATGATATAAAACAGTGATGACATTTTAGGAAGAGAAACACTAACATGGATTTCCCTTTTAGAAACTATTCAATTCAACAAATGTTTAATAAGCACTTGCTGGTTCATGACACTCTACTCAGTACCAAGGGGGTATAAAGAGAAATAAATATAACCCTTTATCTCAAAGCATTTGTAATTTTGCAAAGAATATTCCAACAGCTAAATTTTCTGCAGTATATGGTAAGAGAGAGTAACCATACATAAATGACCCACCTCGCCCACATCTATAGTAGCTGATTTTTTATCCCTGCTTCAAAAGGACCTTTCTAGTTGAAAAAAGAAAACCGCACAAAGTGATCTCTTAGAACTGCCAAACAACTTAGTATTAGACAAATATAATCAGCAGTGATGAGAAAACACGATGGACTGACTGATGAGGTGGAAAGATGTTTGATTGCTGGATGTGTGATAAGACAGTGAATCTGTATGCCTAGAAGCCAAATAGTGATTTCTCCAAAGGGTTGTTATACTTCATAGCTCCTAAGAAAAAGAAAATTGAAACATTAAGGACATTTTCAGTTTCAGCAAGGGAGTATTTGAGAACTCAAGGAGTTGAGTCTATTGACAGGACCTCATAGTTCTGGGGAAAATTACAAATATATATATATATAGCATTATGTCATGTAAGGAAGAGGAAGAAGAGATGGCCAGGGATGGAGTATAAGTAAAGATCCTTGGCAGAGGTGGCATTTAATTGCAGCTTGAAGACTATGGTTGGGTCAAGTCCTTGGGAAAGAGTGATTGAGTCAGGGGGACCAGGGTGAGCAAACTGAATCTCTGAATTTGCTAGAAATCTTGTGTGGAGACATAATTTGTCTGTTGGGTTGGTAAGAGCTGAGGAAGCAAAGAGTTTGCAGCTAGTTCACTGAGTGTGCTCATTTGAACTTGATTGAATAAGCAATGAAGGAAATGTAAGATGTAAAGAATAATGTGATAAAATTAGGGTTTTAGAAATATAACTTGGATAGAGTAATGTGAAAGACAAATGGAGTACGTGTGACAGTCAGCTAGACCAGAAAGGAGAACACAAGGACTCTATCTCAGCTTGTTTTCCACACATAACTAGCATGTTGCTGAGCACCTGGTACACCTTCCAGAAATACTTCATTCACTCAATACTGAATTACGGAATGCTGTTGTTCTGTTGCTAAGTTGTGTCTGACTCTGCGACCCCATGAACTGAAGCATGCCGTGCTTCCCTGTCCTTTACTATCTCCCAGAGTTTGCTCAAACTCATGTCCATTGAGTCAATGATGTCATCCATCCAACTCATCCTCTGTCACCCCCTTCTTCTCCTCCCCTCAATCTTTCCAAGCCTCAGAATCTTTTCCAATAAATTAGCTCTTCACTTGAGGTGACCAAAGTATTGGAGCTTCAGCTGCAGAATCAATTTTTCCAATGCATATTGATTGCCTTTAGGATTGACTGGTTTGGTCTTGCTGTGCAAGGGACTCTCAAGTATTCTCCAGCACCACAGTTTGAAAGCATCAATTCTTGGGCACTCAGCCTTCTTTAATTACAGCCTCAGTTCAGTTCAATTCAGTTGCTCAGTTGTGTCTGACTCTTTGCAACCCTGGGGACTGCAGCACAACGGGCTTCCCTGTCCATCACCAGCTCCCAGAGCTTGCTCAAACTCATGTCCATCAAGTCGGTGATGCCATCCAACCATCTCATCCTCTGCCATCGCCTTCTCCTGCCTTCAATCTTTTCAAATATCAGGGTCTTTTCCAAGGAGTCAGTTCTTCACATCAGGTGGCCAAAGTATTGGAGTTTCAGCTTCAACATCAGTCCTTCCAATGACTATTCAGGACTGATTTTCTTTAGGATGGACTGGTTGGATCTCCTTGCAGTCCAAGGGACTCTCAAGAGTCTTCTCCAACACCACAGTTCAAAAACATCATTTCTTTGGTGCTCAGCTTTCTTTATAGTCTAACTCTCACATCCATACATACTGGAAAAACCATAGCTTTGACTAGACAGACCTTTGTTGTCAAAGTAATGTCTCTGCTTTTAAATATGCTGTCTAAGTTGGTCGTAGCTTTTCTTCCAAGGAGCAAGCGTCTTTTCATTTCATGCCTGTAGTCACCATTTGCAGTGATTTTGGAGCCCAAGAAAATAAAGTCTGTTACTGTTTCCATTGCTTCCCCATCTATTTGCCATGGCTATTAATTACAATTAATCTATTAGTTACAGAATGGCTACCACATATAAGCATTTCTGGAGGATAAAGAAATGGAAACATACCATTGTTTCCTAGAAACTTAAAATCTTTATTGATTGGTTATGAATTCAAAGGTTTTGAGGGTTAGCCAAGGCTCAGTTGCCCAGGTGTTTTGAAATGGATATCAAAACACTCTCCAGGATATCAGTAGTCAGGACCAAACCTCAAGAATTAGTTAAACAAAAGAGTATAAACTGCGTGAAACAAGCAAAGTTGGCTCTCTTTTTATTTCTATATTGCTCTTGCTTTTTTCTTTTTTAATTGAGATTGAAAGGATATCTAGGAAACCAGAAATGGAAAATATTGGATCTGACTACAGGGGACAATCAGGAACCCTATGAAAGATGTGTGTGTTTCTTGAGGCAGGGTTGTATATTTCCAATGCATGGAAAAAAAAAAAAATCCCTGTCTTACCCAAACTCCCTAAGCCAGTGTCCAACTTGCATCATAAACATTATCCAAATATATATAATTAGACAACAGCTGCTTGACAGATAGGACTTTGGAATCAGGAAGAGGAAGAACCTTTCTGGTAGAAAATATAATGGTAATCTTTATTTTCATAATACTGAGCATTCCCATGGCTTGCCTTCATCCTAACTCCTGAGGAGAGAAATAACTGGATTCAAGCCAGTGGGTCAAGATCCAGTGTAGCACATATGCTTACTCCTGATGCAGGCAGGAGGTCCCAGAGAACAGCATATTCCATAAAACCTTGGGCAGCAGAGAGAGATGACCATATGCTCTTCTTACCACAACTACTTGTCATTTTCCACTCCCCTTCCCCCTGCAGGTGACTGACAATCAGAGGTTTAACATCTCTTCCAACAAAAAGCCACCACAAGCAATACAGCTCAGCTTGTCTTCTAGCAAGCACAGTCTGTTTCTGAGCCAATGTTTGGTATTAGAAGTGACAAGTCAAACCAGTGATGTTATTTCCCTCTCCCTCAGTCATATATATATATTTTTTTTTTTGTCACATCTTAATCCAGGGTGTTAGAAACAGGACTCTCATAAAATGAAAAAAAAAGAAAAAGTCTTGCTAAGGAATTCTGTCTCTTTTTTGCATATTCTCCCACTGAACATGTGTTCAGAGGAACTTCTCACCTCATCAGTAATCTGTATCTCAGCTATCACTTCATTTTAGGGAAACAACCTTGATTTTTTTTTCATTTTTTTAGAGAACACACACAGTCTTATAGGAAGTGAGAGAAGGAAGCAATCACAAATTCTAGTCAAGGATGCACTGAAATATGCTAAGGTTGTTGTGGTCATTGCCTTTACTGAGAAGAACTGAGAAAGCTGAGGTTTTACAGATCCTTAATCCTCAAGGAAAGATTTATCATAATAACCTATGTTTGGACTAGGAAGCATGTATAAAAACCTCTGAAATGTATACCACAAGGATCATGACCAAAGAGCTTCTCTGCTTGATGAGAATTTGCGTGAGAATCTGGATACGTGCTGTAAATGAGAAGATGCACCATCACTAAAGCCCCCAGATTAAGGTTTCATTTAATTCAATGTTAAACATGGTTCGCCCTATTGCCAATCACTCTGCCTGTTTTTCTGTTCCATCTGTGTTTATCTCCACCAGTAACATTATATAAAGAATGTTGCCCTGAAAATACAATATCCTTTTGTACAGATTAATAAAATCTTTTAGAAATAAACATGTATTAGCTTCTGCCACATCCAGCTTAGACTGAACTTGACCATCCTGGACAGCATGCCCATTATTCTGTAATAGCATTATGCCTATGACAGCAAACGAATCTACTGTTACTTCTTAAAAAGATGAAAAAGTTCTTCCCAGAGAAAGCAGTGATTCTCCTTCTTCCCTCAGGATATTGTTTATCTTGGAATCATACTACTGGGATTGGAAAGTCTACCTCCGATACACAGGCTTTTAGAAATACTGTTGATGTGGTCACTATTGTGGTCACTATTGTAATGCCTAGATGTCCATCTAGAGACCTTGATTCTTTGTCTCCAAGTATGGTAGAACCATTATTGCCAATAAACCCCAGTGCATAGGTCTTCATTGAAGTTTTGTTTTTTTCCCATAGAATTGAGGTTTCCCTCTAAAGTGTTTCAATTATGCTTGAGCCATTTCACATGGAAAGAGTCATAAATTGTTTTTAAAGTCACTTAAAAAGATTTTTAAATGTCTTATCACTGCCCAATGTAAAGGATAAAATGCATACAATGTAAAAATATGGTTCTTTCTTAGTCTTCATTTTTTTTGCTTAAAATTCTGTCTCTGTGAATTTTTCACTTTCCTCCAAACTAAATTTTATAACATATTTATCACATTTAAAGTCCTTGCCTTCTGATTCCAACATTTGAACTACTTTACTACTGACTATTTTTTCTCTTTATCGTAAATCACCTTCTTTGCCCATCACATAATTCTTGGTTTCATGCTAGATATTGTATGTAAAAAAAAAAAAAAAAAAAGAATGAAACAAACATTAACTCCTTGAAAAGAGCATAACCTTTGTCTTCAGACTGCTAATGTGAAAAGTTGAGTCAGTTGGATCAACTAATCTATAATTGAACTGGATTTGGGATTTGTTGGAACTTTTGTTAAATTCAATTTACCACTTGCTTCAAAGATTTGAGGGTAAGATTGGAGCTTTGCCTTCATCAGGGCTTAGGATTTCATTATTAGTGAGAATCTTGAGTTTCCTCTACATTTTATCATCAAGCTGTCAGCTCTTGAAATTGTTGGAGATTCTCTTGTTTTATGACACAGCCATCAATCTTTCAAGTTTTTGTGCCTTGTGAAATCTCCCCATCATATAACCCTGCCACAAGGCTGCCACCTACCATTTGGAAAACTAATGCCTTAAAAAAATAAAAATAAAAATGAAGCATTATACTTGATGAAGGCCTATGCTCCTTAAAGTAAGTCTTTATCAGATCTCTTCACCCACCCACCACAGACTTGGGCACTCTAACCCTGTACACTTGATTGAAATGCTATAGTAAAGAGTTGACAAGTGAGAGTATTCTTGCTTGGGTTTGGGTTTGCTCAGGATTCTAATCTATCATGCCATTCCATACCTGGCCATGAAAAGATTGTTACGTATTGAGCTTGTTTCTCCTTGCCCCCATCTGTGGCAGGTTTCCTTCTTTTTCTACTGTGTCTTCAGAAGTGAAAGGAATGGTGGTATTCTTTTCTCCTAGGAATTGCTTATCCCTTTCTGTTTGTTTTATTTAGATTTCTTTGCATCCTCAACTCTCCAGTGACTTTTTTAGAAATAGGATTTTGTGACCTGTCTAGTTTCATCTTACTGTCAGGGTGGGAGCAACAGTCTCTTAAAACATTCTCTATTCTAACTGGAAGCAGAAGTTATACATAAAAAATGGCAAGTTGTCTTTCTTGTTCCCCAGGTGCATCCATGAGTGTGTGTCTATAAACACACACACTTTATTCACTTATTCATTCATTTCTTTCTCTCTATCATATGTATTTAACTTTTAAAATAAATGTTTAGCCTGCCATGCATATGCTCTACAACAGTCTCTTTTTTTCCCAATAGTATGTTATGTGTATATTTCCCTACCAATACAGGTGAAATTACTACATTTTTTTGAAGTCTGTTTTCCATCATATAAGATGAGTCATAATTTATCCAAGCAATTTCTTACTGATTGACATTTAGTCATTAAGTGTTTTAATATTATAAATACTGTATTTGTGAGCAATCTTTAAAAAGTATGCAGGGTTTTATGAGCATTTCTAAAGTTGAATTTCTAAAACTAAAATAATTACTTTGAAGGTGTTTCCTACTTCTAAAACATGACATTAATTAAACACAATCTAATTTTTCCAGATGGCTCTGTAATGTCATTATGACTCTATCCCCCACTACTGTGAGGGATATCCCTCTACTGTGATTCCCTTATCACTTGTTGACAAGTGTTGGACTGTTTGACCAATAGTCCATACTTGCATGAAAGCCAGAGATTACAATAACCCAAAGTATGCTCTATGGAATACTGGTGATATGAATATTCCATTAAAGGGGGTTCTGTGATCAAGTTAGATTGGGAAACCCAGAGTACACTAGCTACACACCCTTCTTTCTTAGAGATTCAGAGTATATTTCAATATACTACAGACTTTGTGAAGCCATGAAGAGGAATGATGATTTTTTAGCATTATTTAACTTAAGTGTTTTCCACACCTATTGATCAAGTAACTTCTCTTTGCCTATTATATATTTACATCCTATAAAAAGAACGCCGTATCAGACATACTGCTCTAAGTAATTGTTTCCTTTAGAAATAAATCCAAATGTTCTGTTTCATCTATCTCTTTCCTTGTAATTAGACTTTGGCACTTTTCATAATGAGTTACCTGTTTTTCCTAATTTCTGAGTCACCAAGCCCAGAAAGACTACTCTGCCTCGGAGATGAGAACATATCCTACTTGTTAGAATTGTTTATAAACAAAAAATAAGTGAACTTTAAAATCAGAGGACCTGATGAGCTCTCTCATGAGTCAATAAGGAGAACTCTAATACCTGAACTCTACCAAACTTATTCGGCCTTCCCACAACTCTTCTTTTCTTCTTTCCTGTCAGTCATCTGTATTTTCCTGTAAGTGAAGCCTGATGTACTTGGTTATCCCCTGAATTCCTGATCTAGGCAGTTCTCTTGCTTATTAAGGGCTTAAATAGAATGCATGTATCCAACGAAAGGAAAATTCAGTAGTCTCATTTGTAATAAGGTATCAGAAGAAAGTTGTGGAATTAAACAAGTGAGGCTATGTGCTAGGTAGTCAGCATTAACTGCTTAATCCCAACCGTGATGCTAAGAAGTCCCCCTGAATCATCTTACTGACTTCACTCAACGATAGACCAAGAAAATGCTATTTTTGTCCAAACAGATAAAGAACCGAGCACCAAGAGAAACTAAAAACAAACAAAAAACCCCAATTCATTTAAAGACACAAAGAAAAACAAACAAACAAACAAAGTGGCAGGACTGAGATCTAAATTTGCCTAATTTCAAAGACTGTCTTCAAGCACTATAATATTCTGTCTGCTGAGAGTATGTAAGTGTGAGAGAAAGACAGAGAGGAGAAGGAGAAATCATCTTACTGACTTCACTCAACGATAGACCAAGAAAATGCTATTTTTGTCCAAACAGATAAAGAACCGAGCACCAAGAGAAACTAAAAACAAACAAAAAACCCCAATTCATTTAAAGACACAAAGAAAAACAAACAAACAAACAAAGTGGCAGGACTGAGATCTAAATTTGCCTAATTTCAAAGACTGTCTTCAAGCACTATAATATTCTGTCTGCTGAGAGTATGTAAGTGTGAGAGAAAGACAGAGAGGAGAAGGAGAACTAAACTAGCCAAAGTGTCTTTCCTAAAGTGTCAGATTCACTAGAATGAGAATTGGAGACTGGAGACCAGACCAGCAAGGGTAGGGTTTCCACTGTGAGCCATCCATCTGGATCCCATTCCATACATGGTCCCATTTCTCCTCTGGAGCTTCCATTGACGTTATAGACTCAATGTAGAAATCTGCACTGCAGATAAAGGCAATACAGAGCGTCTCCAGGCTAAGGGGAAAAAAGGTCCAGAGGGTTTCACATGCAGAAATTTGGCTCGATTCCTAATGAATTTGGATTATGTGAATTCAACACTGTTTTCTCTGTGGATAACCGATCAATGCAAGTATAAAAGAAGGCTTAGGTTAATCTTTAGCTGGAATCGCACTTGACAAAGCAAAGCACAGGTTTTCAAGGCTCAAAAAATGTTAGGCCTACTTGGTCTAATGTCATGGATACCATTTGTCACATGCAAAAAGCATATTTATTCAGCAAACATGTATTGGGCACTTCACTGTCAAGCACCAAGTCAGTTGTCACAATGCCTACACACACATTCAGTCACTGGAAAACATTAAAGAACTAACTGCTTGAGTGCTTCTGGGAAGATTATTCTTTTTTAATGGAAGATTAAAGAAAATATAAAAATATGTAAAAAAAATACATATATATAATATAGAAAGTTAGTATACTACTAACTTTTGACATACAAATAAACATTAGCAGTAATTTAAATGGCATCAGTGAAATAAAATTTTACATTAGAAATCTCATATTGATCCAACAGATATTTACTGAGCAATTCCTACATGCTAGATATGTGTTGGGTTTGGGGAATATGAGGGATGTGTAGGACAATTTTCAATCCCAGATAGCTTACCACTCAGTGGGGAAGAAAGACAAAAAGACAAAAAAAAAAAAAGATACCCACATAAGAGGTATAATAGTGGTATAAACAAACAAAAAAAGTGAAGAAAAGTCCTAAAGAATTAACCTTTCTAAAACTGCATAAAGGTTAGGTGACATCTTATATTTAGTCATTGGAAATGTTAGTAAAAATTGGAGAGATCACAGGTAAGTGTCCTCTCTTGCTGCTGCTAAGTCACTTCAGTCATGCCCCACTCTGTGTGACGCCATAGATGGCAGCCCACCAGGCTCCCCTGTCCCTGGGATTCTCCAGGCAAGATCACTGGAGTGGGTTGCCATTTCCTTCTCCAATGCATGAAAGTGGAAAGGGAAAAGTGAAAGTGAAGTTGCTCAGTCATGTCCGACTCTTAGCAACCCCATGGACTGCAGCCCACCAGGCTTCTCCGTCCATGGGATTTTCCAGGCAAGAGTACTGGAGTGGGGTGCTATTGGTGGGCCGCCATTTCCTTCTCCAAGTGTCCTCTCTTACCAAAGAGGTAATCAGGCATAGAGGGAGAAGGTAGGTTGCTGAGGAAAATCCTTGCCCCCTAGGCTAGCGCCTTAATCACCCTTTGTTAGAGATAGTCAAAGAAGGCACTTGTCCTCTGGTAGACTTCTAACCCAGGAAGCCTCTGTATCTGATTTTCTACTGCACATCTTCTTAGGTTGAGGCAATCATTTGTGAGCAGGACTACGTACTTACCTGAAATCAAAGGAGAATGCAAACAGTTTGAAATAAACAATTACAAAATATAACAGAAGGTACTTTCTTGAAAACTATTTTACATTTGAACAACCTGCAGAGTGGTAACTGCTGGCATTGACTGAAAACCTCCTCTGTTCTTGGCATAACTGGAATGAAAAAAGCAGCTGCTCTATTTCTCCCGTGTCACTGCCCAGTGGTTTGTTCATGTACCTCTTGTTTGTGTTGGACATATCTCTAGGTCACTAAGAGATACTATCTTTTCCAGGAATTAGTTTAACTCTCTTTATTATTCATAAAATAATGCAACCTGGAAAATCAATATCCAGCTGCTATTCATTCTGAATCCCCATTTGGTTTTAGTTATTAAACTATGAGATACAGAGACAAGAAAGTTGTAGAAACTACATGCGAATCTTATTAAACAGGTTTGTGGATTCAACCCCAAAACTCTACTTCTTAAAGTTTATCTGGAGAGGTTACTCAAAAAGAGAAAACATTCATTGTATTAAACAAACTTGTAAGAGAACTAGTTATGATAATAGTAAAAATCATGCAAACATCTTAAATATCAAATATTGGTAAGTTAGATCAACTTTTAGAACATTTAAAAGCCATTAAAAATACTAATGAATAGCTCTATAATTTCATGGGAAATTGTTTAACCTGAGGTTTGTTTTCTGACTTGATGGCCAATAAGCTAAAAATTTTGTAGACAATGTAACTACATACTCTGAAAGTCGCCTAGAAGTGAAAATATTCCAAACACCCTTTTAGTGCTAGCTGAGCACCCAGGAAAGTAAGGAAAATCCTAAAGAATCAAAACCAAAAATGTGACCCAATAAGAGAAGGCATGGGTATTAGTCTGAGTGCCTGAAGCGAGTCTGAGGAACGGGATGCAGCTGGTAGTCTCTATAACATGAAAACTTGATTTTAGTATGCAGAAAGCAACATCTTGAGTCTCAACTATTTGAGGAATTTTGAATTAAGCTCTCTATATAAAACCATGGGATCGCAAAGAGTCAGACACGACTGAGCAACTGAACTGACTGACTGATATAAAACCAATAATTTTAAAAGACTCTAACTTCAGTGAAAGGCTAAAATTGAAGGGAAAAAGTCTGCCCATCAAAAAAGGGACACTGGAAGTTTATGTATTATACAATGTCCTAAGCTCAAGGAAAAGTATATATAAAAATAACAAAAAACCTCTGAAAATTCATAATGAATCTGTCTTCACTTGTGTTTGGAGTTCAGTTCTTTTTAGAACTTCATTTGGCTGCATTGGGTCTTAGCTGTGGCTTTCAGGATCCTAGTTGTGGCATGTGGGATTTTTTTATTGTTGTTGTGGCACCCTGGGCTTCTCTCTAGTTGTAGCACACAAGCTCTGCAGTTGGCATGGACTGAGTTGCCCTGCAGCGTGTGGGACCTTAGTTCTCTGACCGGGGATCAAACCTGTGTCCTTGCATTACAAGGCAAATTCTTAACCAGCAGACCCCCAGAGAAGTCCCTGGAATTTGATTTTTATACCATCTGCTTGGTCCAGGGAATAGGAAGCTGTAACATGCACACACACAAATGGTCTTGGGATCTTCTATTTCTGGTCATGCTGGAGGAGCCAAACTAGACTTGCTTCTCTCCATGAAAGCTTGGAAAATTGGGCAAAATACACAAAACAGTTCTTTTCAAACAGTGAACACAAAGTAGTGTAGGCCTATGGTCCCTAATAGAAAGGAAGAAAATGAGGTAAACTTTTGATTCCTCTAACTTCTGCTTTTAGGCATTTCCTAGACCACAGAGAAGGGAGAGAAAAAACCCAAGCAGAACTCAACAGACTCAGTGACTGGAGTAGACTGAAATAAGGCCTCAGGAAGGCTAAGGCGAAAGGAATTTGTGGGCTAGAGCACCAGAGAAGAGGAAACCCAGAGGAAGAGTTCCAGAGGGTTTCACAGGGGTCCCTCTGATTGTGTTGCATGTGTGTGTGCGTGTGTGCTCAGTAGTGTCCGACCCTTTTGCCAACCCATGGACTGTAGCCCACCAGGGTGTTGCTAAATATCAAAGTGCACATGTGCAGGATGAAACTACATGAGACCAACCAAAGGAAAACTTGGGCATCATAAGCTGGCCCATTCAGAGCTCATACAAGCCTGGGAAATAATACTGTTCTGAAAGACCCTGAGTGTACTCGGTAGCAACCCCATGAGACCACACCCTACACCCTTTAGTGGGTGGGATAACTTAGCACTAGAGTAAAACTTGCTTTAGCCTATAAAGAATTTTTAAAATACAGTCTAGAAAAGTAATATGACCTGCAACTAATTAGCTGACTGTTAGAACAAAGTCCAACACTCCAGTTCAGTTCAGTCGCTCAGTCATGTCCGACTCTTTGCAACCCCATGAATTGCAGCACGCCAGGCCTCGCTGTCCATCACCAACTCCCAGAGTTCACTCAGACTCACGTCCATTGAGTCCGTGATGCCATCCAGCCATCTCATCCTCTGTCGTCCCCTTCTCCTCCTGCCCCCAATCCTTCCCAGCATCAGAGTCTTTTCCAGTGAATCAGCTCTTCACATGAGGTGGCCAAAGTACTAGAGTTTCAGCTTTAGCATCATTCCTTCCAAAGAAATCCCAGGGCTGATCTCCTTCAGAATGGACTGGTTGGATCTCCTTGCAGTCCAAGGGACTCTCAAGAGTCTTCTCCAACACCACAGTTCAAAAGCATCAATTCTTTGGTGCTCAGCCTTCTTCACAGTCCAACTCTCACATCCATACATGACTACTGGAAAAACCATAGCCTTGACTAGACAGACCTTAGTCAGCAAAGTAATGTCTCTGCTTTTGAATACGCCAACACTCTTTAAAAGGAGACAAATAATCCAGATATTCAACAATATATAATATTCACAATGTTGAGCATTCAGTCAACTCTAGTAGAGTTAGAATTAAGCATGATAATAGGACCCATTTCCAGGAGAAAAATCATTCTATAGAAACAGATTCAGAAATGACAAGAGATCATGGAATTGGTAGGCAAGGTCCTTAAAATAGCTGCCATAAATATCCTCAGTGATCTAAAGGAAATTTGAACATAGTGAGGAAAGAAATAAAAAATATAAAGAAACATAATTTTATAACTGAAAGTACATTATATTTAAATATGCACTAGGTGGGAGTAACAGCCAATTTTATACTGAAGATTATGAAACTAAAGTCAAAAGAGTAAAATTGTTCAAACTATAAAGCAAAGAGAAAATAATGGAAGAAAAAAAGAAAGATTCTGTGATCTGTGAGACAGTAATGAGTCAACTAACCATGTATACTTAGAGTTCTAGAAGGGGGAACCTGCAAAAGAAGGTTTTGGATTTTTTTTTTAGTTGATGAAAACTATAAAGCTAAAACTCCAGTTTATTCAATGAACTCTATGGAGAATATATAAGGAAAACCACACTATAGCACATCAAAATTAAATCCCTAAGAATCTGTGATATAAAGGAAAATCTTTTAAAAACATAAGAAAAAAGTATATTACCTAGAAAGGAATAAAGATAAATTATTAAGCAAAGAAAAGAGGATCATGTACTGGAAATTCCTCAAAAGAACTACTATAAGTAAATTTAGGAATGTCACAGATAAATATAGAAAACTCATTTATATTTTTAAAAATTGGGAAAATGATTAGAAATAAAATTTAAAATACTGTTTACAAAGATCAGAAAAACCCACTAAACAAAATGTTACCTAAAATCTCTGCTGAGAGAAATTTTTAAAACTCTAAATAAATAGAAAGAATGCTAAAGTCATTAATTGGAAGACTAGGTGTTGTTAAGATGTCAATTCTATTGAAATTTGTGTGTGTATTCCAAACAATCTCAATGAAAATCCAATCAGGCTTTATTATAGAAATTTTGTATTAAAATGCAAAAATCTAACACAGGCAAAAAAACTTTCATTTTATTTTATTTTTTTTTACTCAAAATCCTAAGTTTATTGAGAAAATAAAACCTCAACTCGATTGTAGTTTACACCACTGTATTGGAAAACTATTTTGAAATCTGAAAGATCATTTAAAAGTTTGACAATTAGAGAAGATGTAAATCCACAGAATCCCTTACATCTTGGAGTTGGGTGGAGGGCAGTACATAAATTTGCACAGCCACTGTAGGAAACAGACTGTGAATAATAAAGTTAGAGAACATGTATAATCTGATTTCAATAATTAGTGTAAAATTGTTGTGATCAAGATAGTGTAGTATTGACATATATGTGAACATACAGACCAATAAAACAGAAGAGATGGTCAATTGTTTTTTGACAGCCAAGGTAATTCAACAGCAACAAAAAAAAAACCTGTCTTTTCAAGAAATATTTCTAGAAAAATATGACTATATAGGAAAATAATGAACCTTGAAAAATGAACTTGAATAAGATGAACTTACATCAGATAGAAATCTGAAAAATTTTCAAAGGAAACATTCTTCTGTGTTTGAAATGTTAAAGCTTAAAAAATGTGAAAACAATTTGTTAAGAATAAAATTTATTAACACAACAAATATCAGAATTAGACAACAGGAACTTCAGATGATAGAAGGCAAAGGTTATAATAAGATTAAAAAAATAATAGAAGGGACTGAAAAAAAAAATATATATATATATATACACTCATACATACACATATGACCAGGCAGATATATAAAAAGAACCAAATAGAACTTCTGAAGTTAAAAAAAAAAAAAAACAATGATTTTTAAAACTAATTGATGAACTGGAATGGAGAAGTAAACCAGAATATAGTTATAAAGACATTACCCCCAAACAGTCAGTGAGTTAATGAGATAGCAACTACGGGGTAAAAAAAATTAGACATAAAGGAGAGACAGAGAAAGCAAGAGTGAGATCACTAAAACTGTTGTTTTAATATTTCAGATTAACTAGAATGAGATCAGAAATTAAAGTGCCATATTTAGATATAAATTAGACAAAAATCTCAGAAAAACCTTTAAATATGTATATTATCTGCAAAGAAAGACTTCTCATTATAAATAGACTATAAAGAAAATGGTGCTACAGAAAAATAACTTTTAACCTCAATATATATACAGCTAGTGTAGCATTTAAAAGTGAGAACAAAATAAAGATGTTTTCAGACAAAGACTAAAACTACTAAGAGACTCCACTGAAGCAATTAGTAAAGACAGTAACCCAGTAGGAAAAAAATAGGATAAAAGAAAACTGAGCAAAAAAAAAAAAAGTTTAAACATTCAAAAAATTTAAATAACTACTGACCATATGAGAAAGCAATAACATTTATTTAGAAGTAGTAAAAACAAAGGTAGAATTAAATTCTGGTGGTGGTGGTTGTTTAGCCACAAAGTTGTGTCTGACTCTTGTGACCCTATGGACTGTAGCCTTCCAGACTCCTCTGTCCATGGAATCCCAGACAAGAGTATTAAAGTAGGTTGCAATTTCCCTTCTCCAGGGGATCTTCCCTACCCAGGGGTCAAACCCAAGTCTCCTGCATTGCAGGCAGATTCTTTACCAACTGAGCTACCAGGGAAGTCCTAATTTCTGGGTAACAACTGGTAAGACAGATGGGATGGGGGCAGAACAGAGATGAGCAGAGTCAAAGAAACCTAAATTCCACAGTGGACATAAACACATAATTAATTTCAACTTTTTATATATCCATGTTAGATTTTTAAGAATAATCATTGAAAAAGATAAAAATACATTGAATAACACCCAAGCCAGTAGAATACAGAAACTAGAGACATAAGAGCAAACGTTTAACTAGAAAGTACTGAATAAAATGAAAAAATTAAAAAGTGTGTCAAACACAAAAACATAAGTTAAACTTGCCTATAAAAATAGACTTAACATACTGGATTAAAATTGCACAAATCAATATAAAGCTCTTAATTTTTAAGTTAAGGACGTAAAGTGACTGAAAGTAGAAGAATATAAAGAAATTCTAACCAAAAGAAAGTTGGCACAGCAAGATCACATGAAATAGACGTTAAAGCAAAATTATTAGAAATAAAGAGGCTCACAACACTGGAAAAGTTACAATTCACCAGGAAAACTCAAATTTTCATCCAACTAAGGGCATAGCTTCATAATAGGTATAAACAAACGTACAGAATTTTAAACCACAAACTTTTCATTGGTTTACACAAGTATAGTTGATTTTCAATGTTAATTTCTGCTGTACAGTAAAGTAACTCAATTATACATATATATATATTGTTTTTCATATTCTTTTACATTATAGTTTATCACAGGACAATGAATATGGTTCCCTGTGCTATACAGTAGGACCTTGTTGTTTGTCCATTCTATTTTTAATAGTTTGCATCTGCTAATCGAAACCCCCCAATCCATCCTTCCCATATGCCCCTCTCCCAACCATGCAACCCCTTGACAACTGCAAGTCTGTTCTCTATGTCTGTAAGTCTGTTTCATAGATAGGTTGGTTTGTGTCATATTTTAGATTTCATGTGTAAGTGATATCATATAGTATTTGTCTTTCTATTTCTGACTTACTTTACTTATTGTGATAATCTCTAGTTCCATCCATATTTCTGTAAGTGACATTATTCCATTCTTTTTTATGACCAAGTAACATTCCATTGTGTCTATGTACAACATCATATTTATCCGTTTATCTGTCAATGGATGTTTTGGTTGTTTCCATGTCTTGGCTATTGTGAATCATGCTGCTGTGACCATTAGCGTGAGTGTATCTTTTTAAATTAGAGTTTTCTCCAGATATGTGCTCAGGAATGGGATTGCTGGATCATATTTGTTGTTGTTTTTGTTCAGTCACTAAGTCATGTCTGACTCTTTGCCACCTCATGACTGCAGCACTTCAGGCTTCCCTGTCCTTTGCTCAAACTCATGTCCATTGAGTTGGTGATGCCACCCAGCCATCTCATCCTCTGTTGTCCCGTTCCCCTCCTGTCTTGAATCTTTTCCAGCATCAGGATCTTTTCCAATGAGTTGGCTCTTCACATCAGGTAGCCAAAGTATTGGAGCTTCACCATCAGTCCTTCAAATCAATATTCAGGGTTGATTTTCTTTAGGTTTGACTGGTTGGATCTCCTTGCTGTCCAAGGGACTCTCAAGAGTCTTCTCCAGCACCACAGTTTGAAAGCATCACTTCTTCAGTACTCAGCTTGCTTTATGATCCAACTCTTACATCCATACGTGACTACTGGACAAACCATAGCTTTGACTCTGTGGACCTTTGTCGACAAAGTGATGGCTCTGCTTTTTAATACTCTGTCTAGTAATACTCATAACTCTCCTTCCAAGGAACAAGCATCTTTTAATTTCATGGCTGCAGTGACTGTCCACAAGGATTTTGGAGCCCCAGAAAGTAAAATCTGTCCCTGTTCCCATTTTTTTCCCCATGTCTTTGCCATGAAATGACGGGACTGAAATGATGATCTAAGTTTTTTTTAATGTTGACTTTCAAGCTAGCTTTTTCACTCTCCTTTTTCACCCTAATCAACAGGCTCTTTAGTTCTTTGCTTTCTGCCATTAGAGTGGAATTATCTGCATATCTGAGGTTGTTTATATTTCTCCCAGCAATCTTGATTCCAGCTTGTTCTTCATCCAGCCTGGCATTTTGCATGATATACTCTGCATAGAAGTTAAATAAGCAGGGTGACAATATAAAGCCTTGATGTACTCCTTTCCCAATTTGGAACCAGTCTGTTGTTCCCTGTCTTGTTTTGTTAGTTCTTAACCTCATTTGGTAGCTCTATTTTTAGTTTTTGAGGAACCTCCCTACTGTTTTCCATAGTAGCTACACCAGATTACATTCCAACTAACAGTGTAGGAGTTAAAACCATAATTTTGATGGGAGATAATTGTTTTTTCTGATTAATTTCCACCTGAAGCACATAAAAATTTAATAGGAACATATAAAGATTAGGGCTTCCCCTGTGGCTCAACGGTAAAAAATCTTCCTGCAATGCAGGAGCTATAGGAGACACTGGTTTGATCCCTGGGTCAGCAAGATCCCCTGGAGAAGGGCATGGCAACCAACTCCAGTATTCTTGCCTGGAGAATCCTATGGACAGAAGAGCCTCGTGGGCTACAGTCCATGGGGTCACAAAGAGTCGGACACGACTGAAGTGACTTAGCATGAACACACATAAATATTTTAAGAATACATTTAGCAAGCTTGATGAAATGAGCACACAGAGAACCCATCACCTCAATTATATAATAGATATCTTCTTTAAGAATACACAGGTACTTAAAAAATGTCCCATCCCCTAAACATAAAATAAATCATAATAAATACTAAACAATTGATGTCATACTCAGCAATTTAATTAGAAAAAATTATTGAGCAGTTATTTAAAGTAGCATTAAAATTTTAATATTTGAACAGAAACTAAAAATAGGTCAAGGAAAAATAATAATAGAAGTGTTTAGATAATTAGAAATATGAAGTAGTAAAAATGCTATGTATTGAATTATAAACCTTTAAGAAAAGCTAATGACTAAAAATTTCATATTATGAAAAATGGACATAAAAAATAAGCTAACAGAAGAGCTAGTGTAATAGGAGGGAAATAAAATTTTAAATAGCTGTTAAACTAAAAATGAAATGGGACAAAAAGTCAATAGTTGGTCTTTGAAAAGACTTATGATAAACCATACATACTTCAAGGAAAGTTAATCCAGAAATGAAATAGAAGATATGTAGAGATTAAAAAGAAATACAAAATATTACTTAAAACTTGAGGTCAATAGTTTTCAAGGTTCTCAATTACAAGATTAATTTCTTTAAAAATATAATTTATCAAACTTGATTCAAGAGAAAAGCAGAAAAGCTGAATGATCATTAAAAATCCTAATATACAGTGAAAGATCTTAACCACTAACAAAATGGAATTAATAGTTAAAACTATCTCTTTCCCCATCCCCAAACCCTTCTATTCATCCTGAGCGAGTTTTTCAGGTAAGTTTTGACTGGATGTTCAAGGAACAGATAATATCACTGAACACTTCCAGTTTATATTCTAAGCTAATATAAGCTAGAAGTCAAAATCAGACAAGTACTGGAAGAAAGAAAAATCACCGGCCATCTCACAAATGAACATAGATTGGTAATCTGAATTAAAACAAATTAAAACTGTCAGTCAGTTTTGAAAAGATATCTCAAAAATTAAAAAGCAAGCCACAGACTTGGAAATTTATTTGAATTTTATCTAACCAACCAAGCATTATTATCTAGAATAAGAGATATGAAATAATTGTACAAAATGTACAATTGTATGAATATGTAAAAATACATAATATTTGTAAATATAGTACATTTACATTTAATTTAATAGTACATTTACATTTAATTTAATAATTGTACAAAATGTACAATTTAATAATTGTACAAAATGTACAATTGTATTTTGTACATAATAATGTACAAATAATTGTACAAAAATGTACAAATTAGCAACAATAAGAGACAAGCTAACAGAAATGAAGTCCAATTGTACTGTGTGCAAAGCACTTCGGTGAATATCCAGCTTATAGAAGGGAAGGAAATGGCATCTCTGCCCCCACAATGCTCACAGTCCAGTGGAGGAATAAGAAACAATAAACAGGTAAACAAATAAATCAAGTTGAATATATTTTATTATGGATTGAATTGTGTCAACCAAATTCATGTGTTTAAATCCTAACTCCCAGTACCTCACAATATGACCTCATTCAGAAGTACTATCATTGCTACTTCCTCATTACTAATTAGCTAAGATAAAGTTATTAGCGTGGGCCCTAATCCAGTGTGACTGATGTCCTGATAAAAAGGGGAGACTCGGATACAGAGGCATACAGGTAGAAATATAATGTATGTTACGATGAAAACAGAACTGATGGTGTGATGCTTCTACAAGCCACAGAACTTCAAAGACTGTCAGCACACCACCAGCAACTAGGACAAAGGCATGGAACACAGCCCTCAGCAAGAACTTACCCTGCCAGCACCTTGATCTTGGACTTCTAGCCTCTAGAACTGTGAGACAGTGCATTTCTTCTGTTTAAGCCGCTCAGGTACTTTGTCACAGCAGCTGTGACAAACTAATACACATTGATTTAAAGATAATAAATGAGGAAATGTATTGGAGAACAGTGGAGAATCTTGCCTGGATAAATGGTCAAGGAAAATCTTCC
>SJXQ01000254.1:0-46678 GCA_006408695.1 Aepyceros melampus
AGGGAGGCCTGGCGTGCTGCGATTCATGGGGTCGCAAAGAGTCGGACACGACCGAGCAACTGAACTGAACTGAACTGAACCCTGTATCCAGAAATTTTGCTGAAATCAATTTGATTCTGGTAGTGTACCTGTAGATTTCTTGAGATTGTATAGGAACAAAAATTACATTTTCTGTGATTCTTTCTAACCTGTGTTGTTTTTGTTTTCTTTCCTTATGGAGCTGGATGAACTCCCATCACAATATTGCCAGGCAAGCTTCTCTTGTTTTGGATTTCTGGATGAAAGTTTTTACTGTTTCACCATTAAGTATGATGTTTGTTGTGGGCTCTGATAAATACCTTATATTATATTAAGAAAGTTCCCTTCTGTGCATACTTTGCCAAGTGTTGGTGACTTTTTTTAATCATGAAAGAGTGTTTAATTTTATTCAATTTTTTTCTGCTTCTCGAGATGATCACATAATTTTCTCCTCTATTATGCTAATTTTATGATATACAAGGATAGAGTTTTGAATGTTAAACAAACTTTGCAGTTCTGAAATAATCTCAACTTGGCCATAATGCATTATTCTTTTTCTGTATCATTGTTTTCCTAATGTTTTATCTAGGATTCTGTATTTTTGTTGATGAGACATACTGATCTGTAATCTTCCTTTCTGAGCCTGTTCTTATCACTGTCAAGTTTATGCTGGTATTATAACAGGATTTTTGAAGTTTCATAAATTATGAATTATCTGCAAGAATTTGTAAGATCTACTGCATCTCCATATATTTGAAGATATGAAATGCTGAAGCTGTCTGGTTTCTTCAGGTTTCTCTGCTAGAAGATTTTTAGTTATAGACTCAATTTCTTTAGAAGATATATAACCATTCATATTTTTAATATAGTTTATGACTCTTGAAAGGTTTTGGTTTCACTAGGAATTTCTCACTTTTATCTAAATTTTCATGTGTTGACATGAGGTTTTCATAGCATTTTTGTATTGTACTTTTAACCTCTTTGTGTTCTTCTGCCTTTATCTAACTACTTCCAGTCTTCCATTTTCTGTAAATTTATTCTTTTTCCTAGTCTTTTGTAATGGATCTCTAATTTGTTTTTAGCCTTTATCCTTTCCTAATATATATATTTCAGACTGTAAATGTCTGTCTTGACATATGTGAACTGGTGCTGGGAAAAAGGAATCATTCAGGAGTTACAGGGAAGGTTCTGCAGAGCTGACATCACTTTAAGTGGCTGTATCTGTCCTGGGTTTTGTTTTATTCAGATTTCTTTGATTGGTCTTTCCCAGCCATGACAAAACCTAAAAAAGAAACAATGACTATCAAGTCAAGAATTTTCCTGTCACCAAACTGTCGTCTTTGGATTACTGGCTAACAGATAGAGCCCTTGGGGCTTACCATTTTAACAACTGGTAAGTGCTTTCTACTTGGACTGCTGCTTTCTGGGACAGTGGTGGCATTGGGAAACAAAAAAAGTGATCCACTGAGCTGAGGCACACTGATGGAGGGATTGGCAGAGTTGGTTCAACAACTACTGAAAGAGTATTAAGAAGAGGTTAACAGAGTGTTTTGTTTGCTCAATAAATATTTACCAAGTGACTAACATGTACAGCGAATAGTGTGGGCGGGAAGTTGTTGGCAGCGGGAACAGGACCGTAAATGTCCTGGTCAAGGTCACAGTCTCGGGGCTGGGGGAGGGCGATCAACATACGCTCGCAAGTCTGATGGTTCAGAAATGCTGAATGTCCTTAGCTGTACTGTTCTAAAAGGTGACAGTGTGAGGATGCTCTCCAGGAAGGGCTGTCTGTGTCCCTGTCATTTCACATTTTAGCTGGGTGACTGAAGGAAAATCGTTTAGTGTCTTTATTATTTAATGTGCTCCAGTTTTGTCATCTGTAAAGTTCTTTCTCTTGCTTTAATGAAAATGAGAAAATCTCTGTATCTTGCTTACCACTGGGCCTCCTAGATCCCACATCTGATGTGAGTGTCCCCAAGGGTTTCTTGTACTTCTACATCCTGCACCTGCCATCTCTCCATTTCTCTTTCCTTCCATGGAGCTGAATAATAAAGAACAAGAGAATCATCAGTGTCTTAAGGAAATTTCTGGAAGTGGAATTTTTCCTGTACTTGATTTTATTTTTTCTTTACTTCTTGGCTGTGCCAGGTGGCATAAGGGACCTTATTTCCCCAAACAGTGGTCAAATCTGCATCTTGTTCTTGATTTTAAAATTATGTTTGACTTTTGTTTTATAAGATTCCACATATAAGTGACTACTACTACTACTACTAAGTCACTTCAGTCGTGTCCGACTCTGTGTGACCCCATAGACGGCAGCCTATCAGGCTCCCCCGTCCCTGGGATTCTCCAGGCAAGAACACTGGAGTGGGTTGCCATTTCCTTCTCCAATGCATGAGAGTGAAAAGTGAAAGTGAAAGTCGCTCAGTCGTGCCCGACCCTTAGCGACCCCATGGACTGCAGCCCAGCAGGCTCCTCCATCCATGGGAGTTTCCAGGCAAGAGTACTGGAGTGGGGTGCCATTGCCTTCTCCACATATAAGTGACATCATGTAATATTTGGCTTTCAATGCCTGACTTACCTCACTTAGCATAATGCCCTCAAGTTCCATCCATGCTGTTGCAAATTACAGGATTTTCTTCTTTCTCTTGGCTGAATAATATTACATTGTGATATACACACATATCTTTTTGTCTAATGTATAATATTCTGACTATAGTTGATGTTGTTGTTCAGTCACTAAGTCATGTCTGACACTTTGCGACTCCATGGACTGCGGCACACCCAGGCTTCCCTGTCCTTAACTATCTCCCTGAGTTTGCTCAAACTCCTATCCTTTCAGTCAGTGATATCATTCAACCATCTCATCCTCTGTCGTCCCCTTCTCCTTTTCCCTCAGTTTTTCCCAGCATCAGGGTCTTTTCCAGTGAGTCATCTCTTTGCATCAGGTGGCCAAAGTATTGGAGCTTCAGCGTCAGTCCTTCCAATGAATATTCAGGGTTGATTTCTTTTAGGATCGACTGGTTTGATCTCCTTGCTCTCCAAGGGATTTCAAGAGTCTTCTCCAGCATCACAGTTCAAAAGCATCAATTCTTTGGCGCTCAGCCTTCTTTATAGTTGAACTCTCAAATCCATATATGACTACTAGAAAAACCACAGCTTTGACTTGTATAATTGAAATTTGCTAAGACAGAAGAACTTACATGTTTTCAATGAACAAACAAAGTAAATATGTGAGGTGAAAGGTATGTTAATTAACTCAGTGAAGGGGGAGTGTTTTCACTGTGTGTGTGTATATATCTCAAATCATCACAGTGTATACTTTAAATATATGATTTATAACTGACATGATTTTGTCAGTTATACCTCATATATATATATATACACACATATATGCACAAATTCCCATTTTTTAATCTAATACAGAAAAATTTTAAATAAATCTCATAGTAGAGATCAAGTTTAACCAATGTTTCCCAGCTATACAATTGTTTTTATAATACTTTCCATGCTTCCTTTTATAGTTTAACTTTTTTTGCTTGTGGTGTATACTGATTTTAATTTTTACAAAAACTTTTTCTTCCAGCTTTATCAAGATATAGTTGACATTCAGCACTGTGTATGTTTAAGGTGCACAGCATAATGATTTGAACTACACATACCATGATATGAGTACCACAGTTAGTTTAATGGACATTCATCATCTCCTCTAGATATAAAATTATATAGAAAATTTTTTTCTTGTGGCAAAAACTCTTTTAACTTTCATATATAACATATAGCAGAGTTAATTATGTTTATCATATTGTACGTCACATCCCTAGTGCTTATTTATCTTATAACTGAAAGTTTGTACCTTCTAATCACCTTTAAAGGATCCTGCCTACGCCCATCTCTGATAACTACAAATCTGGTCTCTTCTTCTGGGTTTCTTTGATGTGGAGGTATGACTGACCTACAACACTGTTAGTTCCTTTTACACAACATAGTGATTTGACATTTCTGCACACTTCAAACTGATCACCAGGGTAAGTCTGGTTACATTATATCACCATGCAGAGACACTACACAGTATCAACTGTATTCCCCACACTGTGCATTTCATACTGGTGACTCATTTATTTGGCAACTGGAAGTTTGTATCCTTTAATATCTCTCATCTGTTTCTTTCTTGCCCCTAGTCTCTTCGTTTCTGACAACAACCTGCTTGTTCTCTGTACTATGGCTCTTTCTGTTTTGTTAGGTCTGTTCATTTGCTTTTTGCAGATTCCACATGTAGGTGAAATTATATATCTGTCAAACTTATTTCACTTAGCATTATACTCTCTAGATCCGTGTTGTCACAAATAGCAAGATATCATTCTTTATGGCTGAGAAATATTCCACGTGTGTGTGTGTGACATTGTCTTTATCCATTCATCTATTGATGAGCACTTGTTTCCATATCTTAAATAACGCCACAATGAATGTAAGGGTGCATATATTTTTTCTAATAAGTGTTTCTTTGTTTTCTTCAGATAATATCCAGGAGTGGCACTGCTAATCACATGGTAGTTCTATTTTTAATTTTTTGAGGAACCTCCATAGTGTTTCCATAGGGGCTACACCGATT
This sequence comes from Aepyceros melampus, assembly GCA_006408695.1. NCBI lineage: Eukaryota > Metazoa > Chordata > Mammalia > Artiodactyla > Bovidae > Aepyceros > Aepyceros melampus. The sequence goes on from SJXQ01000254.1 coordinate 4,628, forward strand.
TACATTCCCACCAACAATTTAGGAGGGTTCTCTTTTTCCAAGCCCTCCGCAGCACTTGATATGTGTTGTCTTCTTGATAATAGCCGTTCTGATGGGTGTGAGGTGAGATCTCACTGTGGTTTTGAATTGAATTTCTCTAACTAGTCCTGTTGATTTGTCTTTTCATGTGAAGGTTGACCATCTGTAAGTCTTCCTTGGAAAACGTCTATTCAATTCTTCTGCCCATTTTTTAAACCAGGTTGTTCTTTTAATTGTATGCGTTCTCTGTGTATTTGGATGTTAACCCCTATTGTTTAACCTTTTTCAGGGCAGATATGGGACTTAGAGTCAGGGTTATCTTCTGCTGCTGCTAATATATTAGCCTTGCCCTCCTGGGTCTATGGTGGGAACTCTGGCTGTTTTGTCTCTGTGTGGAGTGTGTATGCATGTGTGGGTGTAAACCCTGTGTGTACATTTTTTCCTCTTTACCTTTCATGTGCTGTGTGTGCTTAGTTGTTCAGTCATGTCTGACTCTTTGCAGCTCCATGAACTGTAGCCCACTGGGCTCCTCTGTCCATGGGGATTCTCCAGGCAAGAATACTGTAGTGGGTTGCCATGCCCTCCTCCAGGGGATCTTCCCAACCCAGGGATTAAACCCAGGTCTCTCACATTGCAGGTGGATTCTTCACCATCTGAGCCACCAGGGAAGCCCAAGAATACTAGAGTGGGTAGCCTGTCCCTTCTCCAGGGGATCTTCTCAACCCAGGAATGGAACTAGGGTCTCCTACATTACAAGTGAATTCTTTACCAGCTGAGCTACCAGGGAAGCCCTTACTGCTCATAGATACACACATATATTTGTCTACTTGGAGGTGATGAAAGATCTGAATTTTTCTAGATGTCAGAAACAGTGGCTTTGACAGAATTAGAAGGTGCAGTATTGAGTTCACGGTGAAATTTATTCCCAGTGCACCCAGAGTGTTTAGTTGCACAGTCACGGAATTCATGGAGGGACACTGATAGAGGTGGGGAAGCCCTGGAGTGACCTGTCATCGGTCACAATGTTGCTTCTTAGCTGTTATAGACATCAAACCAGAAAGATCCAGAATTGTTGTTAATAGATATCGTCACATATTCCAACTTTCCCCCCATGAATTGCCCCAGTTTAACAACAAAAAATAAAACTCTTGAAGTATCTCAGTAGGACTCCCGTGTAGGGGGAGGGCCATGTTTTTAAAAATGTAACATGGCCAGTTTGTGGTCTCCTTTATTACCCAGAGATTGATCACATGCGCTGTATAATGAAATCTCTGCATCTGTGGGGCACAAGTGTTTTACGTTTCCCACATTTATGGTTTGACATCGGAAACATCTGTGCAGGCCCACTAGGCAACATCTGGAAGACATTTCTGGGCTTTTATGACATGCAGAGTGATCTTTGTTTTGGAACAAGTGTGTGATTTTCCCCAGTAGCTCTTCCTGCTAGTAATGTCCTTCTAATTGGCATTTCGCTGGGGGATTGAAAGAGCCTGGCTTTCTGACCTTTGCTGGGTGTCAGGAGATGTTTCAGAAGAATCCTCACATGATCAGGATCCCCTAGAAGGAGAAGATGCTGAGTCATGGATTTAGCTCCCTTCAACCAGAACTCATTGATCACAGAGAGCAGGTGGAGAGGAAAAGGGAACTCAGTTACTGGGCCAGGACTTTCCTAGATGTTTTCTCCAAATGAAGGCATTTAAGGTAAAACATTACTTTGGCGACAAAGGTTTGTACAGTCAAAGCTATGGTTTTTGCAATGGCCATGTATAGATGTGAGAGTTGGACCATAAAAGAGGCCAAGTGTTGAAGAAATGATGCTTTCCAACTGTAGTGTTGACGAAGACTCTTGAGAGTCCCTTGGACTGCAAGGAGATCGAACTAGTCCATCCGAAAGGACATTAACCCTGAATATTCCTTGGAAGGTCTGATGCCGAAGCTGAAACTCCAATACTTTGGTCACCTGATGCCAAGAACTGACTCACTGGAAAAGACCCTGATGCTGAGAAAGATTGAAGGTAGGAGGAGAAGGGGATGACAGAGGATGAGATGGTTGGATGCCATCACTGACTCAAAGGACATGAGTTTGAGCAAGCTCTGGGAGATGGTGATGGACAGGGAAACCTGGAGTGCTGCAGTCCATGGGGTCACAAAGAGTCAGACACGACTGAGCTACTTAACAACAACAGTAGCAAAATAAATATCTTCACCCTCCTCTACTCAGGAAGATACCATCTCAGAGATTCATTTGTTTAAGATCACCCAACTAATCAGTGATAGGTCTGAGATTTAAATGGGTGTCTAATGTTAGAAGATGTTGTCTTTGCTTTTAAAGAATGAGCAAGGCAGCTTGTTAGGCATCAAATATTTATGGAGGACCTACTCTTGATACGTGCCAGGACCTGGATGTTGAGGATGGATCAACAGACCAAGCAGCCACATCTGCCTGTCTTCATGAAGCTTGTATTCTAGTGCAGTAGGGTGACACTAAACAGTAAGCTGCATGGTAGGCGAAGTGGGTGAGTGCTGTGAGAGGGAGGCAGAGCTAGGCATGGGGTTCAGCAATGTTGTGGAAGTTTGAGTTCCCCACCCCCAGCAGAGTCTGTGGCAAGGGCTCGAAAGTGGGTAGTTTATTTGTGAGGTGATCCCAGGACACACAACGAGGGAGTGGGGAAAGTGACCCATGGTAAGAAAGAAGGCCAAGAAAGGCCTCGTTAAAAAACCAGTTGACCCCAACTGCTTCTCTCAACTAAGGAAGAAAGAAGCCACGTAGAATGCGGCCAGACTTGGCCTGCGGCAAGATGGGGGGCTCAGGGCTTTTACCCTTCGCTGGGTAAGGGCTGCTCCTGTGGGAATGTAACTCCTCTGAACCTCCAGGTTGTGCTTGAGGAGAAGGAGGGGTGCTCTGTGGCTCCAGGGCAGCGACACAGAGGAGGTGCCGGGGCACGCGCTTGGCAGAGGACCCTGGAAGCGCTTCCAAAGTATGCTGAGGTCAAGTGGGTGCCCGGCGTCGGCCTGGTGACCCTGAGTGATGGCCGCAGGGCTGAAATTTAAAGTGGGAGGCTCAGTGCTGGCCTCACCACGTAAGTGATATTTAAGTGAAGACTTTAAGAAGGTTGAGGGTGAGCCAAGTGGCTATCAAGATAGAAAGAGCATCCGAGGTCCCAGCGGGTGAGGATGTCAGGCTCAGGCAGAGTCGTGGAGGAGGCCTGGAAAGGGAGCGAGCTTGGGTGAGAGGAGTTAAAAGATGAGGTTGAGGTCGTAGGGTCCAGACCCCACCGGGCTCGTGGATGACTGTAAGAGTTTGTACTTTGGCCATGAGTCACAGGAGGGCCGTAAACAGAGGGGTGACCTCACTTGACTTACATTTAAACTTTGTACCCCATAATGACTAAGTTCTTATAGGTTACACTCCATTTATAGTTATTATAAAATATTAACTCTATTTCCTGTGATATACAATACATCCTTGTAGCTTACCTTATACTGTGCATGCTAAGTCACTTCAGTTGTGTCCGATTCTTTGGGACCCCCTGGACTATAGCCCACCAGGCTCCTCTGTCCATGAGATTCTCCAGGAAAGAACCCTGGAGTGGGTTGCCATTTTCTCCTGCATGGGATCTTCTCATTCCGGGATAGAGTCTCCTGCAGCTCCAGCATTGCAGGCGGATTCTTTACCACTAAGCCACCAAGGAAGCCCTTATACTATTTATTTTTGATTATTTCATTTTTATTTTATATTGGAGTATAGTTGATTACCAATGTTGTGTTAGTTGTAAGTGTACAGCCAGTATGGTAAACTTGTAATTTATACTGTACATCAACCATACTTCAATAAAAATAAAATGATGAAGATAAAAAAAAATCCCTCTGGCTGCTGAGATAATAGTCACTGTCAAGAGGGATGATGAGGATGGGTGGGACCAGAGTGGTCCAAGAAGTGGAAGGACTCAGGACACACTTTGAAGGCAGAGCATATGGGATTTCCTGGTAGACTGGATGTGAGTTATGAGAGCAAGAGATAATGGAGGATCCTGAGTAATTTGACCTCAGAAACTAGAATAAAAGTTACTATTAAGTGAGATGTGAAGGGCAGTAGAATGGACTTAATGAGGAAGATCAGGAGTTTGGTTTTGGACACTTTTAGTTTAAAAGTGAAGCGCTTAGCTGATAGCTCAGTTGGTAAAGAATCCACCTGCAATGACAGAGACCCCCGTTTGATTCCTGGGTCGGGAAGATCCACTGGAGAAAGGATAGGCTACCCACTCCAGTATTCTTGGGCTTCCCTTGTGGCTCAGCTGTTAAAGTTTAAAGTAAATATTAGACATAAGCAATGTCATGGAGGAAGTTGGACCCAAGACTGTAATTGAGAGGTATAATTGTTGGAATTTTTAGCATGCTGATTTACTTAGAAGCTATGAGACCCAGTGAGCTCACTGGAGAGGGATGCAGAGGTGGAAGAGAATTGCTACCAGGACTGAGCCCTGGGCTTTCTAACGTGTGTAAGTTGGGGATAAGAGAAAGTCCACAGATGGGACAAAGGAAACAGTCAGAGGGGAGGAAATATTTTACTAAGTGAAAACTGCCAGTTACAAAGCAGTGAGTTCAAGAGAATCATTAAAATGATCTCTGTGAATATATGTGTATGAAATACACATCTCAAAAGAGATCTTATGATACGCACATCATAAGAAGGGTCTTGAGAGCCCCTTGGGCAGCAAGGAGATCAAACCCGTCAATCCTAGAGGAAATCAACCCTGAATACTCAGTGGAAGGAATGATGCTGAAGCTGCAGCTGCAATTCTCTGGCCACCTGATGTGACGAGCTGACTTACTGGAAAAGACCCTGATACTGGGAAAGATTGAGGGCAGGAGGAGAAGGGGGCGACAGAGGATGAGATAGCTGGATGACATCATCGACTCAATGGACATGAGTTTAAGCAAACTCCAGGAAATAGTGAAAGACGGGGAAGCCTGACGTGCTTGCAGTCCACGGAGTTCCACAGAGAATCAAACATGACTTAGAAACTGAACAACAGCAAGAGATAATCACCGAGATCTTTAAGCAGGTAATTTGGGATGAGAATTATAGGTGGTGTACATTTCTTTTTGTTCATATTGGTTATCTTATTTTTCTATACTGACTATTATTTGCTTTTATAATGGGATAAAAGAGATGGTTCTCCTAATTTGAAGAAAAATGTTTTAAAGTATCTTTAATCTTCAGCATAAGAGGAGTGGGGGACTCCTGGGGTAGATGAGTGGAATAGCTTGGTGTAACTTTGCTACACACACAATCCATGGAAGCTTGGATACCAGCCCTGGTTAGCAAATATCTCAAGATGTCAATGGGTGTGTCTGTGTTTCCAAGACTCAGGGCACAGGGTCTTTTAAGGATGTAAGTTCTATTTGGCCTGTTTCAGAACTTGGGCTTCCCTAGTGGCTCAACTGGTAAAGAATCCCCCTGCAATGTGGGAAACTTGGGTTCGATCCCTGGGTTGGGAAGATCCCCTGGAGAAGGGAATGGCTACCCACTCCAGTATTCAGTATACTACCCACTCCAGTATACAGTCTCATACTGTAGTTTAGATGCTGAAATGTCTAAATTTACAGGACACTTAAGTGATTTATGGGGACAATGCACTGAATTTTTGAAAATCAAGAAATTTAAAAAAATGTGACCTATATAATCATCATAAATGTAGGTATTTCCATGCTTTTTAAAAGACTCAGGACCACTTGAGAGATGCCAAGATTATGCAACAACTTCTTTTTTTTTTTCTGGTTAGGCCGTGTGACATATAGGATCTTAGTTCCCCAGCCTGGGATCATACCTGCTCACCTTGCATTGGAAGCACAGAGTCTTTACAATTGGACCACCAGGGAAGTCTCTATGCTGAAACTTTTGACAAACTAATTACATCCACAGACCACCTTTGTGATTTTTAACATCTGTGCCATCTTTAAGATGACTTAATTTTTGTCATTTAGCTAGACTGTTTGTAGAAAGGCAAGCACTTTCTTGTCCTGATTCTAAGTAATAACATGGAAGATAAAATTGACTTAATTTACTAGTAATCATTTGTAAATGCATATTAAAATAAGTACATAACCATCAAAATGGAAAATGTTTGTCCATTTTGAGAACACACTGCACTAGGTTGTCAGAATCTCAGAGAACAGTCCTTTCTGGGGCTTGAGGTCGTTTCTGCTGAGCTGGAAGGGGAGAGGAAGGTTCTCGGAGGTGTCTGGCCCAGCCTCTTCAGAGGACTGGCAAAACCTGACTTCTGCCAAACATTTAATCGTTAAGTTTGTCTTGCAGAACATTAACATATAATATGTTAAATGGGCTTTTATGGATGCGTGGAAGGTGATCACCTCATAGAAAAGTGTAAATTTTTATGGACTTTTCTCTCTGGAGCTGCCGTCACAGACACAACTTATGTGTTTATTTTGGCCGAGGATGATGTACCAGCGCCTGACACCAAGCTGGTGGTCACTGACGTTTGTTAAATTTAATAGGTTGAAACCTTTGAAGACATTTCCTTTAGTATCCTGGGAATTTCCGAAGGAGAATGTTTCTCCTTTGAAATTGAAAGGATTCAGAAGCTGCAGTGGGATGACGGCAGGAACAGAGGGAGGGAGCCGATATGCTGGGGCTGGGCTATCTTGTGGACGCAGAAAGGGCTGTCTAGGAGGTGTCTCCTCTCTGTTGGGAAACTTCTGCCTCAGTCCAGAGAACAGGCTGTGGCAGTTCACATGGGCACCTGACCTGTATCGAGCAGTGGAACTCTCGACCTGAGACATGGGGTCTGGCATATGGGAAACCTCCCAAACTCTGTCACATGGCACCAGTTCAGAAATGCCCAGGGTGGGAGAGACCTCTTTTCATCATCATTGTCTAAGCCAGCTCTGCTTGGCCTTCTTCCTTATTGGAATTTGAAGGATATAAAACAAAAGAAGCTAATTTTTTTTTGCCATTTTCACACACTTCATCCTCACGCAATATGCCAACCCCAACACACTTTTCTGTCTAGAATCTCGGAAAGCAAAAAAGAAGAGCTTGTGTTTGTACCTCTCTCTCACACACACATATGCATTGGGTCAAGCCTGTTGAAAGATGGTCATTAGTAGCCTATCTACTCACCACGTTCATACGTGCATGTGGTAGAACTTGAGTGGGGATTGGATTTGCTCAGATTTTTATAAGCTGTTAAAATGCCATGTGGATAGAAGGAATAATGATTATTATCCATCTGCTCCATTGGCCGCTTCCTCTCTCCTCTCAGTTGTTTCTCACTACATTCTCCATTTCTACCACTTACCTCTTTAATATTTTGAATTCTGGGCTGTTTTGGCTCCTGACCTTCGCAAATTCTAGAGTATCCTTGCTAGTTGAACCTGGGCTCTTCTGTGACCTTCTTTAATTAGTGGCATGGGTGAGAAATGAAGCTGGTCCAGCTCTTCAGCTGTATCTTTAGCAGGCCTAAAAGATGGGGAAAGCCATCCACCATGTAAGAAGTCCTCAGACCCCAAGATGTTAACACTGTGAGAAGCCCAAGCCAGCCACGCTGAGCGTCTATGTGGAGGATAACCGAGGTTCCCATCTGGCAGGTCCAGCTCTTCACGGCTGGTACCTGGCACTGCCAACTCAGCCATGGGAGGAGCGCCATCTCTGACATGAATCCTCTTGCCCCACTTGAGCCTCCTCAGTTGATGCCACGTGGAATGCTGATGAGCTGCGTGTTAGCCTCCTAAAGTAGCTAAAATAAAGAACCACAAACTAAGAGACTTAAAACAACATACGTTTCTTCTCTTACAGTTCTGGAGGCTAGAAGTCTGGAATCAAGGAGTTGGCAGGGCCCTGCTCACTCCCAGGGCTCTGGGGGAGGTTCCCTCTCTGCCTCTTCCAACTTCTGGTAGCCCCAAGTATTCCTCGGCGTTTGGCAGCCTCACGCTACTCCAGGCTTCATGTGGCTGTCTCCCTTCTGTGTCTGTGCCCAAAGTTTTGTCTTCGTGTAAGGAAACTGTCATTGGAGTTGAGCCCACCCTAAGGAGCTCGCCTTAACTACATTGCATCTGCAAAACCCTAGGACACGTTCCTTGGTCCTGGGGGTTAGGACCTCAACCTATTTTCTGGGAGGGGCACTATTTAACCCATTAGAGACTTTCCACATTGAGCTCAGCTCTCACTGCAGAATCATGAGCAAATAAATGGACTGATTGTAGTCTTCAGCCCCTGAGTTGGGATTACCTTGTCGTGTGGTAGCCAATAGTGGGACCCCTAGGTGCCGTCCCACCATCCCCTGATGCGCATGGCACTTCTTTCTCTCCATCATTGTTTCCTCTCCAGATGATTCCCACCAGAGGGAATGTCAATGCCCACAATCCCACTTCTCTTATTTCTAGTCCCTCCTAATTTTCCTGGCCCCATGCAAATTTATATTGGGGTCGTGTCCTTTTCTACTTTCCCAAAGTGGTTATTCCAGTATAACTTCAAAGCCTTCTACAATCTCAGATGCCAGTGTTTTATCTTCCTGCCTCTCTTTTCTACATCTCTGGTGAATGTCTGGCCCTATAACAGTGACAGACTTCTGGTGGGCCCTTTCTTCCCTTCTTGGTCCACACCCTCTCCCCTCACCATTCCCCTCACTGTAAGGATTTGGCTCCGTCTTGTCACTGGCTTGGGCTGAGCATCAAACAGGTGTGACCTGGACCGCATCATACCTGCAGTGGAATTGGGGGTAGGGCGATAGGAATTGAAGGTGGAGTTGGGTAGTTGATATGGATTCGGGGTGAGGCAGAATGAAATGCTAGAGAAGGAATGAGTTATGAGATCAATCTAGTTATTTCATGTTTTATTCCAACCTAATTTCCCTTTCACTCTTACACAGCCCAGATCCTTGCATATAGGGTTGCTATTTTTGAAAATTACCTACCCCTATATTTTTCATTATTTTTCTTTCTAAAATTGAAGTCTAGTTGATTTACAATATTGTGTTAGCTTCAGGTACATAGCAAAGTGATTCAGTTATATGTGTGTGTATAGGTAGTAAGATGTTTTTCAGATTCTTTTCCTATATAGGTTATTATAAAATATTGAGTATACTTCCCTGTGTTATTTTTTATGTAGTAGTGTGTATTTGTTAATCCCAAATTCCTAATTTATCCCTCCACCCCTCCTCACCTTTCTGCTTTGGCAACTATAAGTTGGTTTTCTATGTCTGTGAGTCTGCTTCTGTTTTGTGGATAAGTTCATTTGTATCTTTTTTTTTTTTTTTTAGATTCCACATATGAGCAATATCCTGTATACTTTTCTTTCTCTCTCTGACTTCCTTCATTCAGTATGATCATCTCTAGGTCCATCCACGTTGCTGCAGATAGCATTATTTCATTCTTCTTCTTCTTCTTTTTTAAATGACTGATCTCTCCCTACTTTTGTATTTATCTACTTTATCTTCTCTTTCAAGACTCCAGTCCAAAACTCACCTCTTTTTCTCCTTCTCTCCCATCACATCATCTCTGAAAGTTAAACCGTCCTTCTTCTGCATTGTTAGTATTGTTCTGTCATCCCTAACCTATACACATATTCACAAAGAGATGGACTCTGGATCCTCCACGGGCTTGTCTGACTTGATGAGCCAAAGTGCTGCTGCTGAAGACATTAGTCAAGTGGAAGAGAGGTCCAAGATGGTTCCCTTACGTTGCAGGACCAGTAGGCATCAGATGGGCATCAGGGGGGATGGAGCAAGTATTGGAAGGCAGGTGTCTTCAGTGCACCTTCCTCTACAACTTCCCAGGGATCCAGCTTTTCAGAAGCTGGTATTATGTTCATTGAGCTCAGAATGGATAGACAGTTGGATAGACCTTGCAGTACCTTCCCAGTGAATCAAAAGAAAGAACAAGGGTAAAAAGAGAAGCTTAATTTCTAAGAAAATTGCATGTCATCATGTGTGGCTTGTGAAAAGTATCTTTCCTTCAATCACATGTGTGTTATTACACATGCCAGTGATCCTAGGAGAGGAATTTGATCACACAGTGACACCGAGACTGTGTTTTAAGGGAAAAGTATCAGTGATTCATTTGTTCCTTCATATAGAAAATGCATGCTGAGCAACTGTTCGGTATTTGGTGCTGGATGTTTTTGGTTCAGATCCCCCAGAAGACCTGAGTCAAGGATTCCGTGCAAGTCTTTTATTATTAAAAACATGCTCCCAGGATAAACTGAAAAGAGGGGAGGAGATTCTGGTCTTCTCTGAACCCAGAAGTTTCCTTTGTGTTGTGAAGAGGCAGAGAGAGAAACTGACAGAGTCAAGGGCGTTCTGTCTGAGTTCTGGTTCTGGTTTTGTCTAGTGGTGGCCTTACATGAGTTCCTTCAAAAGCTTTCCTGAGACTGTTTGGCACAACTTAGTGGTGTAACATCAATTTAACAAATGCCCAGCGAGAGCCTTCCAGGCTAAGAACAGGGAGATAAAGTTGCAGAACTTCTTCTGGGAGATTCCCAGCTGTGATAACAAGCTTGAGTCTTGAGTCAGCAAAGCCGCCATGCCCAGCCAAGAGGACGCCAACCAACACTGGTGTAAAGTGGAAATAGGATCGCTGGTTAACTCAGGGTTTCACATGTGCTTTTGTACATAATGGGAATGTGCGCCTCTTGGGCTGAAGGAGACAGCAGTCTAGAATAGAAAAAAAAATGCACTTCTCCCCTGTCCAGCCCCTGCCTCTGCTAAAATGAATGTCAGCAAAGTAACTTAAGATTGCAGTTAGAAAGTCAAGCATCTTTTCCTTCTTCTTTTTTTAATTTTTTTCTTAAGGTATACTTGACAAATAGAACTTGTATTATTAAGATGTACAACTTGATGTCTTGATATACATATACACTGTGAAATGATCTCCATGGTGAAGCTAATTAATACAACCATCATCTCAGATACCCCTCCCTTGCTCCCTTCCTTCTTTCCATCTCTCCTTCTTTCTTTCCCTCACTTCATCTCTCCCATCTCTTCTCTCTCTTTCTCCACTTATGTTTTACCTTCTTAGTAAATTTCAAGTATCCAATACAGTCTTGTTCACTAACATCATTGTGCTATACATTAGGTCTCCATAACTTACTCTTCTTGTTTAACTGAGACTTTCTACACTTTTGGGAGAATTCATCCCCATTTCCCACTTCATCTTGTCTCTGGTAACCACCCTTCTAATCTCTGCGAAGATGTGGCATCTCTAAAGCACCCAAATAGTTGGCTTGTCCAAAGCACCTCCATGTTTGCATATGACCCTATGTGAGAATTCTCACATAACAGAAATGGGTTCAAATGTGTCACAGTGAGGCATCCCACAGTGTATAAGAGTTTAATTGTTGGAGGAAAAAAAATCATATCATTTATCACTCATTTGTTCATTCAACAAATACCTACTAAGCTCCTGCACAATACCAGGCATTGTTCTATGCCATGGGAACTCAGCAGTGAGTAAAACAAACATGCTCTCTATCCTCATGGCATTTATATTCTAGTCGAAGATGAACAGATATAAGAACAGTGAATAACTAGAAATACGAGTGTTTCAGGTATTGATAGTGTAATGGAGAAAAATAAGCCAGGGTGGGAAGTGAGACTGCTGTGTTGCTTGGGGTGATCAAGAAAGGTTTCACAGATATGATGGCATTGGAGTAGGGTGCTGGAGGAGGGCTCTGAAGGAAGTGAGACATCATTCCTGGCAGGTGTGTGTGTGTGTGTGTGTATTTAGAGTGGTCAAAGAAAGCCCAGCATGGCTGCAGGGAATCCACCGAGGAGCAGAGAGGCAGGTCATAGTGGTGGGAGGGGCCAGTTGTGTCTGATGATTGCTCTCCAACTTCCCTGTACATGAAAACCACCCAAGACCTTTTAAACATCTTCATGTCCAGCTCATGCTTCTGATTCAACTCTGTGGGGTTGAGACCCTAGTGGCCAGTGGTTTCCAAAGTCCTCCTGGTGATTCCATTGTGCAGCCATGGCTGAGAACTAGCAGTGAGGAGCCTGAGGGCCATTGTTAGGAGATATGATGGTTCATTATGTCTAGCAAGCCAACTGGACCACAGTACCCAGACAGGTAACCGCATATTATTCTGGATGTCTCCATGAGGGTGTTTTGGGGGAGATTTATATTTCAATTGGTGGACTTTGAGTAAAACAAATTACTCTCCATAATGTGGGTGGGCCTCATCCCATCAGTTGAAGGCCTGAATGGAACAAAAGACTGACCTCTCTCAGAGCAATAGGGGATTCTGCCAGCAGATGACTTTTGGGCTTGTAATGCATCACTGACTGTCCCTGACTTTCTAGCCCACTGGCCCACCCTGCAGATTTTGGTCTTGTCAGCCTCCAGAAATTCATAAGCCAATCCCTTACATCTCTCTCTATATACACATTCTACTTGTACTTTTTCTCCGAAGTGAAAGTGAAAGTTGCTCAATTGTGTCCGACTCTTTCTCCAGGGGATCTTCCCAACCCAGGGATCAAACCCAGGTCTCCTGCAGTGCAGGTGGATTCTTTACCAGCTGATCCACAAGGGAAGCTCAAGAATACTGGAGTGGGTAGCCTATCCCTTCTCTGATAGATCTTCCTGATCCAGGAATCAAACCAGGGTCTCCTGCATTACAGGCAGATTCTTTACCAGCTGAGCTATCAGGGAAGCCCTTTCTCAGAAGAACCATAATACAGGAGGAATATAAGCAGAGAAAGGATTAAAGTCGGTTAACTCTTGGATTAAATCTCTGGTTGCCATCCTAAACTTAGAGAAGTCAAGGGTAAAAGCAAGAAGACTACTTGAGAAAACACTGTAGTTACCCAGGCAACAGGTGGCAGGGAGCTGACAGGAAATTGGAGGAGTACGCCTTGGCTCTGAAGGTAGGGCCATCAGTATTTGCTGTTGGGTTCATGTTGCTGTTATTTGGTCGCTCACTCATGTCTGACCCTTTGCAACCCCATGGACTGCAGCACACCAGGTTTCCCCATCTTTCACTATCTCCTGGAGCTTGCTCACACTCATGTCCACTGAGTTGGTGATGCCATCTTACCATCTCATCCTGTTACCCCCGTCTCCTCCTGCCCTCATTCCTTCCCAGCCTCAGGGTCTTTTCCAGTGAGTTGGCTCTTCGCATCAGGTGGCCAGAGTATTGGAGCTTCAGCATCAGTCCTTCCAATGAATATTCAGGGTTGATTTCCTTTAGGACTGACTGATTTGATCTCCTTGCTGTCCTCATGACAGTTTTTTACAGTCTATTTTGGAGATCTAGGCTCCATCCAGTCAGAGGGTTGATTAGAAATCATTTTTATTTGATTCGGATCACACAAGGCCAAGCAGAAAAGGACCCTAAGTGTTAACAGAGACACAAAGCAAAGTGAAAGCCTGATCCTTAGAGAATTCTGGCCTCAACCAAACAATTTAAACCTTTTCAAACATGTTGGAATAAGCAAGAAACGAGACACACTTTGACAGGTCATTTATTTCTAAACTATATGTATCTTAAGTATAAGTGAATCCAGCTGTTTCTCCTCCTCTGCTCCCTCCCTCTCCCATCTTCCTGATGAGGCACTGACAGCTTCAGAACAGGCCGAGTGCAGCGTTCACACAGCGGGACAAACACTGCGTTACTCTGACCTCAGGAGGCTGAGTCTTTGTCCCATAAATCACCACCCAGACATTCAAGTGTCGCTGCCTCTGGCTGGGAGCCTCCCCTTCCCCGAGTCTGGCACGCACTAGGCTAAGCCTTGCCCAGGTGGATGAGGCAGCTCCTTCTGCCCCTGTCCTCTGTCACTGCTCTGTTTCAGCTCTCACTTCTGAAGTCCAGGGCCCTGCCTGCCATCTTGTGCTTCAGGGTCTCTGTGCAGGAGTCCCCTCTACCTGGTGCCCATTTCTCCCACCTGCTTCACCTGGCCTGAGATCTCAGTCTCTCTTATGGAGCCTCTGCCCAAGGTGGGGCAGACTGTGTCTCCTTCAACCTCTCCTGAAAGGCCTCTTCCACATTGGTGTCTCTGCTGAGTCCTCCCTATGCTAGGTCACCTCCCCATTATTTGCCTTGATGGCAACCTTGGAGATCCATTGTTTTAAAAAACAGCCCTCCGTGTGCATTCTTGGGTCTGCTTTCATCTTCTAGTCTCCAAAGTTCCATGAAGATGGCCCCAAGCCTGGCTGGTTCACTTCTCCATGCCCAGCCAGCAGCACAGGACTGTGTGATCCTGGACATAAGTTAATAATTCTTGAAAATTTGCCACGTGTCTAGCATTGTGCAAGGTGCTGAGTATACTCTGGTGCTCAGTAGATTTGTTGATGGACTGAGTCATGTAATTCAAATTTAAACATATCTATATTCATGATCATTTTTCCAAAAATTGGTGCCTGTTCCCAAATTTCTAGTATCAGTAAAAGGCATTACAATGATCTCTCTCAGTCTCTAAGCTAGAAATGTTGCTTTCTTGATACATATGTGTATACAAGAGTGTGGAGTAGCATCAGGTCCTGTAAGTTCATCCTTTTGCATAGTCTTCATATTCAGGCATGTGTACTCGGTTATGTTCAATTCTTTGCGACCTCATGGACTACAGTCTGCCAGGTTCCACTGCCCATGGGGTTTTTCAGGGAAGAATACTGAGGTGGGTTGCCAGTTCCTACTCCAGGGGATCTTAACTGACCCAGGGATCGATCGACCCTGCAACTCCTGTGACTCTGGCATTGGCAGGTGGATTCTTTACCACTGGGAAGCCCATCTTTATATTCACTTCTTCTTTTTTCCTGCGGTACATGGCCCCATGGTTATGCCTGAAATACTCAAACACCTATGCTCATCCTTCCTTCCTCCTCAGAAGAACATTATCAACAATTTTTATCAGCATTATCAGCATCCCAGTTCACAAATCAGTACTTTTATACACACAAACACACACACACACACAATGTATATAATGTGTATGTGTGTATGTGTATATACACACAATTGACCTTTGAACAATAAAGGATTGGGGTATTGACCCTCATACTTGAAAATATGAGTCCAACTTACTTTTTATGAAAGTCATATTGATATATAATATTATGTAAATTATAAGTGTACAATGAAAATCTGAGTGTAACTTAGAGTCAGCCCTCCATATATATGATTCTTCACTATCTGTGGGGTTTTTGTTTGTTTGTTTGTCTTCCTAAATGCCTTTTAGCATTATTTAACTTTTAACATGATTGGAATAGAATACTTTGTTTAAAAATAAAGGAGATGGTAATATAAATTATGTGAATACAAGCCAAGGGAAAACATTGTGATATTAACACAAAAGTAGAATTCAAGGCAAAAAAATTACAGAGGACAAATATTATTTTAAATTGAAGCTTGTAGTCCACAAGGGAAATATAAAATTATGAGTATTTGTGCCTCCCAAACACCATTAAAACAGATAAAAAGCATTGAAGGAACAGTTGGTGGAAACATTAGCAAAGCTCTTTTAGTCACTGTTAAAGAAAAGAAACAGGAGGGAGAGCAGAGAAAGAGAATTTATATAAAATGATTAATAATGTGGTTTTAATCAGCATGGTATCTATTAAACAGAAATTCTGTGGACTCTGCATTCTAATTATGAATCTGCAAAGCTAGAAATAACCAAAACATAATAATAGAATAATCTCAATCATCTGGAAACTTTAATGCACTGTCCTAAGTAGCTCTCGGAAGAAAGGGAAACATGGATCTTCAATTAAAGTATATTTAGAAAGCAATAGTGCTGTGAACACAACAAAATTAAAAGTTTATGGGAAATGGCAAGCAGACATTGTTCAGAGAAAAATTCATAATCATAAATACTTTAATACCCAAAATGGAATAAAAAAATAGACCAACTCAAGAAATTGGAAGAAGAAAAACAAGGAACTAAAACAAGAAATAAACCAAAGAATATAGAAAAAAATGAAAGATGAATAATTACAAACCATAAAAGCAGAGATCAATAAATTTGAATTTAGAAATAATACAACAGTAAATGGTAACATTTAGTTTGTCAAGTAAAAAAGGAAACACACTCTAAAAAGTAACTTTAAGCATTAGAAAATATGTATAATCAGAGGTTAAGTAGATAAAATACTATGAGAATAACAGTATAAAGGCTAAATAGTATAAAGTCTGAAGTTAATAAATGTGAAAATATTAGAAAGATATAAATTATAAAAGTTTACTTAACAAGAAATCTGAAATAAATACTTAAGAGAAAAATTGAAAAAAGTCAAGGTATTACTACCAATAAATGTGTCAATTCTAGATAGGTGAATCCTTTCAAACTCTCAAGGGACAGATAACCCCCATCACGTAAAAACTCTTCCACATTCTATCACTTTCTGATTGTATATTGAATATTGGAAAAACAATCTCTCTGAATCTCAGTTTCTTAACTATTGGAATCAAAATAATAACAATAAATATAACTGACTAAGGAATCATGCATGCATGTGTGATAAATCGCTTCAGTCGTGCCCGACTCTGTGTGACCCTATGGACTGCAGCCCACCAGGCTCCTTTGTCCGTGGGATAAGATTACAATTATCTTTTTTAAAATACACTTACAAAAAAAAAAAAAAGCTAGACTTGGTCAGAAACTATAGTTGTGGTTTAGTTGCTGAGTTGTCTCCAACTCTTTGCAACCCCATGGACTGTCACCCGCCAGACTCCTCCATCCTTGGGATTTCCCAGGCAAGGATACTGGAGCGGGTTGCCGCTTCCTTCTCCAAGAAACCACAGTGATGTGGTCAATTATAAAATAAATATATGAAATCGTAACGCCATTATAATGGAACAGTTGCTTTGGAAGATGTAACAAGTCCCATTCACATGAGTCCTCGGAAAACAAGATGACCAGGCAGTGGTCCAGGGCGCACTGATGTACTGAGGGACACAAAAGAAAACTTGAGTAAACAGAAAGATGGTGATTTAGGATCAGAGGCACGATGATGTGACTTCATTCTGGAAAGCACGAAGTACGTGGGCAGTGTGATGCTGAGTTTGTAAGGTTTCTGTGCAATTTGCCTTTGCACTTTGATTCCTATGAAAGTCTTGGTCAGGATAATTTCTGTGATTCGCAATGAAGGGGAATATCTCCTTTCATACAGTTCTCTCACTTGTAGTAAGTTTAGTTTTCTACCAGACTCTGATGAACAAATACACCGCCTTAAGAGAGGCTGGGAGACACCCCCACACAAAAGAGATCGCCTCTTTTGCTCAAATGGTGACTCATATAAATTAAACACATGAGGATTCTCAGGATTAGGTCACTAAGGAGGCCCAAGGGGACCTCCCAAGGGGCCGGAGCAAACAGCCATCCCCACCACTGGTCTGGCGTTTGGGGCAGTGGCAGAGGACATGCGATTAGACACAACACGTCTCTGAGATGAGGGTGGATGTCCATTCCCAGGGATCCGTGTTCCTAAAAAGAAAAAAAACAAAACAAAACCAAAAGCCATGACATCCGTGAGCGCCAGACTCCAGCTGCTTCCTAAGAGTTCCCATTTAGCTGCTGCTTTATCATCTAGTGGGAATTGGAAATACCCTTCTACTCCAGAATTTGGTCCTGTGACACAGCTTCCAAAGTAAGTGAGCCAAGTAAGGACATGGGATTTTTAATACAACACCCCCAGGCCAAAATTGTACCCTGCCATGCGCGGGGCTGAGGGCCCTGAGGTGGCCGATTCTGCAGAACAGGCTATGATGAACTTCATACACATACCATCCACTGGAATGTGGCCCCATCCCATCTTGATCCATCTCCTCCTTATCTTTCAGACGTGGATTTTTTTCTGTCTTTTCTCAGTTCGTATGATCCCCAGGTGGTAGTTCTTACACTGAATGTTATTCTCCAGATCCTCCAAAGATGCTTTCTTTGCCCCCAAATGCATTTATTGAGTACCAGCATCCAGGGAACAGGACTGGGAGCTAAAGGGGCAAAACTCTAAGATGTCGTTTCTGTGACAGAGGGGTTTATAGTCTTCGCTGTGCAATCCTGATTTGCAAACCACATCCAGGAAAAGCAGGCCGAGGGCTGCATGAGGGGTGAAGGCCCCAGATGATGGTGTCCTGGGGGTGGAGGGAATGGTCGTTGAGGTCCAGGGGAAGTAAGCTGGTGAGGAGCAGACCAGGAGGTCACAGCTGGCTTGGACACCCAGACCCTAGGGTTTGGAACTGGGCTGCTGCCTTAGGAGAGTCTGGGAGACACCCCACACTCCAGCCCCAGCCCACCCTCCCCCTGCCACAAACATTCATCTCTGCTGGGAGAGTGTGACCCCCTCCCCCAGAATTTAAGAAGGTGGGGCTCCCAGGCGGATGCTGGGCAGAGAGCCTGGAGGAGGTGAGGGTAGAAGGTGAAAGAGGGCAGCCCCACCAGAGGGGTTGGGAACTCTGTCCTGCCCTACCTGGTCACCTGGGAAAGGGGAGTCAGACCACAAGCTGAGGCCTTTCCATCTCAGCAGACTTCCTTGCCAGCATCCCATGGCCCCAGTGCCAGGCCTCCTTCAGGAAGGGTTGTAGGCCTGAATGTGTGTCTTCTCTCGCCCCAAAATGAATTTCATGACCTGGGCTCCAGGTTACAAAAGATGAGCTCCCCCTGGTGCGTGAGCAGGTCAGCTGAGGAGCTACACCGCAGGCAGAGTTTCCTGCTTTGGCTTATACTTGGGGGCAGGTAGAATGTGAGGGAGATTGGGAGACCTGCCCAACCACTAATAAAGCAGCAATCTGGTTCCTGTTTGCTGTGGGTGCCAGCACCCAGGCCTGGCGTCAGAGCTCAGGCACCTCCATTCGCCCTTCCCCCCTCTCTTTCACTGGTCCTCGGGAACCATTCTCGACACCCAGAGCACTTAGCATCCGTGGTCTGCACGACTCACTCAGCCAGTGGCTCCTCCTGCTTTAATGTAAAGTTGTTTTGAAATCTAGTCACTTAGTAAATAGGAAGCTGGCTCTGCCACGCTGGTCTCCTCACCTGTGACACGGCAGGTGGTAGGGGGCAAGTTACATACCTCACCTTCTCAACAGCACTCAGAAAGGGAGATGGAAGCCACAGTGGGTATCACCTGCTGCCTGGTAGAACAGCCATCAGTCAAAAGAGAAGAGACATAATAGCCAAGGTAACAGTGACATGAGTTTGAGCAAACTCCGGGAGACAGTGAAGGAGAGGGAAGCCCGACATGCTGCAGTCCATGGGATCCCAAACAGTCAGACGCGACTTAGTGACTGAACAACCACAATAACCAAGACAGGGAAACAACCTGAGTGTCCACTGACAGATGAACGACTGAAGGAGTTGTGATGTACATACACACACATACATGCAATAGAATATGATTTAACCATTAAAAATAACAATCTTGCATTTATGACAGCGCAGATGGATCTTGTGGGTATCATGCTAAGTGAAATGTTCAGTTCAGTTCAGTTGCACAGTTGTGTCCGACTCTTTGCGACCCCATGAATCGCAGCACGCCAGGCCTCTCTGTCCATCACCAACTCCCAGAGTTCACTCAGACTCACGTCCATCGAGTCAGTGATGCCATCCAGCCATCTCATCCTCTATTGTCCCCTTCTCCTCCTGCCCCCAATCCCTCCCAGCATCAGAGTCTTTTCCAATGAGTCAACTCTTCGCATGAGGTGGCCAAAGTACTGGAGTTTCAGCTTCAGCATCATTCCCTCCAAAGAAATTCCAGGGCTGATCTCCTTCAGAATGGACTGGTTGGATCTCCTTGCAGTCCAAGGGACTCTCAAGAGTCTTCTCCAACACCACAGTTCAAAAGCATCAATTCTTCGGCGCTCAGCCTTCTTCACAGTCCAACTCTCACATCCATACATGACCACAGGAAAAACCATAGCCTTGACTAGATGGACCTTGTAGGCAAAGTAATGTCTCTGCTTTTGAATATGCTGTCTAGGTTGGTCATAACTTTTCTTCCAAGGAGTAAGCATCTTTTAATTTCATGGCTGCAAGGAAGACAAAACCTGTATGATCTCACATGTGAAATCTAAAAGCAAATGAACAGACTCATAGGAAGAGATCAGATGAATGGTTAGCGGAGGCAGAGTGGGCTGGGGAAAACTGGATGAATGGTGGCTAAGAGGTACCAACTTCCTGTTAAAAGGGGGGGAAAAAAAGAAAACAAGCAAGAAGCTCACCCATGATGGGACCCAGGTCATCATGTGGCAAGAAGCATTCAAGCTAGGTATCTGAGATTGAATGGATGGTCTAGTATTTGAATTGGCCAGGAGGAGACTAGTCTAGAAAAGGAGAATGCTATGAGAGGTCAGTTCATAGACGTGGAATCACATGGTTTGCTCAGCATTAAGAAGTCCATTTTGTTGAAAGGTGTGGACTGTGGTAGGGTGGGGAGAGCTGTGGGCAGGCAGAGGCTGAGGGGCAGCTGGGGAGGCTCAGGAGGCCAACACACAGTAATGTCTGAAATGATGTCTCTGTCCCTGAGTGTCCTCCTATGACCTGAGAATCCAGGTATGGTCCATGGACCAGCAGCATTGCCTCCCTTGGAAGTTTGTTAAAATATACAATCTCAGGCCCAGACCACCTGACCTGCCTCTTGAGAAACCTATATGCAGGTCAGGAAGCAACAGTTAGAACTGGACATAAAACAACAGACAGGTTCCAAATAGGAAAAGGAGTACGTCAAGGCT
Source organism: Aepyceros melampus (assembly GCA_006408695.1). NCBI lineage: Eukaryota > Metazoa > Chordata > Mammalia > Artiodactyla > Bovidae > Aepyceros > Aepyceros melampus. Next base: position 25,323 of record SJXQ01000254.1, read on the forward strand.
GTATATTGTCACTCTGCTTATTTAACTTATATGCAGAGTACATCATGAGAAACGCTGGGCTGGAGAAGCACAAGCTGGAATCAAGACTGCTGGGAGAAATATCAATAACCTCAGATATGCAGATGACACCACCTTTATGGTAGAAAGTGAAGAAGAACTAAAGAGCCTCTTGATGAAGGTGAAAGAGGAGAGTGAAAAGCTGGCTTAAGGCTCAGCATTCAGAAAATTAGATCATGGCATCTGGTCCCATCACTTCATGGCAAATAGATGGGGAAACAGTGTCTGACTTTATTTTGAGGGGCTCCAAAATCACTGCAGATAGTGACTGCAGCCATGAAATTAAAAGACGCTTACTCCTTGGAAGGAAAGTTATGACCAACCTAGACAACATATTAAAAAGCAGAGACATTACTTTGTCAACAAAGGTCTGTCTAGTCAAGGCTATGGTTTTTCCGGTGGTCAGGTATGGATGTGAGAGTTGGACTGTGAAGAAAGCTGAGCCCCAAAGAATTGATGCTTTTGCACTGTGGTGTTGGAGAAGACTCTTGAGAGTCCCTTGGACTGCAAGGAGATACAACCAGTACATCCTAAAGGAGATCAGTACTGGATGTTCATTGGAAGGACTGATGTTGGACCTGAAACTCCAATACTTAACGCCACCTGATGTGAAGAGCTGACTCATTTGAAAAGACCCTGATGCTGGGAAAGATTGAGATCGGGAGGAGAAGGGGACAACAAAGGATGAGATGGTTGGATGGCATCACCGACTCAATGGACATGGATTTGGGTGGACTCAGGGAGTTGGTGATGGACAGGGAGGCCTGGCATGCTGCGGTTCATGGGGTCGCAAAGAGTCAGACACAACTGAGTGACTGAACTGAACTGAGGCCCCACTCCAGACCTCTCCAAACAGAATCTGTATTTTCCCAGGTGACTTGTGAGCACATTAAATGCTGACAAGCACTGGTCTATCGCACAGACGATTAAATGTCTAAGCCTCCCCTGAAGTCTTAAACAAGAACAGATGGCTCTGAAATAGCGGCTTCACAACTGGGTTTTGAGTCACGGCCTGGACCCTGCCTTTCTCCAGTATCTCCCCACATCCTCCGTGAAGACGGGGTCTCAGAGGGTCTCACAGACAAGGGCAGATTCTCACGGCCTGCCCGCCACCACTCCCAGGGGCTCTGATGCTGGCTGCCCTAGACCAGAGTCTGAGACGCTCTGGGCTAGAAGCACTGCCCCTCCCACTTAACACAAGGCTCGGGAAAGATTGGGGAGCTCACAAATGGGAATATTTCCTGTGCGAAGAAGTTTGGGATTTGTTGCCTTGGTCTTTCACTTGCCCCAACTCTGCTTTAACTGGACATTTATCACAGTTAAAGTATAAATAATACCATTAGCCTTCCAAGCAGCGATAAAATTAGCCGTGTAAACAAAGCAAGTCAGTGACCTTCGGCAAACCCCTTGCTGACTCTGACCCAACACCTACTAAGACGATTAGTCAGGGCACATTGGAGCGGGGTGAGGGGCCCTGGGGAGGAGAGCAGCCCTCCCCCTCTTTCCTGAGAACCCTCCGCTGTCCTGGGATGGGTCCTGAAACGTCTGTGGACAATTAGGGCTCTGGACGTCTGGAGCTTCAGCCCAGCTCTGTGCCAGACTCTGTCATGGTTTGCTATCTCCCGGATGAAAGGTCCTTCCAAGTTCAGATGCTCTTGCTGTGTGCGCTCGGCTCCCTGAGAAGGAGATGCTCTGGCCTGAAGCTCCAGCGAGGCTGCGGCAGGCAGAGCGGGATGCCGGCCACGGCTGCCGCATCCATTCTGTGCGGACACGAGGGCCTTTCTGGGTCAGTGGAAACTGTTGCTTTCGTCTGCCGTGGGGGCGCCCGTTGTGGAGGTGCAGCCAAGCGTGCACTCCTCCTAAGCCGCCGGTTTGTGTTACTGACTTGGACCCCTTCTCTCGGGCTCCCCTTTTATTGGATCGTTTCCTCTCCTGATCGTTAAGATGATGGCAGAGGTCCTCATTACACTTGTTTTTGTCTTTCTGGTAGAAAAAGTCCAGGATCTGAGTCAGAGGTCCTGGCTTTTTGTCTGAGTTCTAATGGAGGGAAGGAGAGAAACACTCCTTCCAGGCCCCCCAGGTCCTTTCAGGGAGATGGCAGTTTGAATCTGACCATGTCAGATGCCAAGTGTTAGGTGCTGTGCTGTGCTTAGTCGCTCAGTCGCGTCTGACTCTTTGTGACCCCATGGACTGTAGCCTGCCAGGCTCCTCTGTCATGGGATTTCCCAGGCCAAGAATCCTGGGTTGGGTTGCCATGTCCTCCTCCAGGGAATCTTCACAACACAGGGATCAAAACAGGCGTTAGGGGCCATGTGCAAAAAGACTCGGTCTGCAGGTGAGAGAATATGCATGCGTGTTTGTGTACATATGTATGTTTGTAGGTCTGTGCATGTATGTGTGCACACAAATGCACGCATGTTTGTATATGCATACATGTGTATGTGTGAATGTGTGTGTAGATTTGTGGGTCTGTGCATGTATGTTGGTTGTGTGTGTGTGTGTGTGTGTGTGTATCACGTCCTCCCAGGCAGCAGCAGGAGTACGTGCAGAGTGTGAAGGCCCCTCTGTCTGCCTTCTCATCACTCCCATGCCCAACAAGCTGGGGGCTGTCTAGAGACAAAGCCAGGCTCACCCTGTTCGTTAGTGGCAAACAGAGTGACCCGACCCCACTCTCTCTGGCTGTCTCTCCTTGTCCACTCCGTGCAAGCTGGCTCCAGAGTACTGCTCCAGCCTGAATTCCCCATTAGAAATCAAGCTCGTGAAGCTCATGTGCTGTCGCTTTTCACGTCGACTCTTGTCTCAGGACACCCCTGGGCCAAGGGCTTTTCTGGAGATTTCCTCCTCCAGTTAGCATCTACATCCCATGTTTATCCTCATGGTCTACCATGTTCCAGCCTTTCTCACAGATAGGTTTCTGTACCTTCTTACATAGAACTTTTCCAACCTGACTTCTCTGTAAAATAGTGATCATGGGACTCATGACCAGACTCAGAGAGATTTAAATAAAATAACATTGGAAAAGCGCTTGGTGAATTTTAAAAACATATTCGAAAGGAAATTCCTTATTGTCTTTGTGGGCTTGATGTGGTTTCTCGATGAAATGGAGATGGTGATCTTTATAGGAGTGAACAAAACAGGTTGACACTTGTTTTTTTTCTTTGTTTTGTTTTCTTTTTTTTCCCTATAATGGATAAGTTTCTGTGTCTGTTGAGAGGTGCTTTTATGTATTTGCAGCAAGTATAAAAGAGAGTAAGCAGTCTGAGGAGGGAGGAGGGTGTATTGATTAAGCACAAACTGGCTCTGAGGATAAGCACTCAGTCTGGGTTTCCCTGGTGGCTCAGATGGTAAAGAATCTGCCTGCAGTGCAAGAGATCTGAGTTCAATCCCTGGGTTGAGAAGATCCCCTGGAGAAGTAAATGGCAACCCTATCCAGTGTTCTTGTCTAGGAAATCCCAGAGACAGAGGAGCCTGGTGGGCTGCAGTCCCTGGGGTCACAGAGTTAGACATGACTGAGCAGCTAACATTTTCTTTATTTCTGACATCTAAGGGCCTGTTAGGGTTGACATTCTTAAAGAGGCTCTCTTCATCAAACCCCTTTGATTTTGCCAACTTATCATTGCTCTAAACAAAGGTTGGTTGAGTTTTATTCAGAGTGTGGTTCCCAAAGGCTTCACCTCCATAAACATATTCTCAACATGGAAAAACAAATGGATCAGGACACTAATGCACTCTTCCCACATCAGAGGAACATAGAGCTCTTTTGTCTAATCCATTGAGCCTTCTGTACCCAGAATTCAGGAAATCAGACACAGACAAGGACAAGCCCCAGATGAGAGCCCTCTAGCATTACTGCCTTGCACATGGGCCCGCTGACCGCAATCTCCACTGGCCCCGTGATAGCCACGTGAGCTCAGATAAATGCATCATCTTGGTGGGAGCCCTAATGTCCACTTCCGTGCTGTCAGAAACCAAGGCTGGTCCAAGTTCCTCAGGAATACAGGCCAATCTCTTAGATCTCTCTCTCCCTGCCTTGGTCTCTTCTCTCCTGTCTACTAGCATATTTATTTCTCTTGTCCATTAAAACGAAAACAAATCTCACACAGTACAATAACTTCTGTCTTATCTACCATCTTACTGAAGTCACACTGCTTGCTTGCTTTCCTTTTTGTCTCTCATATGATGAGTGCAGAGTATTCTGCACCATCTGATACTGTTTCTTCAGCAACAGATTTCTACTTTGTCTCTTTGGCCCCGACCTGTGAAGAATTGATGCTTTTGCATTGTAGTGCTGGAGAAAACTCTTGAGAGTCCCTTGAACCTGCAGGGAGATCAAACCAGTCAATCCTAAAGGAAATCAGTTCTAAATATTCATTGGAAGACTGATGCTGAAGATGAAACTCCAATATTTTGGCCACCTGATGCAAAGAGCCAACTCATTGGAAAAGACCCTGATGCTGGGAAAGATTGAGGACAGGAGGAGAAGAGGACAGAGGATGAGATGGTTGGATGGCATTCTCCACTCAATGAACATGAGTCCGAGCAAACTCCGAGAGTTAGTGAAGGACAGGGAAGCCTGGCATGCTGCAGTCCATGGGGTTGCAAAGAGTCAGACATGACTTAATGACTGAACAACGAACAACAACAATCCTGCCCAAATCGCTTCTTTGAAGTGCTTGCAGTGCCCACTCAGTTAGAAAATCCAATACCTATCTTGTAGGACTCAAGCCATCCTCATATACAGGATTTAAAGTAGCTTCAGGACAACATGCCTTTTTAGGATTTAGGTCTGATCCCCTTCCACTGGGAAGAGGAGATCAGCTCCCAGACACACAGACTGCTCTGCCTTCTCACACATTCCTTCCAATGACAGGAAGCTCATCTGGAAAGCTCTCAGTGGTCTCATTCCAGCCATCCCCACCAGGCTCAGGTTTAGAAGAAGCAGCGCCTATCCCCACCGCATCTGTGGTCAGTGGAATCTAGCCCAGCAGCATCTTTTCCCCTGGAAACCTTCCCTTTCTCTTTACAGTGGAGCTCTGGAAATGCGCACTCTCGAATTTCCTCTGAATCCTTTATCCCCCCAAGTCTTATAGTCAGAACTTCCATTCTCATGTCTCAAAAGTGAAAACTCTGAGACAACCTAGAGGGGTGGGATGGGAAGGGACGTTGAGGGAGAGTTCAAGAGGAAGGGGGCATGTGTATGGATCTGTGGCTGATTCATGTTGATGTATGGCAGAAACCATCACAATATGGTGAAGTAATTTTATCCTCTAATTAAAAATCACCAACCAATGAGTCGCTCAGACATGTCCAACTCTTTGCGACCCCGTGGATTCTAGTCCCCCAGGCTCCTCTGTCTGTGGGATTCTCCAGGCAAGAATACTGAAATGGGTAGCCATTTCCTTCTCCAGGGGATCTTGCCAACCTAGGTTCCCTGCATTGCAGGCAGATTCTTTACCATCTAAACTACCAGGGCAGCCCAATTAGAAATTAAAAAAAAATTTTTTTTAACTGAGAATTCTTAACTGATTTTAAGATACCCATATTTTCCCTTGAAATTATACTACTCTATAAATTATGTAGTATAATTAGGAATTGCATTTCTTCTTACCAATGTTTCCTAAGGGAAAATCAGGCTATATACTTTCTAAGGCAGTTGTATATACTTGTGCAAAATCTCTCTGTTTGAACAAGATCATGATCTAAATGAGTGATTCTCAGGGACTTCCCTGGCAGTCCAGTCTTTAAGATGTACCTTCCAGTGCAGAGAGTGCAGATTTGATCCCCAGTCAGGAAGCTAAGATCCCACATGCCTTGTAGCCAAAACACGAAAGCATAAAACAGAAGCAATATTATAACAGATTTTAAAAAGACTTTAAAAATGGTCTGCATCAAAAAAAAATCTTTTTTTAAAAATTAGCGAGTCTCAAACCAGGAAGTACATCACTAGAACCTGAGGGACTTATTTAACAGCCGAACATCAGGATCTGTTCCCGATGTGCTAAGTCGGTGGCCAGGCCATCAGCACTTTTCTCAAGCTTCACCCGTGGTTCTCGTCCATAACTAGGTTCACAGGGCTCCTGGTAAGAGGTCGTCAGAAATGCCAGTGCCACCTCCAGGGATGTAAACAGCCCCCGATGGGCATGTCTTGTAAATTTGGACTTAGGAAACTCTAGTGTCCCCTGTAGCTCCACTGGGAGTAAATCCCAACAAAACATTGTTTTTATTTGTCACGAAGGTTTCTCTTTCATTAGTTCTCTCTCCTTCTGAGAGGTGGAGCCAACTCCAGGCTCACCAACTAAGTCCTGTTGAATCTGTTGAATCTGAACGTTCCCATTTCACAGGGCTGCAAAGGAAGTGCAAGTCATGACCTTCAAGGCCCCGGGTTTTGAGGTCTGACACTAAGTCCCTTCTTTCCCTGCTGATCCCCTTGTTCTATATGAGGCCTGACTGCTTGGGTCTCTGCTGCCAATTCTCTTGTTTTGTGTCTTGGTAGCCTTGGGGATTTTAAACACTTCACCCCTTTCTCTTCCTCCTTAATCAAGGAATTGACGTTCTGCATGGCTCTCGTCAGCAACCTCTGGGTATGAATAATTATATCAAAAGGTCACGACCATTCAAATGCCTTCCCCATCTCCTTTTCTGATTTTGTCTTCAAGCAGCTGTGAAGAGCTCCCTCCATGCTAATGCACAGTCTCAGCTTTGATGCTGTGGGTTTGGGGGAGGCAGGGGGATCGCCTAAGAAAGGGAGGTGGTGGAAGCAGAACACATGCTTGGAGGTGAGGGCCTAGGATCTGAGTTAGAATCTGTCCCTCTCTTCATCACCAGCCCTGGAATCTAGGCAGTTAAAAAAAGTGGCAGTTCTCTGTGCTTCTCCTCTTCCGTTGACTTTACCCCCTTTCACTTCTCTATTCACTCTATTACTAGGTTTACCCTTGTCAGTTCTAAATTTCCCAAGCCTGATTCCCCCACCTAAACCCTCCCCACGCTCCTTTGCAGCCTCCTGTTATTCACAAATGGAAATCCAGAATGGGTAAGCATATCACTAAGTCCCTGTACAACCTGGCACTAAAGTGCGCTTTCACTTTTGATTTTGATTTCTCCCCATGATGCTCCTAAACTTTTCTGTGTTGCCCCAGTCCTCCAGTTAGGCTCTGTCCTTTGATGGGATCATGGCATTTCCCCCGGGTAGCTGCCCTCTCCATGGTTGGAGTTGGGGAAGGAAAAGGGAAACTGGTTTGTTGAGCTGCTGTTGTACTCTAAGCACTGGCATATGCCTGGAGTGTGTGTGTGTGTGTGTGTGTGTGTGTGTGTGTGATTAGTTCATGCTCTCAATAGACTTTAAAACCTTTACTTGCAGCCCTGTTTTATATATAAGAAGATAGATGGTTTAGATAGTCCTGTCTGAAAATACAGAATTAATAAAAACTCTCCACAACTGAGCTCATGTGTCAGTTTTTCATGAAATCTCTTTCCACTTGCTCCTAATTCATCACTCTCATTCCTTTATGTATATATATTGATGTATGAGTATTTAGTGAGAATGTGCTTTATGCTAGGTACAAGGCTTAGTCCAAGAGCAGGAATAAGACAGAACACATTCTTGCCCTCGAGGAGCTTCCATTCTTGTGGGGAGATGGATAATACACCATTAAACAAATAGCCAAGAAGACTAGTGGGGTAAACTGTGTGGCAGTGACAGGCAAGGTGGTTGCAGGTGATGGTATCTACAAGGAGCCTACTTAAAATCCAGAGAATTGGAAGAGGCCCCTGAGAAAATGAGAAAGAGCTAAAATTCATCTTGGCAGATGAACACTTCACACACAGAGAGAAGTGTGTGCGAAGGTCCTGGGGCTTGGTATGTTGGGGGGATACTTTGATTGAAGTGGTCACAGATGAGATTGAAAAGGTAGATTGGTAACAGATTATGTTGAACTCTGAGGTCAGTTTGGCTTTTTTTCTGAAAGCAATGCAAGAGTTTGAAGGATTTTTTAGAAGGGCTTTGTGTATATATAATTAACATACACTCGACTCGATGGATGTGAGTTGAGTGAACTCCGGGAGTTGGTGATGGACAGGGAGGCCTGGTGTGCTGCAATTCATGGGGTCACAAGGAGTTGGATACGACTGAGCGACTGAACTGAACTGAAACCGAAAATATGTGAAGGGCACAATTTGACAAGTTTAAACACACATGTACATTCATGAAATTATCCTCATACTCAAGACAGTAAGCATACCCATCATCTCCCACAGTTTCGTCATGGTGCTTTGTAACCCCCCACTCAGAATGTTCCCTAACCACAGCCTCAGACAACCACTGATTTTCTTCCTGTTACTGTAAATAACTTGTATTTTTTAGCATTTTGTGTAAATAGGTTTGATTACTTGGGTCTCTAACATATGTACTTTTGTGCACGTGTGTATGTGTGTGTGTGTGTGTTACTTGTAGACTTTTTACAGATACCTTTTATCTGGTGAAGGAAGTCTCCTTCTATTCTTTACTGCAAGTTTTTATCAGGAATGGGTGCTGTGTTTTGTCAGATGTTTGTTCTCAATCTTTTGAGACAGTCATCTCTTTTTTTTAAGGCTTTTAATTGGTTGTTTTGATTGTTAAGCCAAAAATACATTCCTGAAATAATCCTTACTTGACTCTTATGTATTATCCTTTTTATATATTATTGGCTTAAATTTGCTAAGATTGTGTTTAGAAAATCTGTACTTAGGTAGTTTTCTTTTCCTATAATCTTTTTTTTCACATTTGCTATCAGAGTAATGCTGAGTTTTTAGCATTGTTTGGGAAGCCTTGTGTCTCTTCAGTATTCTTAAAGAATTTGTTCAAATGGATGTTATTTCTTCCTAATGTTCAGTACAATTAACTAGCAGAGCCATCTGTATCTGGAGCTTCTTTTGTTAGAAGGCTTCAAATTACAAATTCAATTTTTAAAAATAGATAAAGGGGTATCTTTTCAGGTTATCTCTTCCTTCTTGAGCAAGTTTTGGTCTATGCCTTTTAAGGAATTTATACATTTCTTCTAATTTGTCAAATTTATTGGCATAAAGCTGTACATAAGAAATAATCCTTTTTAACATCTGTAGTAATGTCATGCCTCTCATTCCTGATAGTGTTAATATCACCCCACCCCTATGAGTCTGGTTTACCAAATTTATTGATCTTCATAATTAACCAGGTTTTGATCTCATTAATGTTTATTTTTTGTGTTTTGTTTTATATTTAATGATTTTTCTCTTATCTTATTACTTATGTATTCTATTTCTTTTCTGATAAGTCTCTAGTTTATCTCTCCTTCCCTTTCCCCTTTGGTGACCATAAGTTTGTTTTTCTGTCTCTGAGTCTGTTTCTGTTTCGTTATTTGTGTCATTTTTTTTTTTTTTTTAGATTCCACACATAAATGATACCATATATTTGTTTTTCTCTGTCTGGCTTATTTAACTTATGATAATCTCAGTTCAGTTCAGTTGCTCAGTTGTGTCTGACCCTTTGCGACTCATGGACTGCAGTGCGCCAGGCTTCCCTGTCCATCACCAACTCCTGGAGCTTGGTCAAACTTATATCCATCAAATCAGTGATGCCATCCAACCCTCTCATCCTCTGTCGTTCCCTTCTCCTCCTGCCTTCAATCTTTCCCACCATCAGGATCTTTGCAAATGAGTCAGTTCTTCTCATCAGGTGGCCAAATTATCAGTCAGTGTTATCAGCATCAGTCCTTCCAATGAATATTCAGGACTGATTTCCTTTTGGACTGACTGGTTGGATCTCCTTGCAGTCCAAGGGACTCTCAAGAGTCTTCTCCAACACCACAGTTCAAAAGCATCAATTCTCCAGCACTCAGCTTTCTTTATAGTCCAACTCTCACATCCACACATGACTATTGGAAAAACCATACCTTTGACTAGATGAACCTTTGTCAGTAAAGTAATATCTCTGTTTTTTAATATGCTGTCTAGGTTTGTTATAGCTTTTCTTCCAAGGAGCAAGCGACTTTCAATTTCATGGCTGCAGTCACCATCTGCAGTGATTTTGGAGCCCCTCAAAATAAAGTCTGTCACTGTTTCCATTGTTTCCCCCTCTCTTTGCCATAAATATGATAATCTAGGTCCATCCATTTTTCTTCAAATGATATTATTTCATTCTTTTCTTTTTTATGGCTGACTGATGTTCCATATGGGCTTCCCAGGTGGTGATAGTGGTAAAGAATCCACCTGCCAGTGCAGGGCACGCAAAAGACATGGGTTCAATCACTGGGTCAGGAAGGTCTCCTGGAGTAGGAAATGGAACCTGACCCCAGTCTTCTTGCCTGGAAAATTCCATGGACAGAGGAGCCCGGTGGGCTACAGCCCATAGGGTCGCAAAGGGTCAGACACGACTGAGCCACACAGCATTCCATGTACCACATTCATCTGCCGATGGACACTAAGGCAGCTTCCATGTCTCATTTTTTATTGCTTTTCAGTTACTGCATATGGGAGGATAAGTCTAGTTATTCCATCCCTATCAGAAATGAAAGTCTCATTTCTTGGAAGGGTTCTAAGTAGAGGAATCATGTTATACCAGTTGAAGTTTTTAAAAAGATCCAGATCGAAAGTGTGATGGGTCTTGAAGCCACATTTTTTTCAGGGAATGTGCAAATAGAGAACAGGTCCAGGTGCCTCTGGAGACATAATCCACTGAACTTGGATACGGAGAGGAAAGGGAAAGAGGAAAGGGAAGGGAAGAGTCAAAGCTGCCTCCTGAGTGTTTTCCTAGAACAACTGTGCCAGTGGGGAAAGCCCTGGCAGAGCCATAGTGGGAAGACAGGCGTCAAGACTTTCTATTGTACAGAGACTTGCCTCTTTAATCATTCAAGTGGAGCTGGTCACACAGGCAGAGGGCAGTAAGCCTGGGGAGCTCTGGAGACAGGTTAGGGCTGGAGACAGAAAAATACTCATCAACATACAATTGTTCAAAGCTCTGGAACCTCATCAGATCAACCTAGGGGAAGAGTGTAGATAAAGGAGAAAGGAAGATCCAGGACTGAATCTGAAGGAGTCTAGAGGCCAGGGAAGAGGAGGAGCTGAGATGGAGATGAAGCAGCACCTGTTTTCCTATGATACTTGGTACTTTCATTTAACTATCATTCCATATTGCAGTTTCTATAGAGCCACCTGTCACTCAACTGAACCATGAGCCCCAGAGGTCAGGGGCGCTGTCTTTATTTGTATCACTGACTTCAAACTCAGTGTCTAGCATCTTTCAAATGAATTCTTTAAATGAGTGAATGGAAAGATGGCCCATTGAAATGAGTGAATTATTCGAATGAAGGAATCTTTCAGTGGATCCTTCAGATGCATGGATGGAGGAGGTTAGGAGATGATTAGCATGGAGACAAAGGGACACAGCCTTTGCAGAGTCCAAGGGCTCCAGAAGACAATTCTGGGGAAAATCAGACAGGTCAGGAAAGTGAAATGGTCCAGGAACATTGCTGTGAGCCCATTTCCTCATCAAGGAACCACAAGGCCTGGAGAAGCGAGTTCTCTCATTCCTTCATGGATGTGGTGAACACAAATGGGAACCCTCTGGCTGCCTGTTACAGAACCCTAAGGAAACAAAACGTGTTCACCTCGGGCTTCGTCAGTGGATGTTTCTATTCTTCTGGGCCTTTCTCTGTTTTCAATCAGATCAAAGTCTATCTTGTGAAATGTTCTGCCCCCAGATTAGAATTTAAGTTTACATTCATTAAAAAAAAAAAAAAAAGAAATCACTTTGACCCTGGTGAACCGGGGGCCATCTCATCTTGGAAGAGACCAGGTGCATCCTTGCCAGCCCTCCAGAGACATAAAGCTGTCCTGTGAAGGGTTATTGACAGCTTGGCATTGACTCCCTAGCTGAGCGGGAGCTCCAAGCCTTCCTCTCTTGACCTGCCAGACTGGCAGGGGCAGTGATGGCCTGGCCTGAGGGAGAGCCTTGCAGGGTGCTGCAGAGAAGGTCAACCTTCAGTGGAGAACCGCAACATTTACAATCTCATTGTCTTCATGAAGAGCCGTGGGCTGGGGTTCTACACATTTCAGCAAGTTGAACAGAGCCCGGAAGGTTTAACTGTCCAGTTGAAAATGATAGTAAAGTTTATTTTGGTTAGAACCTGAAATGAGTCTGAGTTTGGCTTTTTCAGCCTGGTGGCTTTGTGTAAACAGTTTACTTAACGTAGTTTTTGGCTCCTTCTCAATAAACCACCATGATAATCCCATTCACAGACAAAACATCACAGATGAGCAGACAGGCCGCTGTAAAACAGCTCCTTACCTGCGCTTTGCGTGCAGTGTAAAGATCTGCTTTTACAGTTTTTAGGAAAGGACCCGTCCATCTCCGTTTTCACAGTTGGAGACATGGTTTCTTTAGACTTCCATGGAAGAGCTGAGCTCCTTTTTTATACCACAAAATAGCTTTTAATTAAGTGCATAAAGCGAGCTGTTATTTTCCAGAGAAGCATGCTGGCTTCATTCAAGTTGGAAGAGACCCCGGGAGAATGCCAAGATCACCTACTGCTTACATTTCATTTTAATGTGCTCAAGTTCAATAAAAGTTTATCATCTCCATTAAACCGGTACCTATTGGAGCTGATTTAATCTCGTTAGCACAGAGAACCACATGAAAGAAATCAAGTCCCCAGGACAAGACTGGGCAAAGCATGGTGTGGGGGGTGTAAATTACACAGAAGAAGCACAGCGTCTGCAGAGGGCAGGGTGCCTCTCACCTGCTCATATGTATGTGTGTGTCTGCACGCGCTTGTGGGGTGTGCACGTGTGTGGGGACCCACACTCTGCCGTGCAGGCTCTGGCTGCCAGCCACGGCGCAGCACGCCCGGGAGGCCGCCAGGCTCGGAGTCCTCAGCTGCTCAGTGTCACAGCCCCACCCTGCTCCCTCTCGGACTATGAATTGTGTGACGTTTGAACAAACAAATGTCATGTGTAGGGGTGCGAGTCAAACGTCTACTGGCAACAGCTTGCCGAGGATATATATCCTGATTCTAGCCCCAGAGAGCACGGATGCATGGATACAGATACAGAGACAGAGCAGGTACACATACAGACACACAGACACAGACACATACACTTTCTCCTGCAGGGAGAGTTGGTTTGCTCATTGTTTTTCCCATGTACCAGAGAGCCTGCTGGAGTTCTTGCCTAGACCTGAACAGAGGTCCAAGAACCCAGAGATGTTAAGTCTCTTATTCAACATGTAGCTTGACTGTGGGAGTCAGTCACATTGGACATGGTTGACAAGTTGGTGAGGGGTGACTGGATACCTACAGGTACTGCCCCCAGACATAACCTGATGGGCTGGTGGACACAGTTCTCCGTGGGAGAACTCAGTGGGGACCAGGCTCAAACGCAGGCAGAGATGGAAGCAGCTATTTTCCAGGGGAATTCAGCAGACTCACAAGGAGAAGTGCCTGGCCAGGGAGAAGGGTGCAGTTGGAACCTGTGGTTCTCCGCAGGCCTGCATCACGCCTCAGGGGGGCTGCAGGGAGTTTGGCCTCCGGCTGGCACTCAGGGGGCTTGGCAACCAGAAGGTGGCTGTCACCCTCGGTGTGCACACCTGTGTCTGAGCTGTGGGGACAGAAGTGTGGCCCAGTTTTGAAAGCTGCTTGACCAGGCTGCAGGCCTGGAGTGGAAGAGTGTACCATGACTTTATGCAGTTTGCGGGAAGCTCCCTCAGGATTTCCGGAAAACATCTGCTGAAGCTTTGAGTGGCGGGTTCTAGGTCCCTCTGAGCCAGGGTGGGGCGTGAGTCATGCAGGACCCAGGGGGCATGGGCCATGGTCCCCTTGTTCACTGAAGAGAATTCAGACTCTTAATCGAGTGCCTAATATTCTAGTCACCTGTGTTAGCTTGGGCTACCATAACACAGTACCACAGAGCCTGGAAATTTACTTCTCACACTCTGGGGCGGGATGGGGGTGGGGCGCTGTTCTGAAAGCTTGGCTGTGCAACTTGCATCCCGCAAATATTTTTTTTTAGATATTAATTTAGTTCTAACTGCACTGAGTCTTCATCGCTGTACACGGGCTTTCTCTGCTTGCGGCGAGCAGAGACTACTCTAGTTGCGCTGTGCGGTGCTGGCTTCTCCTGCGGTGACTTCTCTCGTCGCGGAGCCCAGGCTCTAGGCGAACGTGCTCAGCAGCTGTGGCACGAGGCCTTGGTTGCTCGTTGCTGTAGGATCTTCCTGGACCAGGGATCAAGCTCACGCCCCCTGCTTTGGCAGGCAGATTCCAGTCCACTGCGCCCCCAGGGAAGTCTGCACCCCGCAAGCAGTTCAGGGTGTGGCTCTGGGGCTGGACTTTGTGCTTGGTGGGGACTCACTCATGGAGGCAGATGAAATGGGGTCCCCCACTGGGCAGGTGATGTGAACTGTGAGCCCTGTGGGCGGAACTTGAGCATGGAGAATGACACAGGGCAGAGCAGGAAAAAAAGGCTGTGAAAGAGGCCAGATAGGGTCCTCAGGGCAACACCTTTTCAGGTGCTCTGGACCGCTGGCCTCAGTCTCATCCTGGGGTGCATCATGGCTGGACCAATGCCTTCCAAAGCCCGCAGGAACAAGGGCCTGACCCGCTCTGTCCCAGTGTGGCAGCTGCACAAGCAAAGCATGAGGCCCAGTCCCCTCTCCGAGGCCCAGCCGGCATGTCTCAGCCCTGGGCAGCAGCTCCTGCCCCTCCTGGCTCGGTCAGCTTGCCCCTCCTCCTCTCGGCACACAGAGACCATGACGGCAGGTTCAAGTGCAGGCAAGCAGCAAAGGGGCACTGACTTTGAAGTCGAGAGCCATAGGTTGAAGGGAACTCTCTTGGCCGAGGCACAAAGGGAAGAAAATGCCATCCTAAGGAGAGTAGCTTTAGATTTTTCACTTTATCATCCAAGTAAAAGATTAGGGACACAGTTCTGGTTGAGATGGCTAAGCGGGTGCCTGAATAATTGAATTTCATGCTCATTATTTCCCTCTGAAGTGGTGAACACGAGCAGTCATTGGAAAGCGGGAAATCTCAGATGCCCCGGCCAGCACCTTGCTGTGCTTCTCAAAGGTTTCCAGGTCCGCCCAGCATTCATGGTGGCTGTGTGGTACGTACGAGGCAACACTGGCACAACCCGTGAACCCACCAAGTTGAAAACAAGCTTCCTCTCCATTGGCAAGTTTGTTATCAGCTTTAGACACTTACGTTCTGGACAAGATTAGACACAGTCTGGGGCCTGCATTGTGCTGTGTTGAGAGCAGGCAGTTTGCCTGTAGCTTTGACATCTCATAATTGAGCTGTATCAGAATGGGAAGGAAGACCAAAGGTTTGTAAAGTGCCCTGCATGTGTGGGCCAGGGAGTCATAGGGAAAGTCTGTACCTTCTGCTCATTTCTGCTGTGTCCCGAACATTTCTCTAAGAAAG
This sequence comes from Aepyceros melampus, assembly GCA_006408695.1. NCBI lineage: Eukaryota > Metazoa > Chordata > Mammalia > Artiodactyla > Bovidae > Aepyceros > Aepyceros melampus. The sequence continues at coordinate 40,805 of SJXQ01000254.1, forward strand.
TAAAATCTTTCAGAAAAATAGGTATACTAGGATTACTACTATGATAAAAGTGGACTTTGGTGGTTGTGTCTGAACCTTGTTTTCTCTTTGCTACTCAGTTTCTTTTTTTAAAGGAAGCCTGGAAGAGATTGTTCAGTGCAAATGAAGGGACCACCTATGATGAGAACATAGGGCTCCGTTCGGAAAAATTCTCACTCCTGGGAAAAGATGGAGTTATAGAGACTGAAGCTTGATTTGAAACTGTCTGTGGGCCCCATGAGGGGTTTCTTCCCAGATAAGGAGACCCTGCTATGTTCTCAAGGAGTTTGGGAACAGGGATTCGCAAGCACATTTTCCCTCCCCAACAAAGGCTTCTAACCATGCATTCTGGCAAGCTTTCTCCCCACCTTTTCTGAGCAAGGTCAGGGCTCATAGGTCTCAGGTATTGACTGCAAGGTCCTCATAAGTCTTTTTGGGGACAGAGAGAAGGAAGGAACTGCCCTTTCTTGAACTCCTACAGCATGCCAGACACTGGCCAGGCCTCCCATGTGTTATCTGAGAGGTGTGGAGGCTGTCATCCTTACCCTGCTCCTCAAACTGTCTCTGGGGGAAGACCAGGGGTTTTCATTCTGCATCAGCAGCACTCTGTGTAGCAACAAAATGCGCACAAGGGCCAGAGGAAGTCAGCCATCTGCCTGTGGTCCTGTAGATGGTAAGACCTGAGATCTGCCTTCAGGTCAGGATAACTCCAGCACTTCCAGTTTAGCAACAGTGAGAAAGGCTGTGGAAGCAGCTATGCCAGAGCTGCCAGATTTCAAGTGAATTATCCGTGGGAAGAGACAAGAAGTTGGGACAATGTGCCACTTGCCTGAATTTTGCTCTCCTACTTCTACAAACTGATGAAGCCTGTGACTTTCAGCCTTTTCAGGAAAGGCCAGGGATCTCGGTGACTGTTCTTGAATCTTCTTTCCATTCCATCTCCCACTGCAGCTGTCCCTTCTCTACCCCTTCCCCACCCCTTCCCCACAACCCCCTTAGGGAAGAGGGTGGAATTCAAGATGGGGTGAGGGCAGGCACGGCATCAGAACAATGAAATAAATTACAGTGTCCAAAGAACCCCAGGAATCCAAACAGAGCAAAATTATTATGTTTAACATAGAAATTGAACTTCAAATAATCCTGCTCTGTGTTTAATAACAACAGGTATGGCTCAGCCAAGCCAAGTCAGCTAGGTCCCCTCCGCCAGGCTGCCTGGCCTCTCTTAGCAAGAAGATAAAGCAAACGAGAGAGCTCTTGAAGGTTCATAGAATCTCTCACCTCCCGAAGAATGCAAACTGTATAAATACTCAGGTTTTAAAATAAAATCCCCACCCCCACCCCAGGCCAGCATTGCAGAACAGGGCCAGCCGGGCCTGGCAGAGCCCACGGGCTCATTGTCCAGGCTGGGTGGCAGCGTATCCTGTGACCAGGATGCCTGTGACACGTCAACACAGCCTTTGCGTCTGGACTGTGTATTGAAACTGTGAACACAGAACTCCCATGACTCAAGTTTACAGAAATACGTGACAGTGTTTGAAGTAGCTGAGCTGACACTAAAACAGTCTGACATCACAGCCTTGGGGGAGATGATGGAAATTTCTCCATTTCTTTAGAAAACTGAAAAAAGCAGATTCCTCTCAGGTGTTCGACTGGCCACCCAAGTGCAGCTCTTGGGCTGCTGTTCTTTGGTTTTAGAAAATCACACAGAGATGCAAAAGATGTTGGCCATGTCTAAGGATCATGGGTATCAGACAGTGCTGGGTGTTTTCTGCGTACCTCGCTCCAAACCTGGCCCCGCCCCCCAGTTCTTTCTCTGTCTTTCTCTGTTTCCCTCTGTGCACTTGGAGACTGTGTGGCCCAGGCTCCCCTTACCTTGGACTTTCGGTTGGATTTGGTCAGCAGAAACCACAGCAGGAAGCTGGTGGGCAGGAGAAGAGAGAGGTCAGGGACTGTTCTTCTCCTCCGCCAGGCCTCCAGCCCTGTCCAGACTCCCTACATAGTCCCCTTGCCCCGCCCCACTGTCCCTTTTTGGCCAAGGTAAAAGCTTGGAAGAAAAGCTATGACAAATTTAGGTAGCATATTAGAAAGCAGAGACATCACTTGTCAACAAAGGTCTGTATAGTTAAAGCTATGGTTTTTCTAGGAGTCATGTATGGATGTGAGAGTTGCACCATAAAGAAGGCTGAGTGCTGAAGAATTGATGCTTTCAAACTGGTGCTGGAGAAGATTCTTGAGAGTTCCTTGGACAGGAAGGAGATCAAACCAGCCAATCCTGAAGGAAATCAACCCTAAACATTCATTAGAAGGACTGATGCTGATGCTCCAATACTTTGGCCAACTGATGGGAAGGTCTGATGCATTGGAAAAGACCCTGATGCTGGGAAGGATTGAGGGCAGGAGGAGAAGGGTGCGACAGAAGATGAGATGGTTGGATGGCATCACCAACTCAATGGACATGAGTTTGAGCAAACTCCAGGAGATGGTGATGAACAGGGAAGCCTGGCATGCTGCAGTCCATGGGGTCACAACAAGTCAGACATGACTGAGCGACTAAACTGAACTGAAAAGAGGTTCCCGCCATCCCAACCGCTGGATGACTGTTCACCTTCTTCTTCCCTTAATCCTGCTAACTGACCCAGGTATTTCCTGTAGTGACACAGGCAATGTGCAGAGTTGCCTCCTTCATCTAACTTCTGGTCAAGAGCTTCTGCGGAGAAGGCAATGGCACCCACTCCAGTACTCTTGTCTGGAAAATCTCATGGATGGAGGAGCCTGGTGGGCTGCAGCCCATGGGGTCACCAAGAGTCAGACACAACTGAGCGACTTCCCTTTCACTTTTCACTTTCATGCATTGGAGAAGGAACTGGCAACCCACTCCAGTGTTCTTGCCTGGAGAATCCCAGGGACAGTAGATACAACTGAAGTGACTTAGTAGCAGCAGTAGCAAGAGCTTCTGGGTGCTCATCTTAATTTGGTATCATGATACTACACTGACAGTGTGGAGGATGGATGAAGTGTGCTCATTTCATTAAGAACAAAGAAATGTGCAAGAATTTCTTTCCATCTTTTAAGCATTTTTTTTTTTTTGCAGGTTGCTTATTATCACCTATTCATAGTGAAAGGAACTGTGCCTTATTTTTTTTTCTTTTTCCTGCTTCCAGACTGACTTGTAGTCGTCAAATCACTGTCTTGATTTTCATAATAAGGTCAAACATTCATTATCTATATTTTATGTTTTCATACTCGTGCTGTTTATCTATGGTGTTTCTTGAGTTCCTGTTGTCATTGATGGTGGTGAGTGATTTATTTTGCCTCCTCCAAGAAGATCAAACCAGTCCATCCTAAAGGAAATCAGTCCTAAATATTCATTGGAAGGACTGATGCTGAAGCTGAAGCTCCTGTACTTTGGCCACCTGATGCGAAGCACTGACCCCTTGGGAAAGACTCTAATGCTGGGAAAGATTGATGGCGGGAGGAGAAGGGGATGACAGAGGAAGAGATGGTTGGATGGCATCACCGACTCAATGGACATGAGTTTGAGTAAGCTCTGAGAGTTGGTGATGGACAGGGAAGCCTGGTATGCTGCAGTCCATCGGATCACAAAGAGCTGGACACGACTGAGCAACTGAACTTAACTTCCTGGAGAAATGCTCAGCCTTTCAGGCTTTCCCTCCCACCTCCTTACAAGCACCCTTATCTCTCTCCTCTGATCAAGATGCTTGCATATGATAGTAATGGAAAGTTTGTGTGTCCTTATGGCTATGCTTCAAGACACCTCGGTCCATGATAGTCTCTGGGTCCTCACTGATCTCTGTCTCCAGTTGACTGACCTGGCCCTGGGCACCCACATTCTACCAGTGACTGATCACACAGGTCCAGTCCCATCCATGAGAACATCTTGCTGCATTTACTCTTCATGCCCTGGTCCTGACCTTTGATCATAAGATTTCTACACTCTCTTCTGATGCCTCCGCTAAGCTACTGGAATTTTCAGCCTTTCTGTACTGCCGCCCACCATCAGAACTTACAGGACCTCTAATACCCTCCACACCATATACCAAGCATGGAGAACCTAGAGTCTACCTGTAACCCATTTGCATAGATGTCTGCCTCAGCTCATGGGCTCCGTGAAACATAAAGCACTGGAAGGATGCTTAAAGGGTGGCCACTGTGTGGCTAGAGAAGAGAAGTGAGCCCTGCCGTGGAAGAGCCCTCATCATTCATCTTAGGAGGATTTCAAACTCAAAGGGGATGATCAAGACTCATGTCCCTGACTTCCTGTTGCTTCCTCCTCCCCTTCACAGCTCTTCCACCTGCACCCAGGTTCATTCCGCATGTCCTCCCTGGGCAGAGGGGAAACCTCTCTCACACGGTTTTGGGTTTTATCTACTTACAAATGGCAGGCAGCGAAACTTGAAATGGAATCTCTAGACTCTACTTTTAATAGGTCAGAGGAAATCTTGGCAGTTGATAATTCTTTTTATTTCTCAACAAAAACTGGCTTTCAAGATGATCATTTCTCCAGGAAGCAGAACTTACGGCTGGAAGACTCCTTTGTTTCTTCAGTTCAGTTCAGTCTCTCAGTCGTGTCTGACTCTTTGTGACCCCATGCACTGCAGCACGCCAGGCTTCCTTGTCCGTCACCAACTCCCAGAACTTGCTCAAACTCATGCTCACCAAGTCAGTGATGCCATCCAGCCATCTCTTCCTCTGTCACACCCTTCTCCTCCTGCCTTCAATCTTTCCCATCATCAGGGTCTTTTCCAATGAGTCAGTTCTATCTATGAGGCATAAATGAAATCCTCATTAGAAAGTTGCTTTTCCTCCAAAGTCATCCTGGACCACCTGCTGCCTGTCATCTCCCCTGTGTTACTGTGTAAGCCTTGAATAATAAAGCTGCTCCCACAGAGAGCTAGCATAAGCCCATGTTTATTAGGCACTTGACTCTTTCTGTGTCTTAGTTACCTCATCTCTATGTATTTTGACCTTTGTGGTAGAATTTTTGTAGGATTAAATGAATATTTATCTCTATGCATATCTTAGAACAGGATCTGCTGCTGCTGCTGCTAAGTTGCTTCAGTCGTGTCTGACTCTGTGAGACCCCATAGACGGCAGCCCACCAGGCTCCCCCATCCCTGGGATTCTCCAAGCAAGAATACTGGAGTGGGTTTCCATTTCCTTCTCCAATGCATGAAAGTGAAAAGTGAAAGTGCAGTCACTCAGTCATGTCCGACTCTTAGCGACCCCATGGACTGCAGCCCACCAGGCTCCTCCATCCATGGGATTTTCCAGGCAAGAGTACTGGAGTGGGGTGCCATCGCCTTCTCCAAGAACAGGATCTAGTATATAGTAAATGCTATGTAAATAATTTCTATTGTTATTTCTGTTGTGTGCTAATAGTATTTTTTTTTAATTCTACTGAAGCATAGTTGATTTACAATGTTGTGTTAATTTCTGCTGTACAGCAAAAAGACTTAGTAATATATAAATAGTGTGTGTATGTGTATGTGTGTGTGTGTGTATATATATATATATATATTCTTTTTCGTATTCTTCTCTATGATGGTTTATTACAGGATACTGAGTGTAGTTCCCTGTGGTATACAGTAGGCCCTTGTTGTTTATCCATCCTATGTACAACAGTTTACATCTGCTAATCCCATGCTCCCAATTCTCCCCTCTCCCAAACCCACCGCCCCCTTGGCAAACACAAGTCTGTTCTCTGTGTATGTGAGTCTGTTTTTGTTTCCTAGACACACTGATTTGCATCACATTTTAGATTCCACATATAAGCAATCTCATATGATATTTGTCTTTCTCTTTCTAGCATATTTCACTTAATATGATAATCTCTAG